>NNCF01130875.1:168549-291461 GCA_002313205.1 Laupala kohalensis | reverse complement strand
AAAAAATCCATGACCCGTATGGGCCACTCTCAAATTCCCCGCCCACGTCGAGTACGCCTCGCCTCCGAACGAGAGCATGGCGGTGGCTTCTATCCAGATGCAGCGGTTTCCCCGTGAGCGCGCCATCCAATAACCTGCCGCTGTAGCGGCGGAGGCGGTGCCAGGTGATGACGGGGTGAGCGGAGACGAGAGGGGGCAGATGGAGAAGAGAGAGAGAGCGCTGAGGTACGATGGAGGAAGCAGATCGTCGAGAGGCAACCAACGCGGCGCTGGCGGGGTCTCGGAGCAAGGATTCTGACGGCACCCGGAGGAAGTTTCGGCGCCCGACTGGCACGGAGCCCGACAGGTGCAGAGCGCTGCAGCTCGCATTGCGAGGCCGGCCGCCCTCCATGCATTGACCCGTCCGATATTTAGTTAACATTCCGTCTTTCTTGTCAGTTTCCTCTCTTTCCCCAAGGTTTGGGGGAAATAAACTTAATGTGAATGTTGATGAGTGTGTGGTATGAGCCCTGTCTTCACCAGTACAGCAAATGTTCCTCAACACACCTACCTGTATAGCTAGGTCTCGTTCTTTCCCCCGGCCTGATTTAGCAGTGTACAGACTGTGAAGTCAGAATACACAAATCAATTTTGATCATAAAATTATGCTCTATGTATAGACTTTCGATTCGGTACAGTTTTTTTCTAACAAAATAATTCTTAAATTACTATTGGGGGGAGGGTTTAGGCTTACCTTTTCAGCCCGAAGTCCGTGGATGCGCCCTTGAAATCGAGTCATCTTGTAGATGATTTCCCTACTTAGACAGGATGTCTAATAGATTTATATTTACGTTTCGGGACGATATCTCCTGTCGCTCTGCTCTCTTCAACATTTATTTGGCGCATCACGGAATAATTTTCCTTGCATCGGTCTCTTATATGGCGGTAGCGATACAGTATCTGGTTGGTCTAGAGCACGTGGTCCTTCGGCAAATGTAACACATTGGTTATAGATATTCTTCCAATGCCTCACACTTACATTTATTGAGTGAACCTTTTCAGCCCGTTTGTTTCGTGTATTCCAACCCAACATTACACACTCCCTAAGATTTGAACACATGTATAATTGTTGAAAACGGTTTGGAATATTAAGTAATATGACAATGTCTCTTATGCAAGTGGTACTTACTACCTGTACCCTGCTAGTCGAGGATTGACTTCTCATTTTTGGAGTGCATTGTCAAGTGGGGATCTGCGAGTAAAGCACCTACCGAGTTATGAAAAATGTCCCATATAAAATTATTAACTCTCGCTTTAGTTAATTACTGCTTTTCTCAATAACTAGCAAATAAAAGAGAAATAAAAAAATACTCAAAGTTCTATGATTTGCCTGTATGCTGTGCGATGTATTTTATTTTTCGTTAACCTGCTAGTTGAGATAATTGCTGTCAAAGAATTTGAGATTCAACCAATATGATTTGCTAAACACATAATAATAATAATAATAATAATAACAACAACAACCTCATGGTTTCCGCTATTGTCCCATGGTGATAATTCCATGACTTTGGGAATAGTTCCATGATCCCGAACAGATTTAAATAAACTCTACATTTTGGTACATAAAACCGTAACAAATTTGAGAATTCACCTCCCTCACTCCGCAGTAGAACGACTCTAATCAACAAAATTTGTCGTAACTTCAATACCCATTTCAAATATTAACTCAATAATCTCAAACCTCAATGTTCTTGACACACTTAAACGATTGGTAGATGTGCGTCGTGGATCCAGCAAGAATAAAGCGACTATTCTAATATTCCTCAGATGAAACACCCCACTATAGATGTATATGTAAAAGAAATCCTACCACAACTGAAGCTCACAAATGGAAATCACCTGGAGCAGACAAAATAAAAAAATGTTGGTTTGGCATGAAATGTATCTACGTGTGTGACGGAGAGGACTCGGTAACGATTGATTTTTATTATTTAGCGTCCACTGCACACCCAGGGAACTTTCTCTTAAAACAGGCGATGTGCTTTTTTTTGATATAATGATAAAATTTGGAATTATTGAGTTAGTACCTTGCCATAATAACTAAAGAATATTAATAACTTTCAATTCAACAGATTATTAAAGGGGTAGGTAACAATTATTTTGTTAAATATTACTAATATTTTCATTCTAATTTATTTAAATCTATCAAATCTAAATAATATACTATCACTCAAGAAAGGTTAATAATATCAATAGCGTTAATGACTAAACCGCTTCTAAATGCTGCCTTGCCATTAACATCGCTAATTCATTAAAACATTTCAACATTCACACTACCTTCTCTCCACAAACACTCAACTCAACCCTATTATATACAAAGGATCCCCCCCATCTCCTACGAAGGGGAGTGTATGTCCTCTAATGCAGTGATTGTCCCTCCGTGTACGTGGGGCAGTCGGGAAGAACGTTCAAACAAAGAGTACAAGAACGCATCAACTAACACCACAGTCACCGATGTCGAATGTGTATTTGTCCGGTTCGAAGAGATCTCCAATCGAATGGGTGGAGTCGAAGAGATCTCCAATTATTTTTCTCTGTATTAAATTCTTGACGATGTTATATTATTTTTGTAGTAAAAATGACTCCAATTATTATTGACGCAGCTTATTTTCCTCCTAACCAATCCATTTACAAATACGAAAGATTATTTGCTGTGGTTGTAGATATCACCTCTTCTAATCCTTCAGTATCTGAACCCATAATTCTTGGGGATCTCAACCAACCGAACACTACCTGGAACGACATATCGCAAATGCTCTCCTAGTCATTCTTCCATAAATCTCATCGATAAACTTTTTGCACTTAACTCAACGAAATTATAAAAAAACATTATGGCGTCGTATTGGACCTCATCTTCACCACAAACTCTGACTCAGAAGTGCAATCAACCTCAGATAATTTGGTTCCACTTGTCTGTAACCACCCACCTCTCTCTTTTATAAGTGAGATGGCTGTAGAGGACGCATGCAACCCACCGCCCCAATCCTATAACTTTAGGAAATGCTGTTTATGGTTGGATTCAAAGTCTGAGCTACCCCTCTATGATCCTACCCGATAAAGCTGAACACTTCACAGACTTCTCCAGTAGCCTAGCGAATACAATCAAATTAAAAACTCCTTTTAAAACCCATAGATGGTTCAACTCTGAGTTAAAATATTTCGTCATTCAAAAGAAGATCCTTCATAAATTATTCAAAGAAACTGGTGTAATGAATTACTATGAAGATTTCAGAGCACTAAGAAATCGCTGTAAACTATTAGTCAGTGAATGCAATGGGAACTACATCGCATTACCAAAGGTGTCAAGGTGTTTTTGTCTCAATTCAAGAACCTCAAGTGCGCCTTAACGCCATCACATGTCATTTATGATTACGAAGCAGAAGACCCAGCAGGCTAATGTGAGCTTTTCGCAGACTTCTCTTCGTCTGTCTACAAAGACCAATCTTCTCCAGTTTCAACTTTTGACTTTGGTACAACGTGCAACCTAACTGATGTCTTTGTAACAAGCTACCCAAGTTGAAGACAAACTCAAAGTCCTTGACCCTTTTAAAGGTACATGACCATACTTCATTCCACCTATAGTCTTCAAATACTGCACCGCTATTCTGCTCCCCCATCTTGCATTACTTTTTAACATGCTGTTGAAAAAAGGTATATTTCATGATAATCTGAAATTGTGTTACGTGACCTCTATCTTCAAAAGTGGTAACCGCTGTTACATATCCAACTATCGCCCCATAGCGATCCAACCTGTCCTTACCAAGGAGTCTGATAGCCTGGTCCTGGATGTCCTCGTATTCAGCCTCAAGTCTGTCATTACCTGGAACAACATAGATTTAGAAGCGGAAGATCTACTGTCACTTATCTCAAACCTGCCCCTAAATTATATCATTTCCGCTTTCTCTAGACGAAATCAAGTCGATAGCATTCTGTTGGACTTATCTAAGACATTCGACAGGATAAATGATAATCTTCTGCTGAGCAAGCTCAAGGGATACAGTATTTCCGGTCCACTGCTAGAATGGCTCATAAATCGTGGCATGATCGTGAGGTATGGTAAAGCATTCTGTGCTCTCAAGTGTACCACAAGATTCCCACCTTGCCCCTCTCTTATTTAATCTCTTTATGAATGACATCTCCAAAGTAATCTCCAGCAACTATCTGAAGTTTGCTGATGACATAAAAACTTTCCTTGACATATCCTCTCATTAGGACTGTGTGTAGTTACAAGAAACTCACATACTCACTTGGTGTCATAATTATCTTTGTTTAATACACGTATAAATATATGTATGCTGACTGATATTGTATTCTTGTTATCTTTTAGATTTGATACACCTAGACTGTATCAAAGTGTGAGGAGTGAACAGGGTTACTTAGGAGGAAGTTCATTGACTGAACTCAATTACAATTAAATTTACATTTAAAACAAAAGTTGAAGGAAGTAGTATCTATTTCAAATGTAAGATAATTTTGTTTCTGTGTGAATAATTCATTTGTATTAATACTGTACTTGTATCTGTTAGTTAATAAAAATTGGAGGAGAATGGATGTTCATAAAAAGTTATCTTTTTAAATGTTATTTGTACCTGTGATAAGTTTTATTTTTGGTAAATGTCAATGTTCAATATTAAACTATCAAAATGGATTGTGTTTGTATAAAACTGAAGTATTGATGTAGTAAGAGTAAGAGATGTAGTGAGTTATATAGACGAGTTAGATTTTCCATTGAGCTACTTTTATACTAAAACAAAAAAGTACAAATAATGAAACATAAAATATTACATGAATTGTATTTTTATATGTATATTTAATACTTGAACTGTGGTGATTAATCTTATCTTGGTAACTTAATATATTCATTTTAATACATGAGCCAGATAAATCAAAGGTAATAATATTATCCTTTTGAAGTATCAAAAGTTTTACTAGAAAATGTAGTAAAAAATCAACATGGGCATTTTTAAATGAAATTCTTTATGTGAACACTTTCTCTCAAGTAAACTGAACTTCTTGGGTGGACAAGGATTACTCATTTGTTATATGGCTAAAGGACCTGTAAAAAGGAAAATGTAATGAGATGGTTTC
Organism: Laupala kohalensis; assembly: GCA_002313205.1. Taxonomy (NCBI): domain Eukaryota; kingdom Metazoa; phylum Arthropoda; class Insecta; order Orthoptera; family Trigonidiidae; genus Laupala; species Laupala kohalensis. Next base: position 286,334 of record NNCF01130875.1, on the reverse strand, counting down.
TTGGTAGATTATTGTTAATAGTTCATCCTTCTGGTATATCTATTGCTTTTGGAGTGATGATACTGGCTGATTTTCCGTTTTGTTACTACCTTCTCTGGACACCCTACCATAAAAGTCTTCTAGACTAATTTCAGGGAGACGGAACTGGTTCTGCGTTCTCATTTTATTCTTTGATATCAATCAGAATGCAGAAAGATTTTTTAGTTTTGGTCTTGTTTCAACTGAACGATAGCTGACCTTCATTACCTTTTTGTCAATTGCTTCAACATCACACATCTTTCATAATTTATTCAAAGTGTTTTGCCCTGTGTAAGAAGCAGAGGAATTTATACACTACTATAGCTTTATGTACTACTAAAACAAACCTATTGTTTCATTGACTGCTTTCTACGCAGCAAGTTGAGAAGGTAGGTCTTTTTTCACATTTCCCCACAAGTTTGATAAAATTGAATCACATTTTTGAAATTGCTTTATTTTTTTCTCATGTGACTTTTGCTTAATCCAGCTCAATTACTTATTTATTAATTATTAATTCAGTGTTGCTGAATGTTCATAAATGAGTTGCTTTTTGCAAGTATTTTGTATACAGGATTGTATATTTCCATTCATATGACCATTCTCACATATCATGTAATCTTAATTCTTATTTTATTATGAATAAACTGAATTTTAGCAATTACGTTTTTTGTATATACTTACTGTCAATTATATCCTGTTTTCATTGTCTGTTTCTAATGTGTATCAAATATTTGTGTTATACATTGTCAATTGACCAATGTTAACTTTTGCAGGGACAAGAATTCAATTAAATAAATTCAAAAAAGACGGGCTATAATGACCTTGACGCTGACGAGCCCTAAAGCCCTACACACACACACAATTAATGAAAGGTAGTAGCAATAGAAGCAGTGGAGGAGGCAGTAGAAATGTCCAAGGCGATGTTATATTTTGTTGTGGGGTGAGGGGGAGTGGACCGGCCGGGAACCTCCACGCGCATAGCGATCGCCTGTTGAACTGAGTAGTTGGGACAGTCGGTAGCAGAAGTGCTGAAACTCGTAACAAAGCGTTAACATGGGAGAAGGGGATCTGGATGCAGTCATCTGTGCCAGAGACTATGCTTAAATTACATACTTGTGAAAACATGATACACTGAATATTGTAAAGTTGGTATGAGACTCGGAAAGCATTGATGTGATGGGTGACAAACCCCTGGAGACACCTGTAACAAACCATCCTAACAACCTTCGGAACACTTCGGCTGTGAGTCATTGAAGGATTCAGAGCAGTTGAGGATTCAGAGGCAGTACTCGTTCGTACGGTTTCATGGATACCTTGATTACAACCGTTAAACGCATTTAGGATTATATAAATTGCTAATTTGAACCATCAATTAATATGCCGGATTCATATATCTCGAAGCATTGAACACTAAGAATGGCAAAGATTGTTTTATACTATAAGTATTCACGAATTCATTAAAATTGGTTTATCGTCCTCGTGATCATTCATTCTTGCATTCTTCACCGACAAAAACTTTCAGGAAAAGGAGATTCTTTTCTATTTGTATCTTGAAATTTATGCATGCAATATTTATGAAGGAGTACCTTATTCGTTTTTAAAGTCATTTCAGTATAAGCGTATTCAATGTAAGTATACATTTGCGTCAGTGGCGTAACTACCGCCTGTCCAATTACCTGGGGTTCCCGAGCACAAGAGACCCTCAAATGTAAGGGTATTTTTTTAGAAATATATTGTTGAGTGTAAAAATTGAATTAAATATTTTAAAGTAGGGGCCCCAAGATATGTATCAAATGTGTTGACTTTTTATTTTGACAATGTATGACTTTTTCTTGCATTTTTTTGTAAAACATTTTCAGGGGTCCCCAATCCGACTCTGCACCGGGACCCCGGAAGGGATAGTTATGCCACAGATTTGCATAATATGGTTTTAGTAATAATAATTCTACAATGTTTTAGAAATAAATCTCTGTTAAAACACTATTTAACCATTATCTTTTAATTTGATTAGTATTGTAGAAAAGTGTCCTTTGATGTAACTAAAACTTCACCTAAAAATAAGTCAACTATATATCTGTAAAGTTTTATCAGTAATTTTTTTTATATTTTCCTCAATTTATTAAATTATACCTTTAAAGTCATGATTCTGGGTACAAAAAAAGAATAGAAATCTATAATGCTCGAAGGAACGTCCATAAATGTAAAAATTTAATTAATACCTACTTTTTGTGTTCTTAAAAGAGCTCATAGTAAATACCTGTGTATTTTCCCAAATTTTATCTTCCCACCCATTGGGAATATATGCAGCTTACATCATTAGTTTTGTGCAATAGTAGACCTATCAAATAGGGTTAACATTCTATGAATACTCCATGGTTTTTAAATGCTATATAGTTCTCCATCAAAAACTTTTGATTTTCAAGGGAAAATTACATACTTTTAAGTTTTCACAGCTCACCTTTCTATCAAAACATTATACTTTTAATTCATCAACTACTTTCAAAACAACTAACAATTTTTAGCTATAATTCATACATGTCACTGGCAACGTTTTTTTCTTCTTATTGGAATATTATTTAATTTACTCTGTGAATTTGACCAGATCCAAATATACTTATATCTTCCTGTTAATTTATGAATTTCTGGATTATTCCAGTAAACATTTCCTAGGAAAATTTCCAGAGATTTATAGTCACTATTTTTACATCAATATTTTCACTTATTACTAATCCATATGAGATCCCAATCGAACTGCAGAACACTAACTTTCTAATTGTAAGAGTATGATGAAACACTCATACCTAATTAGTATTCCATTACTTTAATAGCTTGGTAAGATGGAAATAATACAAACACAAATTTGTACAGATAAGCTATGACCTTTGTATAACCACATTCTGTAACAAACACACTTTCTCATTCCAATATTAAAGCCATAATTCTGATAATTACTAAATTTGAAAGTGGAATTCTAATAAACCTTCAAACTCATACAACTGACCGCATTACTTTAGGTTAAGAATCAAAATCATACACGGAAATAGCTGCGAAAACAAAATAGGAATTTTGTACTAAAAGCTTTTAGCAATAAAGAAGGAAAATGCAATTCACAAATCTGAAAAAAAATGAATTTACTTAGAAGAATATGTGAGTCAAGATGAAACTACTTTATTATAAATAAATAAATAGATTAATTAATTTAATTTAAAGGCAGAAAAACGTAAGCGAATGATCAGGAGGACGATAAACCAATTTTGATGAATTCGTGAATACTTAAAGTATAAAACAATCATTGCCATTCTTAGTGTTCAATGCTTCGAGAGGTATAAATCCGGCATATTAATTGATGGTTCAAATTAGCAATTTATATAACCCTAAATGCGAGTCGTCTTGGCGTCCAACGGTTGTACTCAACATGGTATCCAAGAAACTGCACGAACGAGTACTGCATCTGAATCCTCAACTGCTTGGAATCCTTCAATGATTCATTGCCGAAGTGTCCCGAAGGCACTTGGGATGGTTTGTTACAGGTGTCTCTAGGGGTTCGTTGATGGGTGGCGCAGGGAGGTGGATCAAGAGGACGGAGGTAGCGAGCAGTCAGCTATGTTGGTGGTATAGGTGGTGGCGGCTACAGTGGTGTTAGCTACGTTCAGTGAAGGGTGTTGTGGGTGTTGTTATGGCTGAAAATACGGAGTTACTGTTTTTTGATACATTTTCTCATGAAAGTTCAGAGGTAAGTGAATATTTCATTTTGTTTTCCCCTTGTTCCGGTGTATGTTCGTTGCATGGATGTGAAGGACAGCTTTGGCTTCCTCTCCGCTTATCATTGTTCTTAATTTGCTATTGATCGAAGTGTGCAGTTATCTGATCTCATGATTAAGTTATTTTTGTGCATTTGTTCATAGTTATTGTGAAAGCTTTGGTTATGTTATTTAATTACCTCATAGAAAGCATTACATTTGTGTAAATAATGGTAGATAATATGAAAGTGTATCATTACAGGAACTAAATTTAGATTTGGTGCAATTTCCTAAACCAGTGTTTGTAAGTGAAGTAAGAATTATTCCCCTTGGGGCACGAGTGCAAGCTGATTTTCCTGGTGGAGTACGTTTGGGGTGAGTTAAATTTAATTAATTTTACTTTTGATTGTGATGTATAACTTAAAATAATCATTTATTACATATTTTGTGGCACAAGACTTGTTTTTATATTTACAATGAATGGAATGCATTGTTTTTCAGGGCAACTAATCCCTCCCAATTTGACATAGAATTTTTTGTAAATGATTTAAGTAAACCTGGAGCTTCTACATTTGAGAGTCTGGGTGGTTTAGAGTATCGTCAAAATGTTAATATTCAACTTGAAAGCGATAGGAGAGTAAGTATAATTACCCTCTAGGTTTGTATTATATATGTTTGAAAGATTCTAATGCTAATTTTTGTATTCATACCTAACTAATGGGTATGTTTTTTTCCTATTTGCTGATTGTATTTAAAAGTCATTTATCGATTGGAAAAATGTTATCCATCTTTTTAGAATAAAATTTGTATTTGAAACTAGTGATTAGATTATGTGATTACAGATTGCACGTGTGCTAATTGTAATTGTTCTTTATTAGAATTTTAATTTATTAGGTAGTAATTTTGATGTCTCTGAAAAATTATTTTGTAGTTATATTGCCTTCTAGTAGTCATAAATATTAAATGGATTGAAAGATAGTGAGCAGTTTAATACTCAATTTATAGCTGATAATTAAATTGGTATCTTTTAAATGTGCTAAGCGAGTGCTTGTTAAAAAGATTATCTGCTGCAAGTTTTAGGATTTTATTTGTTGACTTAGTATATGGAGAATTATTTGATGATTCGTTATGATTGTTTTGAAATTGTTTTTTCAACGTTGATCTTAGCTTTCAAGAGTCTCGAAGTAATTCGGTTATTAATTTTCAGATTCCTACAGATGGGTTGGTGTTACGTGGATGGTATACAACTATTACTTTGGCTGTATATGGAGTTCTTACTAAATCTATTCAAGAGCCTGTTGCTCCTCCTCCTCCTCCTGTTATGGTTCCAATCCCAGTACCTCCGACAGGATCTTGCTCAGATCCCAGAGTTTCTGCTGAAACCCTTGTTAGTAACACTGCTACACCAGAATGGGTGCAACAGCATGCTCAGGTTTGTAATGAATGAAATCTATTCAAGTCTTTGCACATATTATGATAAATTCTTAATAAACTCTTTATATTCAGGTACCTGAATCTGTTGTTGATCAAGGTTATTTGGTAGGCACTAATGTACCTCCACCAGATCCATATGCTGCAAGTTATTCAAGCGAATCTTATCATCCACAGCCAGAATATTCTCATCCGTACAGAGAAGAATGGCCTCAGCAGCAGAGGGTAATCATTATTGTTTGTATTGAATATGCAGTTAAGGGTTTTTTATCTAATTCTGATTTATATTTTGTCTGTAGACGGTGTTACATCAACCGTCTCATCCAACTGCTGAGCCGTATGAAACTCCAAAAGATCCAAGACCAATTCCACCTTACGAGGGGGAACCTCTGCCATGGGAGAGTGGTGGACCAATAGAAGATAAACTGCCTTGGGAACGTGACCGAGCCAAAGACAGGGAAAGAGACAGAGACAGGGACAGAGACAGAGATCGCGAAAGAGACAGAGATAGGGATAGGGACAGGGAAAGAGATAGGGAAAGGGACCGAGAAAGAGATCGGGAAAGGGACCGGGACAGAGATCGCCATCGCGAGCGTGATCGAGATAGAGACAGGGATCGAAGTAGTAGGGAAAGGGATCGAGATCGTGATAGAGATTTCAGAGACAGAGACTCTGATAGAGATTGGGATGTCCGAAGTCGTCGCGAAGACCGTGACCGTGATCGAGACCGCGAAAGGAGCACAAGTAGTGCTCGGGAGTACAGGGAAGTGTCACGGGAGAGAGAATGGGAAAGAAGCAGCAGTGCTGGGGGAAGTGGTTGGGGCAGCCAAGGGCCACCTGGTCGTCGAGATCGTTCGCCAGTCATTCCATGGAGTGAGCGGAGTTCTGAACCTTCTCCTATCAAAGGCCTTCCTATCACACCTTTGACTTCTGATCCTGTGGCAGCGATACCTACTCTTCATCATCCTCACCACCACCATCATCATGATGGACCGCCACCGGTACCCAGTGCGAGCCTTCACGGCCGTCATTTACCTCCTCATCCTCACCATGAACTGGCAAGGTCACATTCACGTGAACGAAGGGGGCCAGGCCCTCTTCCTCACCAGTGGGACCTGCAGCAGCAACCTCAGCTCAAAGAACGGACATCACAGGAGAGAGATGAGCTGTTGCCAGGTAGGAAAAGGCCTCGCACTCCACCTCCACAGACTCCGTCTGGCAGTATTGTGCACCGCTCACCCAAGAGGCCTCATACTCCTCCGCCGCCTCCTCAACCGGTGCAGCAGCCACCTCCCTCACTTCTGCTGGAAGAGAAACCAGGAGCTCTAAGGTGGCCTGTAGCTGCTTCTGTTTCACCTAACAGAAATGAGGCCATCGAAGTGAAGAAAGGTACTTTCTTTGTTGTTGACTTGGTTGTGAGTGTTATTTCTGCAGTTACATTATTCTGGAACTGCAAGCTTTTCTACAGCATATGGGCTTTTCTACAGTCTTGCCGTACAGTTCATAAACTCAAAGACAAAACAATGGTGAGGTTTAATAAATATTGTAGTTTAACTTAGCTTAATGACTAGATTAAGAGTTGATCAAACAAAGGTTGCTCTTGTTTGCATGCTGAATCATCTAGTGTTATTCCAAATGATGAGTAAGGTTTTGTATTGATCCATGTAAGTTTAAAATAAATATAACTAAGGTAAGGGAAGAGGAAAAGTTTTATTTGTTTTAAGATAGTTCAAACTAGATTGTTTGTTGTTTACTCATGAAATTCATTTCTTTCCTTTATCTGAGTTAGCAAACTTACATGTGTTGTTACAGTTCTGAAAGAACTGCACACACAGAATGGTCAATGCAAACTTACTGAGAGTTCCTTGCAGTCTTTGGGGGTTTGTTCTCAAAATACCTCGTTGCCTTTTGTGCACTCATTTAAAATCATGATTCATGATTTGGATTGTGCAGAAAGTTGTACTGTGTCCATTTCAAGTGCCTGTGTAAATGCAGTGATATTGTGATTTTTTTATGTTCACAATGTTATCTCAGTTCAGTATTATCAGTAACATCAGATTTGACCACATGTGATGAAGAGAAAATAGTGTGTTGTGTTTCCTGTGCCAAGTGAATATTCTTCATTTCTGCGTCTCTTCAGTGGATCATTTAATCTGTATTGACAAAAAGTGGGTAGTTTACTTTTCCGGAAATCTTGTTATGAATTTAACAATTTGAAAACATCTGTGGAATGTTATGTAACCTGATTCATCTTGTTTAACATTCATCATAATATAGTGTTAGAAGAAATGTTCTGTTTCTTACAAGAGAAAATAACTTTTTCGTTTGGTACTTTCCAATTTTGTTGGATTTAATTTTTACTTATAAATGTGGTAATGTATGAAGTAATGAAAACTGGCACTTTTATGCGTTGATATTCAGTTGTAACAGTGATAAAATACAAGGATGAAAAATTGTCTGTGGATGTAACATTGTGAAATTTGTTACTAGGCTCAGACCTCTGTTGATCTTATGTATATAAGATGAACGGTGTGAAAACAATTTTGGGGGGATTTAGAAGTATAATTTGAGTAAGGAAGAGTTGATTGGCCAAAGAGGTGATGCTGCTCCTATTGCAGAAGTGAGCTCACCGACCCAGTCGTCTGGAGCTCCGCAGAAATATGAATCTCTCTCCCCTGGTGATGTGGAATCCATATCTGAAGGTGAGATTCCCGAAACTGAAGCAGACTTGGAAGCCGATACCGTGGTTCCCAAATTGGAACCAACTGTTTTGGAAGGAAATGGGCAAGAAGCTGTTGGTCTTTTGCTACCAGAAGAACCAGCTACTGCAGTCTTGGAAGTGGTTCCACCTCCAGAGAAAGAAATGCTTGTTGTAAAATCACGTCCTACTACTCCTCCAATTCTGCCATCTTCCAGTCCAGTTGCAAATTCACCGGTGAAGGTAGCGGTTCCCAGTCCAACGATTCATCCTTCTACACCCCCTGCTGTTATTCCTCCTAACAGAATGACTACCCCTGCTGATTCTCCTATCCCATTAGAGGAATCTGCGATGGATGTGGAACAGTTTGAACCCATTCTCAGTGACGAAGATATTGTTGATGAGAATGATCAGGTTTGTCCTACAATGATTCCCGATCCTATTGTTGTATATGGGACTTAAGTTTTATATTACATATTAATCAATTATTTTGTATTTTATAGTTCCAAGATGATGATTATGAATTTTCTGAAGAAGTTGAAGAACCTGTTAAATCTTTTAATCCATTTAATTGTGAACTTCATTCTTTGGTGGTAAGAACTAAGTATATGGTGTTTTAATTTCTAAATGGTACAAATGTTTACATCATTAATTTTTGTGTGACAGTATCTTGCTGATCCAAGTTTGTCTGCTTGTGAAGCAGAAGAGAAGCGTTTATATCGTCTTCGATCTGTTCTGCAACCTGTAAAGGTATTGCCTGCACCCAAAGAAGCCCTTCGTTTGGAAGATGTTGTTCTGGTGCAGGGAAAAACATGTACTATTTCTATAGAAGATTCTGTAAATAATACTATACAAGTTCAAGAAGATTGGGTGCATCTAGCTGAGCAAGTTCCCTCTTTATTAATGAAAGGATTGCCCTATGTAACAAATTATGATGGTTAGTAGAGGAAGGATAGTTTTGAAGTAAATTTATTTCGTAGAATTTTTTTCTTATTAATTTCCCTTAATTAAATAAAAGGCAATGCTCATTAGAATGCAAATGTATAATTAATTCAATCAATTTCCAATAATCAGTTGTCACTCTCTTAATTTTAATTTGTTCTGTCTGTATTGCATGAAATTTTTTTCATATAAATAATGAATTTTTTCATTTTGTGTGAAATACTTATTGAAATTGTATATCAAGTAAGAGAAATGATATTTAAGTTTACTTAGATGCCTCTAATTCTATTAATGCTATATATCAAATAATGAGGGAGGATAAATGGGGTTTTGTAGATATCTTGAGATTGCAACTGTTTTCAAATAATTTTTGGAAAGTTCTAATGATGTGTGTTCTTTATTTTTTTGTGCTGATTTTATGAATTTCTTTTGCTATAGAGTACTTTGAGTTTTAATTTTGCAGTTCTGTATTACATGTAATGATTTACTAATTAGTATGTTTTTGATTTTCCAATGTAAAGGTGATTTCAATTGTTGCAGATGTGGTGTCCAGTTTGTTGAAGTGGGTTAGTATTGGACTGGACTTCAGCCTAGCCCTTGATCAACCCCAGCCTGGTTATAAAGTGCGCCACATAAAAGCAGGAGTCCGATTAGTTGAAGCTATGTGTCAGTGTGGTGAATCAATGGTGAAGAAGTTACTGAAGGCTCAGGATATTCATTCAGCTCTATTAGAGCTGTATCATAGAGACTATATGGCACTATCTATAAAGTTAATGATTCTGAGAGCTTTGGATGCAAGTCTGTGTTGTCAATTTGCTGTTGAACATTTTATGGGACATCATCAAAATTTGAGGAATGTGAATGGTGATAGTTCAAAGAATGGTTATAGGACTTTGATTGAAATGATTCAAGGCCACCAATTGGCCCGTGTTAAATTTGCTATTAGTTGTCTTCTAAGAAAAATTCATACATATGAAGTTTTGGCTAAATTGAATGAATGTGTGAAGGTGTTAATTGAAAACAATCCTCTTACTATGAATGAAGAAGGAGGAGGAGATGCTAGTAGACTCTTAATGATGAAAGAGAGGAGTCCTGAAGGATTGCTACCAAATTTGGAGGTATCAGAAAAGGAAGTTGAAATAATTGTTGCTTGTCTTGATGAAGTATTGAGACTGTATCGAGAAGCTCCTTTGACCATGTCACAACCTAAAAGATTTTTACCTGTTAATTCTCAGTTTGAGATAAGTATGTGTCCTCAGGATCCATATCCATCTGTTTTTGCATTTTTCAAAAGCCATAGACTTTTGGAATGTTGTCTGATTCTCTTGTCCTGTCCCAGCACAGCAGGGTATTCTAGCATTACTGGGACAGCTCAAGACGTTGTATCTACACTTCTGGATTCTCAAGAAGGGATGCAGTACTTGGCATCTAATATTGAAGTTTCTAGTGCCATACTGCGTGTTTTGTTGCAGCAAGCTCCTCCTGTTTCACCTGGCCCTCCAGAAGAGGGATTGGAGGAAGGTGGGAGTTCTGCTCCTCCAGCACAACAATTAGGTCTATTCATGGCATACAGACTTCAAGCATTACATTATGTCGACTGTTTGTTTGACATATTATCCATTAGTGAGGCTAACCAACAACCATTATTAGATCCTGATCAGTCAGACGTTTTGGAAAATCTATATGGTCTCTACAGTCTTGGGTACACTCCTGCTGGTAAACTGTCTCTTGTTAATGTTTTAAGTAGAGGAAGTAATGCTAGTGTTGTTCTCCACTTCGCCTCCTTGCCAGACAAGTGCCCCATGACACTCATGAATGCTCAGCCATATCAGTTAAACTGTTCAAAAATGAAAAAATCTCCAGGCAAATCCTATGCTGCAGATCTCATTGTTTTGACAGTAAAATATTCAGATTATGTACCATTTTTACAGAAGTTTGGCAAAGATATTTTGGAGATAGTTATTAAAGAGGAAGAGAATTGTGCATCAAGTAGATTATTTGAGGTTGTTCCATGGATAAAAGTTGTTGAAAATCCAGCAGTGTTTGTTTATGATGACATTGGATTTCTGAGTGAAATTGTGAAGAGAAATGTTGATACAGCAACTTCATTATCTGGAGAACTAATTACTGCGATGCGTATCCTCAAGTATCTTGGCATTCCACCTAGAGACAAAGACTTGATCATCAATCCTGATGGTTTGGACTCTGAAGAGTATATTGAATTAAAATATAAATATGTAATTTTACAATTATTTTCCTTGGAAGGTGTGTCAACTGTAGTTTCTATTTTTCAGAAATTATGTGAGTTCTATGAACAGCCTTCTCTACATTCCACTAACTTTGTGGGACACCAAGGGTCTATGTTAGTAGCATTAGTTCTTCCAGCGATGCAATTGTTGCGGAGAATGTTGACTCATGTAATTCATTGTCGAAATACAGAATTTAAGGACCTGACAGCTGTTCCAGTGTTACTACAAGTGTATAGTTTGATGCATGCTTTCCCAGCTACTGCATTGAGTTACACAGACTCTCAGAGAGTATGTAGGGAAATCATAGAAACATTGTTGGCCTACACACAACCAGTTTCATCTGATCCTGCCTCCGAGACAGAGGCTCTAAATAGAAGTCTTTGGACAATGATGATGTCTGAAGTAGTGAAATATGTAACAATTGGGCCACATACTTTTGTTCCTGGATTATTAATATTATCTGAGCTATTACCTTTACCGTTGCCTGTACAAACCAGAAGCAGTTTATCAGAAGAGGAAACAAATCGTATTATTAATAGCCGTAAATTATGGAGTGCTCATTTACATTCTCTTGGATCAGGCTTACAAGAACTTATAGCTACTATGAGTGGAAGTAGCTTTCAACCTTTGTTACAACTCTTGCGACGTGTCTGTGTTCAATTGGCTGATTTGGCTGCACCAACAGCATTAATAGTTAGTCGTGGTGTTTTGGACACTGTGTTAGACAGCTTGCAGCTACAGACATTGCCACAGACTCAGGCTCAGCCTCCTGCTTTTCAACACTCTTCTCCGGTATCCCAACAGTCTCCTATTCCTGTAGCACCAGGACCTGAATCACCGTGCTCGGGACACTCTGCTCGCCTTCTGAATTTTCTTGCGTGTCTTGTTACTCATGCTTCTGTGAAATCTGCTGTCCTCCATCTGCTTTCCCGAGGAGGTGGTACGAAAGCAGATGAACGATATCCAGGATTAGTGTTGTCACTTTGTAGTATTTTAAGATCACCATCAGATTCACCTTCTCATATACAAGCACAGGAATGTGTTGTCTCTGTTATACAATCATTGTGTGACACTGAAGTTACCCTTCTTTCACCTCCTTCAAATGGATTATGTAATGACTCTCAACCAAACTCGCCTACTGCGGAAGTTTACCTGGCAAACGCCCTGCCTCCACGAGACCTCTTATTGACTATGATAACTGTGATGTTGGAACACATATCTAACATTGAACATAGTTTTACCACTCTCCTGCCCACTGTTCGGACGTTTCTCATGCTAACTGAACATGATTTTGGATTTTATCATTTGAAAAGGTTAGTTGTGTTTATGATTTTTATATATGTTTATATATTTATGAGTTTTTTATATTGTTGAGATGCAGATATGCAGAATATTTTGTTTGCTTGTTACAATGTAATGAGTAAAACATTTATTAAGAATTTTTTGTATCTAAATACTTTTTTTGGAATGCCCTAAGAACTTCCAATTTCATTTGCAGTTGCCTGGAGAAAAAAACTGATGCTCTGTGGAATTTATTTATTAAATTCTGTGCTGGCTTTAGTAAAGACAGTTCAGATTGCTTATCTACATTGTCAACTAGCATGGAACTTTTGAGAGTTTTCATATCTGTAGAGGAGGAAGAGGCGGGTCTTTCTCTTCCTGTTAGAACTATGGTGATGTCTGTACCTGAACTAGCATTAGTGCTCGGTTGGAACAAGCAGCAGCAACAAGAAGAAGAAGGTTCTACACCACAGGGTATTGGTGCTGATACAAGTTCAGAAGGAGAGGCAGAAGTTAAGGATCTTGATAGTACATCTCTGGGACAGAATAGGAAGAAACATCCCCTTTTTTGCCTTGAAAAATTACTGCAGGTACAAATTGAATCTTATTTTTCACTTTCTGTATGTTAGAGTGTAATGATATTGGATGTATGATGTATTCTCTTATGATGCTCTATGGGTTCATGCAGATCTATCTAACCTGACAACTCATTTGTTTAAATTGGCTGTAGGTGGTGAAATACTATCATATACTATCATATCAAGTCTGATATGATGTGAAGGGAAACATCCCTTAAAATGTGTATGTTGAGGTGAAATATTGTTATGTAAAGTTTTTGTGTGTAAGAAATTCTCATTGAATTATTTTGACTCCTTCCAATTGATTTTCATTTCTTTTTATTTATTTCTGCCAATTAATCTGTTCTCAATCATTGTACAATTAAATGAATTATTTATTTAGGCATCCTTACCATGGTGTATGTGATTATTAAATCTCCTCTATACTAAGCTTTTTCTTAGTCTGCCTATCTCTTTGGACCAACAATATTCAGAATTTTATCAGATCTGTGAAAGTGGTTTCATTTTTCAACGAAGTTGGTTTTAAAAAAACTAGATTTCGGTGTTATAAGAAATTTGGCGATGTTATTACATTTTAACCAGTCGCAGATAAATAAAACTAAGTGACATTATTCTCGCATTGATTGTATATTGTGTTTAAATTGTTTTCAACTTGTTACCAAGATATATCAACATTTGTTTATATAATGAAAAACATACATTCACTTGATGATGGCAGGAATTTCTGCTGAAACATTGTGAAGTAATAAATAATTGTCTACAGAAAAAGGTCGGTTTTCTATCAATATAAATAAAACTAACTTTTGTGTTTGTAACTTTTGACATTTTATTTGCAGATAAATTTACAGAAATAGAAGTATTATTAGTCAGCAATCCTTATTACAAGAAAGTATTGTATATTAATAATGCACTAAAAAATGTTGTGTCTATAATAAATTAATTTTTCTCTTCTTTTACACTCTTCGCCTTTGTGAGTGATACATCCATGTATAATTGTCCCATCAATGATCTCTTTTGTTTTCTGCACTTGTGGTTATCACTAGCTGTGTGTCTCATCTACTATCACTAGCTGTGTGTACCACTACACCACCCGTTCGCCTTCCACAACAACACTGTAAGTACGTGGAAAAAATATGTACATAACAAACCTTAACATGTAGGTATGTGTGAAACCGGTAATAAAGAGCCCACAGCATTGTGTGCCGCCTGGTTCACTTATCTCCTGTATGGGGATGTGACTCAGGTCTTCCGGGGTTTAGGTCTGGGTGGAAATGGTGTACAGTTGTGGAAGGCGAATGAGTGGTGTAGTGGTTAACACCCCTGCAATCAAAGGAGTCGTCCCGGGTTTGATTCCCCACTCGTCAACATTTTCACCTGACTGAAAGTTATCACATATCTTCTCCACGTGTCGGGTACACGGAAGAAATATGTGCTGAAAAAGTTAATTACTCTCAGGAAAAAAGCAAGGAATCATCCCATTAATTCCAATCAAGGGCCCTAGAAATTTATATATATATTATATATAAAAATTAAATGCTGTTTGTTGGTAAGCGCATCACTTGGGAATGGCTGGATCGATTTGGCTGATAAAAAAATGTTTGTAATAGTCAGAATAAGGTTTTTAGGGAAAGAAATATTGGATAATTGGCCGGAAAATTGAAAAATTCGGTAAAAACTGAAAGTGCTCTTTTCCATGGGATTCTTGTATGAACTGAAGACCATAACTCATGATTCGAATGATGGATAAGTCTTTTTTTGTTTTGTTTTGTTTGTTATGGTCCTGAAAATGTTTTCAGGAAAAAAAATTCGGGACAATTACAAGGGAAAGTCGGAAAATTAGGACAAACTGCGAAAATCATAATTTTTACATCATAACTGACTACAGAAATGACATATTTGGACTCTGTTTTGTTTTGCTTTTTCAGTTTTTCGGTTGAATTTACATTCCAGGCACATCACACATTTATAGCATTTTAGCAGTGTACTGCTGATAGAATTTATCTCGCATGAAACATCTCCCATTGGCATATTTCTGAATGTACTCCTCGTCAAATTGAATATCCGTGGCCAGAATTGTTAGTAGATACAACGAACACTCAGAAATACGTTTTTTCTCATTTTTACTTTGTTTACACTTTTAAAATAGCTTTTCACAAATTCACAAAACAATCACAAACAAATTTGAAATTTGGACAGGACGTCTGTCGGGTCAGCTAGTTATTTAAAAAATATGTCCTGTTAGCCATTTATTTTACTTCAAAATGAATCATAGATATAATGTATTGTAAAAATTTGAGATTAATAATAACAACAGTATTAAATGACATATGAATAATCTGCCTCCACCCGGAGAAAAGTCCAGGCCAGGATGGTCCAGGATATCCTTACCCTATTTATTCTGTTTCTTATGAGTTGAATTAAATCTTTCTTATTCCTCTACCAGGGCGGTTGTTTCAAACAAGACAAGTGTATTGTGCAGGTATTCATACTCATAAATTCAATTGAAAGAATTGTGCTGAAACTTTACATTTATTAAATTATTGTAATATTTCGTTGACCACACAGTTTTTAAAACTAGAACTATTTTCGGAAGCTGTTGCTTCCTTCCTCAGCTCAGTCAGCAATGGCTAGGATGATGCAACAGCTTCCAAAACTAGTTTGTGTTTAAAAAAATTAGTGGTATGTGTGGTCAATGAAGTATTACATTAATTTATTGTAGTGGCTCCACTGTGAATTCCTGAAGTAATTTATATTGTTTGAATTTATTGTTTAAAAGTATTTCCCTTGGTGCAAATTATGGCATCAGGAAATGATAGATATTTTACCAACTACAGGTATCAACCTTATCATAAAGTATATCAATCTAGTTTGATTGAACCACTCTTTCATTGGGGATACTTGTCCCAACTGGGTTACATATTGAGGTATTCTATGCATTTCCAGTTTTAACTTATTTACTGGAACCAGTTATCTGGTATTTAAACTTGATACCAAAGAAACTTTAATCTGAATTAAGGTTTGTATATTTAGCATTGTGTATCAGAACCTAACTTTTACCAGAAAAAACATACAAATTTTTATTTTCCAGTAGATTTTAATTTATTTTTTTTAGTTTTGAAAAAAAGAGCGTTAAAAATATGTATAGTATATTATCAAAGACAGCTATAGAATATATTCCCTTGTTGTAGTTTTGCGTCTACAAATAAATTTCAAAATATGTAGGTACTGGGTAAGTAAATATGGTAACAATCTTGAGGATTTTGTCTCCTTATTGACTAACTTCAATTAATTTCTTATGGTTTTTAAGTTCCCTGAATACAATAAAATTTCAGGATTCAAAGCTAGCGTATTTTGTTCTTTTGAATCCTAGCTGTGTTGTTTGGAAAGACTAATTTCCCACTCCAGATACCTAATTATATTTTGTTACTTAGAAATTGGTTATTTTTGCACACTTTCAAGAAGAATGGCAATGTTTTGTGATCTATATTGCTAGGTTTCAAAGTGCCAACTTTCCTGTCTTATCTTCCATTTACTTTACATGCTTTTAGAATATAAATTTCTAAGTAAAATATCAATGGATAGTTTGTATTACATGTTTGTGTAAGTTTCTGTTGACAATTTGAAAATTATGAATTTTCAACCTCATGTTACAATTGTCATTGTTTAAGTTTTTTTACCTAAGCACTTTAGAGCCATCATTTTTTACGTTGTATTGTTATGTGATGTTTCATGTACTTTATTTCTTTACTGTCTCTTTTATTGATTTATAACACAAGTCTCTTTTTTCTTTACTTTTATTCCAAATTTTTGTTTCTGCACAAAGCATTATTTTGTAGGATGTGTTTTATTTACTTATTAATTATATTGTTCTTTCAAAAGGTGCACAGAAGATGTTAATATATTCATATATTGGTAGGTGAACTATCTGAATTTTCTCTGTCAGGTATTACTATTAATGAAGGTGTTATATCTTATAATATGGGGCTTAAAATATTGAAATGGAGGGACTTGTAGCACTTCAAAAAATATCTTTAAAACAATGGGTTACTTCACTCCTAGACCTCCTTATATTGACCCTATGTTTTTAGTTAAAAGTATTGCTTTTAATTACTATGAATTAAGTAGCACGTTTAAAAATTCTGATATAGACACAAGAAACCAAGGTATTGTACCTCTGAAGTATAAGAAGACTGTTAAAAGTAAGAATCACTACCTTACTGCCTATTAATATTTTTATAAATTTCCCAGCACTTTGAAGGAATTGACATGTGGTAAATGATCATAGAAAAATCAAGAAAAATCAGCATGGTTAAATACTAAAAAATCATATGTATAGACATCCTGTTGTATTTGCTTATTTTT
Organism: Laupala kohalensis; assembly: GCA_002313205.1. Classification (NCBI taxonomy): domain Eukaryota; kingdom Metazoa; phylum Arthropoda; class Insecta; order Orthoptera; family Trigonidiidae; genus Laupala; species Laupala kohalensis. The sequence continues at coordinate 269,035 of NNCF01130875.1, read as the reverse complement.
TTAGTTTTATGATAAACTTCTAATTTGTTGTTAATTTTAGATTTTTCTCAATCTTGTATTGTTTTAATCCACTTTCATCTTATTCTATGTTATTCGTTAATGATTTTCTTCCTGCGCTCAGATGTTTTATAAATATCTGCAGGAATATTTAAGTTATGGATCTATAACTTTTGTATTATCTAAGGTGAATAAAATTCAATTCAAATTCAAATATATGTATTTTTCTATTTTTTAGGACTGCAGCTCTGAGGAAGAAGCTCTTGAGAGTTTACATGATAATGTTACTAGTTTAATAAGGTTATTGCAAGAAGAGGGTGGAAAAACTGTGGAGAACAAAGGTAATCATGAATTTTTATTGGCGTATTTTTCAAAGATAAATTAATGTTATTGTAAGAGAATCTGTGCAGTTACAGTTTCTGATATCTTAACTTACCTACTGCATATATTTTAGGAAAATTAATGATAAAAGGAACTAGATGTTTTCATAACTTAATTGCCTTTTAAATTGAGTTGTTTCATATGTGTTTGAAAGAATTTGTTTCCTTGCAGTGGTGAATCTAGACCATAATCGGGGTGGGGTGGGGGGTGCTATGGAGGGATCTGGAGAGAACTTATGTTTGAAAATTATGGGTTTTCAACTCAAATTTTATAAATATTATCTTTTAATAAAATACACAACATATGGAAGGAAAAAGGACATCCTGTAAATTTCAAACTTCTCGTGACCATCCCATCCTCTGTGAGGCGGATAAAGGTCTTATAAAGAAAGGTGTAGCCTACTGCCTCCTCACAACGCATGAATAACATTGGAGGCTAGACGTGGGTTGTTGTTTTTTGGCAATGTGGTTGCATTGTATTGTTTATAAAAATATTACAGAGTTAAGCTTGCATGGAACGCGCAAGTCGCTACAACCAGTTCATGTTCTATGCAGAAATATTAATACAAATTTGAATCACCTTGTCTTTTCATTTAAATTTAGATGCAAAAACCTGGTAACTATTACAAAGTATGCCTCNCTGTTAAGAGTTATGGTTGAATTGGGGGGGGGGGGGGGGGCTATATCCCCATAGATCTCTTGTTAATCTATGGACAATACATCCAGCTAAATCAATTTTTGATTGTACTAGTAATGTATCAAAATATCACATTAAATATCAAGAGAAGAATGAGTTACAGTTTTGATTAGGAATATATTTAGTTTCTTATCTCAGCAAAAACTTGACTTGTGTACAGCTCATCTCAAAATGTCTGATGAACTTTGACGTAGTCCACAAATTTATAATTGAGTTGCCCTTGTGCAAAACACATTATTTCCTCTTTAGGAAACCTTTGGGAAAACCTTTGCTTGTTGGTACATGTTGAATTCATTCTCCAGTTCTCTAAGAAGTTTGGTTTACATTCAATTTTCCATTTACAACTATCTACTGTGAACACTCAAGAAGGTTCAGAAAGTTAAAGAAAACACAATAAAATTCTACCATTTTGACCTGTGGAGTGAAGGAATGTTATGGATATAATAATCATTATAATGACATATTGTTGCTCAATATTGGTATGAATCATTTTTAGGGTAAATAATTGATATTTGTACAACTGTAAACAGTATAGGATCAATTTCCTTCAAAATCAATTCAATTTTAGCATTTTTTTTGGTTTGATGCAAAAAATTAAGGAAACTATTGAGTGTACATCTGTTATGGTGTGCTTAAGTTGAAGTTAGATTAATTTGTTGCAAATTCATCATGTATAACTTTCCTGTATAACTATTTTAAGTTGGTGTAAAGAAACACAACAGAAATTAAAATTATTCAGTGTTGAAAAAAATTACCCAATTTTTGAAATGTTCTTTCTTAGTAACTGTAAGGCTAGCAATTAGGCTTGAATTGTAATACATTTAAAAAAGGTAGTTAAACATTTTCTGAAGATTGTATACTTCAGGAGTAAAGGCAAAATCCCCCACATATCGTACAGTTTGCTACTACTTTTTTGACAGTCTTCTTTATTTATTTGCTGTTTTTCTATGCAGCTTCACTCTACGTATCTTGCATCTTACAACTTATAAACTTTCATCAACTTATAAACTTGTCTCTCCAGAATATGTGAATGTTTCTTGGGGTTCATTTTACTTGTTTCTGATTTCCTCTTCTGTGTCAGTGGAGAACTATGAAGGTTATTACTGGTGGTGCCACATGTTAAGTTTATGATCACAAAAGAAACAGTTGGGAACATTGTTTAATTTAAGTAAGAATATAAATGTTTAAATATCCTTATTCAACTTAGTGTTTTGAATACCTTATGTAGCAATTTTTCATCTGTGTTTGAAAATTGTTGAACTTGACGTAATTTGATTGTTAAAACAGAAATGTAAGATATTTTCAGAGGTAAAACGAAAAAACTAACATTAGCAAACTTTCCACTCTGATGAATTAATAATGGTTTACAGGGTATAGCTCTTAGTGTATAAATTAATATACAGACAAACAATCCTTTACCCTGCTCAATGCCAACTCTCGTTATACCAAATATACGACAACTTTCCAAATGTACAATAATTGCAGCTTATAATGAGGAGCAAATTATGTATTATGAATAACAAATGTAAAGTTATAAAAGTATTATTAAAAATACAGGAATTACACAGTGCATTTCTTTATTAAAAAAATTAAACAAAAGATTCAAAAATTACTTGGACAATAAAATTTTGTTGTATTTACATTATTTAAGAATACACATGGAAGGATATAAAATAATAAAACTTGAGAAAATAAAACAAAGGAATTACATATTTGTGTGACTTTCTCGTGCATTGTTCTTTTATCAGATATATGTTTTTGAAATGTAACTATCAAGATCAACACATTGACTGATATTGTCATATTTGTGTTTTCTAAAAATGATTATTTCAAGAAATCTGTGAAACAAAATGATTACAAAACCTGTAATTTCTACAATAATCATGCTTTTATGTATAGCTTAGCTTGAGTGTTGTGGTGACTGTGACAGCTCTATATAGTGAGATAGCACTGGGATAAGGCCTTCACTTGCTAACCCCAAAATTGATTAATGCGAGGAGAAATGAAAGTCACTTCGTCACGTGATAATTGGTGCCTTTTGGGCAGAGAGGTGCAGTGGTAACTGTGTCTATTTCGTTCAGCTTCTGAACAGAATCACTACTTGTAAAAACCTGAGACATAATCAGTTAAAGTTCTATTTTTTTTCAAACTGTTTGCATTAGTAATTAAGGAATTAAATTAATCCTTTGACATTTCAATGTAATAAATTAGTCTGACAAATATTTCAGGAAAATATAATTTCTCAACAATATAAGTTTCGCTATATTATTTTAATTGGGTCGCAGGCCAAATAGTTCATGAGGATGATCCATCCCTGTTTAGGGGTCTACTTTCATAGTCGTATTTTTCAGTATCCCTCCATTCGCATCTCCTAGCATTTCTTTTGAAAATTTAATTGATCAGATTGCTCCAGGGACAACAGACTTAATGTAATGTTTCAGAATTTTATATTTAATTTTTATCTTACATTTTTATTTTTGTAGTGTGATTATTGAAAATTCCTTTATAAGCAATGACTACTGTACTCTAAAGCCACCTACCTACATTTTGCCACTGCTAAATATTTCACTCTATATTACTAACTAAATACAATTTTTCTAAACGATCTCTTTTGAAATATGCAAGCTTAGTTCATATTGTATAATACATTATTTCAGTTTTGGGATTGTGTTCTGATTGTCAATGTCCACTGTGTGTCATGATCAGTCAATTGTTTGGCTGTGTCTTTGCAATATTTACTATGTTACTTACTCAAGACTCCTTTTTTGTGAAGTGTATTGGTGGGTAATAAGTGTGTGACTAACTCAGTGATGGATTGAAATGGTTAATCACTTAGCAGCACATTAAATCATGTAAATAACAACCATATTTAGAGATCTGTGTAAAAAAAATATTTTTAAATTTATAATGAGCTAGAATAATGTTATACAATTCTTGACCCCTTAAAGGAATACTATCTTGAGGATTAGGTTAGGATCACTAAAACAAACTCCTTTACTACTACTGCCTCTACTACTACTACTACTACTACTACTACTACTAATACATCCAAAATCTTGACAAGTTGAGTAGTTTGTTTTTCATGATCCTGACCTAATTTTCAAGATGTATACCTTCAGTGGGTTAGAATATTAATATTTGCAAAACATGATGTACATAAACAGTTATTATATTTCAGATGAAAAACATTCCATGCATATTCATACATTTCATATCAGAGGATTGTTGCATTTGGTCATCTGCTTTTTATGAATGATTTCGCACTTAACTTAAATTTTTTGTTATTGGTTTTATTATGGCAAATTGTTACTCCTAACATCATTGCAATTATTATAAATTAGCTTATTACATTTATAGTTAACAGGATTTTTACTACTTCTATAAATTTTTGTGTTCTTTTATAGATATTGTTGAGCCTATTTTACCTGTACCAGAAGCTTTACTCGCTCAGTTCTCAGCAAGACCTGTGTTTATGGTTGGAGAGGTAGATGATGAACGACTTGGATCTATATATTGGCTTGCTCCACCTCCTGTTGATGAAGCAGACCAAGATATGGATCAGGTAATACAAATTATCTTGTTTGAATTTAAGTTAACAACAGGGAATTTATGTCTTACTCGTTTTTCCATGATAGGTTACCTGTGATTTAATGGAAATAACACGTCTTTATCTTCCTGATTTTCATTTACCTATGGAAACTGAGAGATTATACAGATTAAAAGAAATGTCTGGAGATGAGGAAGAAGGAGATCAAATTAAGAAGAGAGGTGAAGAAATGAATAAATATTTAGCTGCTGATAATAAGAACAAACGTCCGTTTGGTATGTAAAGATATTATAAATTTTTAGTTGTCTACATTTTTTTTTGTGATATAGAATAAAATCCAAAATAGTTAACACTGGTGACAAGGTTATTTAAGGAAAAGTTTGATTTAATTTAAAAAAAAATGCTTTTACATGTTTTAATAAATAAATCTTTTTAATTTTGGATGCTACAAAGAATCTGCCTCGGATAATAGATAATTGCCATAAAAAACAATTACTTTGTAAAGTTATTTATTATTATTATTATTATTATTATTATTATTATTTTATCATTGATGAATGCAGTGTTTCTTGTGTTTTTATGTCATAAAATATTTTATATCACGCAAGGAGTTTCCTTAGATTGGTGGATATGGTACGTTGTTTTATCTTGCTGGGCAAGACTAACCCTTTCTTATTGACTCTTGGTGTGAATATAATATGAATAATGTAGATTCCAAGTATTTTGATAGAAAACTCAGAAAGAGGAAATACCTTTTTTCCTTCATCATTATATATTACATTTCTCTTAATTCATGAGCAATCTAAGCACTTTTTATTTAAAGTTTTTTTTTAACATGTTCTATATTTTCTCTACTTTTTCACATAAATAATGGGCAAATATTTAGAAATGATAAATACAAGAAATGCCTTGGTTTGAGAGCGTCTGAGATCAGAAGCACAGACTACCGCGACTATCTCAAACATCACTGCAACACAATGTGTGTGAGTTAAAAGAAGACTTTGACAAGACAACAATACTACATCGTAATATTCGTGGAAAACCACGAGTTTTTGATTAATGTTTATAAATAGGTGTACTAAGGTGCACCTTGTTGAGGTGCACAATTGTTGCTAATCTTGAAGTTCTCAAACTAATTGTTGCTAATCTTGAAGTTCTCAAATATACAGCAAAAACTACTTTTGAATGTACATATTTGGGGATAAAGCATCACATTATATTCTGTCCAATATGTATACCAGTATCTTTATAATGACAAACACAGTACGTAGGGATATGCTTCTTATTCATGTTACAGGATAGATAAAACCATTTTGCGAGCATTGAAATTTGATAGGATTTTATATTGAATGAAATTTACTTGTTATGATGAATCAATCTTCTAAACAGGAGAATTAATAATTTCAGTCTAAAAATTGTATTAATAATGAAATTTTAAGATTTTCCTTTCTTGAAATTTTTTCACTATTCATTGTAAAATTATTCCTTTCAGTGGCACCAATGAGAGGACGTGGATTTGGTCGCTCTGTACCTCAAAGGGGAGATTTATTTCGATCTCGTCCTCCAAATACATCTCGACCTCCATCATTGCATGTTGACGATTTTGTTGCTTTGGAAATTTCTGGACAACAACCTACTGGTCCAACTGGATACAATAAAATCTCCATGAGAGCTGCAAAGGACATAATAGGTACTCGATCTCGTGGACGTGGTCGGGCATTTGCTTCTGATCGTGGTAGATTTTTTGGATCAACAACTCAATATAATAGACGAGAAAATGGTCGAGGTAAGACATAAAATAATTAAATATATTATTCAACCTTATATTATAGATTTAAAAATTGGGTGCAAATATTACAGTTAATACCACTGGACCAATTAATGGGCTATGATCTTCAAAATTTGATAATGACTGGGGAAATGTATTGACAGAGAAATTAACTTTTCAGTGACTTGATTTAAAAAATGGGAAGGAAAATGGATAATTTAATTTCTTGTTGGAAATGTTTTTTTATGTTGGCCCATTTTATTTTGGAATGGGACATTTTGCTATGGTTTTAAGTTCCTACTAGTAGCCACTACGGTTTTATCTCTAATTTTTAATAACAAATGATAAATAGGTCCAAAATGTACATAAATTTGTGCATTTCTTCAAAATTCTGGTATTGTACACTATAATATTTTAGAATAATAATGTTTCCTACCACATATGTAAGGGCGACCCATGGCGTAATGCCTAGCATACTCGCCTTCTACCTCTGGTGATGTGGGTTCAAACACTGTCCGATCCATGTAGAATTCGCGGTGGTGGACAAAGTGGTGTTTGCAGCAGGTTTTCTCAAGGTTCTCCCATTTCCCCTGCATATCATTCCACCACAACATTCACTCATTCACCCCCATGTCATTCATTCATCACCCGCCTCAGGGAGGTGCGACAGGAAGGGCATCCGGCACCCTGGTAATTCCCCCGCCACATCAAGTCAACAGCAGGATCATTACAGCCCTGTTTTGTGATAAATGCTACTGGATGTAAGAGAGATAATTCTAATACTAAGATCATTATAAATACAGTGAAACACTTCTCAACAACAGACATTTCTGTGTAGTGTACACTTTTTCATTCCTTGTCCCACTCCTATTGAATTTATGCAGTATTTTAGAAGTGTGGACACACTCTACAATGGACACAAAGAGACTTCCTGTGTGATTTACAGAGGGAAAGGATTCTTTGTAATGGACAAAATTAATTGCTTAAATAAATGTAAATGACAGCAATGGAAGTGCCGTTCTGGAGAAGCCAGGACTTGTCATGAAGGAACTTATGAATGGTTCTGCCATGCTCTAGCTACTAAAATGTGGGTACCATCCTCCTTGTACCTCAATCCTCTGGATTACTACATATGGAACCTTGTTGAGAGAGATGTCAATGATTTCCCTAACACCAAAGACTTTTTGAAAACTGCTGCAGTTGAGTTATGTATTGTAAGAACGAGAATCATGTAATTCCAACATGTATGCGATTTGGATGCATCAAAGCTGTTCTTGTTCCTGGAAGTTGTTTTATTGAGTAAACTTATTAAAAATATAATATGAAGTTTATTTTTATCGTTGCAGCATTTCTTCCCAAACGTTTGAGACCTGCATTTCTCTTAATGTAGAGATTAGTTCCAGTGGCACCTCAATTGTAAAACATGCATTGCACAGTGAAATTTTAATTATGTTTATTAGAAAATTATTTTTCACATACTAGTATGATTATAAACCTGAAGTGCAGAATTAATTTTCAGGACTAGAGAGAAAAATTTGTGATATATTGCAATATATATACCACAAAGGTAATTTAGATTGACTTCATAATAAATGTTTTCAGAAGACATTCATATATAATCCTTTTTTGTCATAACAGAGAGAAATATCCAGTTGAAAATTACTCTCAATAACTAAAAACAAAACACAAGTTAAATTTCCTGACCTATTGTGCTGAGGCTTGAGACCTATTGTCCTGGCAATGTTTCATGCCTCCCCTAGTCTGACACATACTTTAGGAACTATTGCTTTATAGTAGTCTCCAATAATGAAGTTGTTGACTGTAAATGAATAGATAGAAGAAATCTTTTCTATACACATGACGTACTTCAATACACTTTCCCCACATATTTTATCATATTTTAATGGTTTTTTTTGTACATACTTTCTTATACTTGTCAGAATCAGTTATCTGTTTATTTCTTTTCATACCTGTGACAGATGTTTGAATATAAATATATCTTGCGTTACTTCTCGTGTCATTACGGAGTCCACTCTCACTACATTATTTTCTTCCATTGCATGAGTATGTAGTTTTAGTGTTGTATTCAGTTTTTTTAATCTTGAGAGCATGTATATTAATTAATTTTTTCTTTAACTGTATGCATAATGTGTTCATATATTCCAAATAGTCCCCCCAAATATAGTAACGCTCCCATTTTGGGGGACAAAACTGGAGGGAAAAATTGAAATTGATTAAAATCTGCTTTTTCTGAAGGAAAATGCTCATTTAAAGTTGCCTGTGAAATAGTTTACTATGATATGTATAATCATAAGGATTTTTGAAGATGTGGATAATTTTTCTGTTATCTTTAATCTTTTTTACTTTTGGGATCAGTGAGACTACTGAAATTATTGGAACAATAAGGCTCTTTGAAGGTACTGTTGTTAAATCATAATTTAGAAACGTATGAGAAGATATCAATCAGTTCTGATAAGGATCCATTATAATTTCTTTACTCCATGGTATGACAGAATAATTGTATGCAAGGTAGACAACATTGAACTATTAGTTTTTCACTTAAAATCATGATGATTAAATACCTATTGGAAGTCTCAACTCATTTGCTTCTCACATCTAAATCAAGGTCTGTTTACTACTGAAGTTGATCAATACCATTGTGATACATTCACCCTTTATCTTATGATTTCCAGATTTCTGTGCTGAATTTTTTAAAATGTGGTTCCATTGTGCGGGTAAATGGCCTCATTTTCACACATCGAAGTTTGAATGAGCCACTAAGTCTTAAACTCCAAATATGATACACCCTGGGATTTTCAGATAATTTTTTCCAAAAAAGTACATATTTTTTCACAATTTGATGTGCCCTTAATGTTATTTACTTCACATGATGTAACAAAAACTATTACTAACCATTTCTGCTGATACATAAAGGTGTAAGACAATTAATTTACTTTAGAATTTAAATTTAATTTGCTTGATGTGATATTACATTTTTAATATCAAGCATGTTCGATTATAGATTATTTCAAGATCGGAAACTTTAAAAATATATTTGGCATATGTGAAATAATACTTGGCTGATCTATTTCCACAAATGTACTGTGTGAATGGAATTATTATAAATGTTTTGTTGATTATAATCAATTTAGTCTAGAAATGTTATTTTAGAAGTTTTGTAATAAAACATCTTTGCTTCTTTTAGGAATTCCAAGAGGAGTCAGCTCAATGCCTCCTCGAGTGGGAAATGGAAGAGGAGCAGGATCTCCGGCATGGCCTCCACACAGCAGTGAAGGTCCAAGTCCTACAAACCAAACTGCTCCTTCTCGATCATTTAGAACTCCAGAAATGCGGGATATTCGAATGATACCTCGTTCGGAGGAAAAGTTCAGTACTGGAGGGACACGTTTTGGAAGTGGAAGAGGTATTCGTGGTGGTGGCCAAGGAGGATGGCAAACAAAAGAAAATCGTGAAAGGTTTGGGGGACCTAATGTTCGTGGAGGTGGTAGACGTGACACTTCAACACGACATGTGCGGGCATTTACAAGATAAATACTGTGTAGAGTTATAGTTTGTTGTAATAATCTAATTACCTCATTGTTACTCATTACAAAATAGTTTTCAAGTTGGTGTGTAATACATGTGTAACATAAACTTAAGTGACATAAGTATCCAGTAGATTCCAATAATACAAAGAATTTTATTGTTTTAAATTCTGTTATTATATTGACATTGTGGTTTTGTATGTGTATTTATGTACATCTTGAAGAAAAATGCATCACACAAGGGGTTCAATTAAAACTTGCATCTTCAACTGAGTGGATAAAAAAATTCAAGCACCCTTGTTTATGTATTATTCTTTTTATTCTACTGAAGATGATTGGAATAGTTTTATTTAGGGTAATTTTATTGCTTTGAAGAATCGGATAAATATAACGTAAATATCCTAATTGCTAATATCTGAAATAAAGAAAGATTTTGCATCTTCTGGGTACAAGTTGACAAGTTGTGATGGAAAAAAGTTTCATTTGTGCCTGATGTTTATTTCTCAATTGTAGTTTACAGGGTTAAATCATCAACATAATTTTACTTAAGCATAGAGTACTCAGTACAGGATGTACAATGAATAGTTTCACTTAACATTCATTAATTATATAGGTAAGAATAATTTTTCTTATTAATTTATATTTATTATGTTAGAACTTCATTAGAATTGTATGTAAAGATGTGCATAGTAAGAATTGAATGTTTTTTTGTGTGTGATTTTTGTGATGCATTTGATTTGTCTTAATCAGCAAAGAAATCCTGTATTTACCACGTTTAATTTGAATGCTTATTTCTGGCTATCGCTGGTGAATTAATTATATGAACTTTGTGCAAATATTACTGGTGATTATCAAAAATATATACATATATTGAATGTTCCAAGTGTCCAGAAATAGTAGCCATAGTTGCATTTTCACAAATGAGTTTGTGAGGAGCAATGGATGTAAGTGCCTTGTGCCAAAACAGAGATACTACAAAAGAAAGAGGTGGATTGTGCTTACCTTGTGAAAGGATAATATTAAATTGACAACTGTCATTCAGGAATTCTTTCTCTTGTTTTGACAATAATCTAAAGTTTTTAATTTCCATTTTTTTATGTACCTCGGTTTTGATGCAAAAGTTTCTTATTCTCCTTGCTTCTTGCACCCAATAATATTTGTGTGTAAAGAAACTTTGAGTTACAAGCTCATGAGTATGAAGAGTATTTCATTTCTGGGATACTTGTTTCTTTGTAAATATATCTGTACATTTTGAAAATATATTTTATAATTCTGTGAATTCATGTGGTTTGTTGAGAATTTGTGTTGTCACACAAAAATATAAAGTAATGAAAAAATGTTTTTGAAATAAACTTTGAGAGAATTCTCTGTTATAATCATTCAATGTTTTCTTTTTGTTGATCCCTAAAATATACAACTGTACCATTTTTAATCCTCTAATATCAAAATCTCAAATTAATATCAAATAATTTTATGTTAAAATGAATATTATATTTTTTGCTACTAATATGAAAAGTAATGTGAATAAACCATTGTTGTGCTAGTAGAGTAAATTTGTGGAGAATACAGTTTGCTTGGTCCAAATTTTATTATTTTGCATTTCTTATACTCCAGAATACATTTCTTATTTTGCATTCAGTTCTCTAAATGAGTTAATAATTTATTGTTATAAATATCATCTAAATTGGACACACTATAATAATTCATAAGCTACCCACTCCACTTACTTAAACACAAACTAGTTTCGGAAGCTGTTGCTTCCATCTTCAGCTTCTGCCGACTGCTGATCAAATGGTCCTCTGGTGGCGGGTGGTTGGATGAATTTTTAAATAAAATTATTTTCAAGCAGAACTTTGAAATTTAACAATCTGTTCTTGAATAGCTGAATGAACTGTCATTCCCAAAGCAATAGTTCAAAATGCCCGCCAACTTTCTTCAACAATCTCACGTTTTCATCAATTTCATGTTTTTTGTCCCACAAGTGTGCCGCTACTTCAATTTGTCCAAATTTAATGTGCTGAAAATGTTCCATTTTTTAAATTTATAAATTCAGTTTTGTTTGTCCAATATAAACTTTGTCGCAAACCTTGTAATTAATTTTGTAAATTCTTGGTCCATTAAGAAGAGGTACTTTATCTTTATAATTAGCTTTAATTACTTAATGCTTAATTTATTATGTGGAGCCAAAGTGATATTTACTTCTTTGAACATTTTTTGAAACTTCTGATGCAAGTCAGGATGATAAGTAAATTTTTGAAAACTTCTTTCCTTTCTCAGCTTTTTTAAAGTTGTTGCATTTTATACCATTTTTTGTTTCTCAAAGATTTTTATTTCTTTTGAAAACCCATTCAATTTGGTAATTTTAACAATTAAATCGTATTCCAAATTGAATTCATAATCATTCAATGGGTTAATTTACGTATCTGTTCATAAGGTTATTTATTATGGCTTATTTGTGCTGCATCAAATGAATACCAAATTCTTTTATATAATTATCAGTGTGGGCCTCCTTTCTAAATATTTCAAATTCAAATGTTATGCCACAATTGAAAATTTACATATCATCTACATGTCTATACATATGTAAACATCCATGGAAATGCCTTGGTGATAAGAGTATCAACATTGCTCAAATAAATTTGCCTAGGAGAAGTGGATTTCCCATTACTAATCCAAATGTTAGAAGATAAAATTTCCCATCATCTCTGATGAAATTTTGATTAATAAACAATTTTGTTAGCTCAAAAATTCGTTAAATTTGTCAATTTCCATGTCTGAAAGAAACCAAAAATGTTGTCTTCGTCAAGTTCCCTTTTTTTTCTAATTTCTTGATAAGATCAAATGAGTTCTTAATACTTCATGTTTTACATTTTGGAAGACTCAAATATTTAACTACCAATCATTTTGCTAAATAATAGTTGGGTGCACCTATTTTTTTTATTACTTTTTAAACAACTTATAACAATTTCAAAAACTATTTTCTTGCACGATTGTGTTGTCTTATGGCTCATCTTAATTTAGTTTTATGTGTACTCAACTTTGGCACGGTTGTGTACATAAATTCTGTAGCCCCATCCTGGCCCGGGTTTTTCTCCGGTTTTCCTTCGGGTAGAGGCGGATTTATCATACAGGTTCTCTAGGCTTTGTCTAGGGGCGGGTCTATTGTAACAATAAATCGTGAATTTAGTGTTATTTCAATTTTTAAGCAATACTCAGAATAATCTATAGTTCGATAATAACTTGTACATGTAATTTTTTGCTTAAAATTACAAACATATTGACATTATATTAGTATTTAACTCGCAGCTAAGNTATCTAGGAATTTTTGCTGAATTTTTTGAATCCGCCTCTGCCTTAGGGCCCTTGATCGGAATTGATGGGATGGTCCCTTGCTTGCTTCCAGAGAGTAAATTAGTTTTTTTTCCTCCACGTGGTCATACGCAGTTTGTACTGTTTTTTGACAATAAATTTATTATACATTAAAAAAAAATTTATTATATTGCTGACAATGGGTCTCATTTTCAATCCAGATTTGTGAATTACAGGTAAACTGTAAACCTGAGTGTGTGTCCGACAAATTATTATAGTAATTTATTGAAGTGACTCCACTGTGCATTCCTGAAGTTATTTACTTAGTACATACTGTTCCTTTGAATATGAAGATACTGAGAATGAGTGATTGGCTGAAGCGGGGTCACGGTGGTTTCTCTCTGAAGATTGTGTTGGTTTTTGTTTGGGTTCTCTCCATAGCCTTCCTCATCCTGCTAGACTGGTAGCAGTAGAGGTAGCCTGAATTCACTGCAGACTATGGACAGCGAAATATTCATCACACGAAATATTCATCACATTCATCAAAGTTGATGGTTGCAGTGCTCCTGCGACTTACTGCCTCAGCAGCACTAAGCAAACCTAAATCTAACCCAACTAATAAATAAATAAATAAATAAATTTATTGTCAAAAAACAGTACAAACTGCGTATGACCACGTGGAGGGAAAAAAAACTAATTTACTCTCCGGAATCAAGCAAGGGACCATCCCATCAATTCCGATCAAGGGCCCTAAGGCAGAGGCGGATTCAAAAAATTCAGCAAAAGTTCCTAGATAAGATAAAAAGTTAGCTGCGAGATAGTGACTTTTCAGTTTGTGAACTAGATAGTGACTTTTCAGTTTGGTACCCCTCTAGATCGTGACTATTCAGTTTGCTGACCCCAGGATCCCATAGGCTTTACCCAGGTTTCACCACTTAGTGGGTCCAGCTATGGCATGAAGTTGAAGTGTACAATCTGTATACAGGTTGTACAGTCTGTATACAGGCTGTACAGGAGATGCATACGCTCTTATTTGGACCCTTCTGATGGCCAAGGGGTAGACAAAAGAATACTTAACACGAACTATGGAGAGAAATTAGGATGAAAGAGGGGAAAAACAATTGTCTAGTTGATAGTGATGGTTAGGGATCAAACTGGAACGAGCAGATGAAGACATCCCTAACAAGGATGTATCCAGCTCAAAACCTAAGGCGGGTTGATTTCTGAATTCAGCCTATATAAAAGAGAATTAAATAATATACACTAGCAATTAAAAACACCATTTATTTAAAAGAAAAATAAATTAAACAATAGTATGTGAGGTTTAGTTGCAAATTTTTCAACTACTTCTTTTACTAAATGTTTCACAAAGAAAACTGGGTATCTGCCCTAACTCTTGCCCCAGTCTGCATACATCCTTGGTCCCTAACATTGCAACACACATAGTTGGAGTGGAATAGAATAGGCATTAAATCTTGCCTGTTTTACATATTTTCTCTTATTGCTTTGTTCAAAACAGAAGTAAATCAACAGAATTCAAAGCATTCTCAGTAAAAATTGAAATTGAGTTCACAGAGCTTTTCATTCAGAATAGATTGTGGTTTTTCTTGAATAAGGAGCACATTTGGCTTCCTAAGTGTAGGTCAAACCTATTTTATTGAACATTTTCTAAAATAGATTTTCATAGAGAGTTCATGGCGTACTATATCTACTAATTAAAAGGAACCGAAATTTCTTGTTAAACCAGTTCCTGCTGGTAATTTATTCACTTCTATTCTTGCTCAAAATTTCTTAAGCTCTGAAAGTATCTCACAATTCTAAATTCAGTTCTAACTATTTTAGTAAACATACAATGGTTAAAGAACTAATTTTAACAATTAACCTAGTTGAGTTCTAATAATTCATTTTCTGTATTTTTAAAATGTTTTTCATTTATTGAGATAGTAGGCAGAAGGTACCTCTCTTAGACTTCTCTTATTCAAAATATTGTTGCAAAAAGACAAATTTTGATTGCATTGGGAACTATTGTAAAAGAGATTTTTTTTCTTTTTACTGGTTTTGAATTATTTTTCTGAACTGCAGTATTGCTATTGATTTTCTATTCTAGTAATCTTTGAATATCTTCAATATACCCTTGGAAATTATCTCCTAAATATTTTTCCTGAATCCTGATAAAGTGTGTGACATTTTGAAAATACACGAAAGATGGGAGAAGTAAAGGTGGTGTTATGTACTGGAAAGATGGTGCATTTCAAATGGCAAACAATGGAGAAGAAAATGAGATAAGAATGAAGGGGTGAATTTTAAGGAGAATGAAAAATATGAATTTATTTTCATAAAATAACCTTGAATGCATTAATGTAAGCAAATATTAACAAAGTTAATTTAAAGTGAGTATTATTTATATATTATTTGAAGGATCCTTAATGTGGGTGATTAATTTTTATTCAGGTTTCTAGAAATTTATCGCCAGAAAATTGTCGTGAAATAATTTCTCAAGAAAATTCATCATTAAAAACCGTCTTCTCTGAATACATTTGCTGTTTTATCTCTTTCCAACTGAGTGAAAATGAATGTAAATAATATTTAAATAACATGCTATTTGAATATACCCGCATATTTTCGCGGTCTTCATACCAGTCTTCATTTATTACAGAGCGATTTCCAGAGTGCGTTGTAGTAGTAAGGTGCAATATGGCCGCTTGTTGTTGCGGGTGGTTTATTGTCTTAGGATTAGTGGTATGATTTGGTGTTATTTTAAGCAGAACTTCGGCGCTTGAGCAACATAATAAATCTAATTTGCATTGTTGGAAGTTTCAAAATTATTTAAGTGTAATGGGTGCTAAAGCAAGTACAGCTAGTGGTGGAGGGACTAGTCCACGAACTCGAACTTTTTCTACTAGCAGTAGCTCGGATGTTGTTGCAGGAGGTACAGGATTTAGCCTCCTTAGAGCTATACCGGGTGCTGTGTCAAGTGACAGGCAAAGAGCACGATCTCTGTCAAGTGTACCGGACAGTCATTCAAGTCATGAAGCTATTGGGATTCCAAATTCAAATGTTGGAGCGTATGACATATCTGAATCACCAGAAACAGACAGTAGTTCTCCCGAAGATCATGTTTTGGATAGTCCCTTAGCTGCAAATATTAGCCTTGGAAGAGTGTACACAGCTCACTCCTTACCATCTCATATTTGGTCTTTGAATGGTATGTCAATTACTCTCTTGTTTCTTGTAGAAAAAACTTAGAATTTTCAGGGAGTTGTATTTCATTATTGGTGGTAATATTTTTATTTATATAGCCAAATAATGTTGGTATTGTCTTTATTCATTATTTCTCTGTATTTTTTGTATTGGGTTTTGTTTGTCTCCTTGGATAGATATTGATGTTTCATTGAGTTTTTTGATGGATTTGAAATCCCATTGGTTTTAAATGTATATTTTTAATGTATTTGCTTTCTATATGTTGCATGTATTGCTTATTTTATTAGAACTACTTGATACTGGAGATTTATAATATCACTCTAGCAAGTTATTTATTGAAATTGCAATTCGACCAACATCATTGTTTCACTTCATGTGAAACGCTTCGTTTGGTGAAATATTGAGTTTATTAAAATAATGCCTTATAGTATAGAAAGTTACTTGTTCTATCATTTGTCTAACTTTCTTTACATTTTCTGCCAATTAAATTTTTTTGTCTTGAATTAGAGGTTTATGTTTTTATCTCTAATTTTAATTAAAGTTGATGAAAATTTTCAGGTTTATTTACTCTTGTATTAATTATTTACTTCAATATTCTGATATGATTTGGAATGTTTTTGATGTACATTCTTGTGAAATGAGGTTCATGGCTATAGTTTCTTTCTGTAGGTGATTTCATGTTTACTTGTTTTGTTATGATTATTTGAATGCTGTGAAAGTTGCATTATAAATTTGTTTATATTCCATAAAGCTTAAATCTGTTTCTTGGGTAAACCTTTCCACATCATAAATATCATGAAATAAAAATAATACTTCTATTAAATTTGTTTTACCTTAAGTGAAAATTGAATAATATGTTTGCAATTTTTAATTTCTCTTTGCTTGATTAATTTAAAATTGTTCATATCATAACAAACTATGGTGCTAAGCATTGGATGTTGGGGTTTTAGGTCCTTTAAGATGTTGGGTCAATGTTGAGTGTTCACAATAGTATTACTTTTGTCTTAAAATAGTAAGCTGAGATTATTAATTAGGTAATTTGTTTGGTATTAGTAAGCTGAGATGATTAATTTATGGAATAACAGTAATGATAGATCTTTAAGGTGCTTTAAAATGTTTTGAAATTTATCTTATCTTTACTTTTATATTCTGATTTTTCACAATTCTGGTTATTAAAGACAGAAAATAAGTTTCTATTACTCATTGCTGATAATGGTGTCTCATAAAATTTATTTTCATTGTTTAATTGTTTTGGGATTTACATTGGAAAGATCAGGATTTGAATGTTTGTCTGGTCTTTATTTACTCATATGCGATGTGGAACATAGCAAATGTACAAACACCTACATGTGTAATTCTTTCATTTAATGTTCTTTAATTAATTTTTTCTTGCATTGTGAAGTCTTTGATTTGTTTTTCTTGGATGTTTAAACAGTTTTTTGAAGAGATTTTGAATTGTTTGATTTAAATTTTTGAATATATGTTGTGATATTTTTCATCTGACAACAAGCATCATAATTGTGCATAAAATAATTTGTTTAAAAAGAAGTATTATAACAAACTTGTCTGTTGCTGAAATTTGTTGGGAGAGGAGCCTAAAATAATATTAAAATGAATTGTGACTTCTATCCTCTGTAATGGTATTTTACATGCAATTTTTGTCAATAAGGGCTCCAAATGACCTCGATGTTGAGGAGCTCTAAAGCCCCAGTTTAAAAAAAGTCGACTCGATTATGAAATGAGATTACCCTCATCTGTGTGATGTGATCATATGAGAGATGTGCAAGCCTGAGATCTCACGCCATCAAGTTATTGTCATTTTGTGTCATATCATGCTTCTTTAGATTTGTCTTTGTTGTTTCACATTCCAAATATCCTTTTCTAGGAATGTGGACTTCATAACTTGACATTGCTGTGTTCATGCTCATTGTCATATTTTGTGTTCGTAATCGATCTCCGATCAAAGTTATGTTGATTAATGACTGTTAATCACTTGGCTAGGTTTACTTGAGTGCTTATTTACATTGTGACTGTTTGAATTTTTATGTATATCGGAGCCCTTGATTATTTTTTCGTTTTTACGATGTTGATAGATTGGTTAATTTATATTTTTAGACATACTCTCCAGACTTTCCAAATGATGTCGTCTAAGGAACGATACGCGGATTATTATGGTGTGATTTTTATTGTTTGAGTTTTCCTATTTCGCTGGTAGATTATTTTGTTGGGGTGTAATGAAATGTAGTCGTCAATTGTCTCGAAAAAAATTTACTTTTGTTTCTTTTGCCGAGTGGTTGTATTATTTCTTGTTAAGACAGATAAGTTTGGACACTGAACCTAAACGCTTCACGGACACAATAAATGTGAGTAAAATTCCTCGTTTGTAGATCCATTTCATCAAACTTAATTCAGAAAATATCAGCTAAAACGAGAATAAGGCTACTTTTGCAGTATAATCAGAGAGTTGGTGCTTCGTTTCGAATCAATTTCTTAATTTATTGATGCATCTTTAGTATCTCTGCTTATCGAATAAATGTTATTTTTCACGATTTTGGAATACATCTTTATTTATACTAAATGTATTTTCTGTAGATATAAAATTACCATAAGTTATGACGAGATCTTCTCTACAAGCTAACAGTAGAAATTGTTGTTTTTCTCTCTCGACTTCGTTTTTATTGTTTCATGTTTTTTTTTCGGAAGATACACATGTTGTAGATATAAAATAGTTCTTTTTTGTAATAAATTTGAAAACCAAATTTCGGGGTGTAACGTAGAAGTAAACACCGCCCTGAGATTTTAATGGGACCTTGGGTACATTTTAAATTGGGGGGGCCCCTCACCCCTCCTGTCCATTCTTCGAAATCTTCCACCTTCCGCTTAATCAGTTGATCTGTTCATAAACGTACGTAAATATTTCAATACTTTTTCTAATATACATATATAAATATTTTTTTATTGCATTATCAAATCTATTCATTAGTTACTGTCATTTAACAAACATCGACAATAATTTTTGAACATTGAACTTATCATTCACAGGCCTGTGAAAAATATCTTTTGGAAGTTGTTTAAGTTTCACAACTGATTATGTATTTTTTTGCGTTGATTCCAAAAATTGTGTTTGTTTGTATCACGTAAGGTTACTTCACAAAAACACTTTGAAATTTTATAGAAGTACACTTAAAATGAAAAAGTGTGTTCTTTTTTTATTGACTTGGTAAAGGGAGAAATGAATTATTTTTAAGTAATACTTACAATGTGTTTGTTATGTGTATAAAGTCCTTGTTAATAATCTTATTTTTCCCCTCAATACGTCTATTACCTTTTTTCTTTAGTAAATTTGCTGAAAAATTACTTTTCCGTATTCAACAGTAGTCGGTTGTTAAGTGAACACTACGGGTCAATCAAGTGAAATCTACCAACAAAAATATATTAGCCGCAGCCAAACATTCTTTGTTTTATATATATTCACCCTTTGTTCACAGTTATTGGGAACGGGTTTTATTTCTTTTTTAGACAACCCGTTTATTTTTGGGCGGCCATTTTGTATGCGTGCGTGTCGCGATTTCGTACTTTTCAGTGGTTTGTGGTAAACTCTAGAGCTTTTTTGTTTTTCAAAATATCTCTAGAGCTTTTCTGCTTTTCAAATTATCACGATGAAACAAAAACTAAATGATATTACATGAAAAATGCCAGAAATTTGTCTGGTACATTATGTTGTTTAATTCCTTTTAAGTAGCTTAAATGGACATAAAAGTTGAAGTTGGATTATTGTAAAAGCTAGCATTTTTGAGGTCGAATATTTTGTAGTAAATTTCAGTGCTCACATTCAACATTTTCAGTGAATAATGTCTATGTTAAGTATTAACTCCCAACGAAGTTTTGTAGCTGAGAGTTTTAATTTTTAATACATTCCTTAATTTTTAATAAATGATCAAAAGTTGCAATTTTTGCAAAATCACCTACATTTATCCCAAAGGAAAAGGGACATGTTTTAAGAATCTCAATCCTTCACTAAATAAATAAATCTTCATTGAAGTAAATCATTAAAATTTGATCACTTTATATGACCTGGCTGGTTAGTGAGCTATAATTTTTTGAACGAGGAAAACTCAGATGTCCTTAAATTAATGTATGCATCAATTTAATTGTATTGAATCGTCCATTTGTACTTTTCATGGAAAAATTAATGTTTCCTAGGAGTTTTATTAAATATTTATATAGAAAATGTTATTAAATTAAATTGTAAAAGTGAAAAAATATGCCAATTATGAACAAAAACATTTTTGGGAATCTGTTGAATGTCTTATATAAGCTCATGGAAATGTTTGATTAGAAACAAAGAAATGTAAATAAACCATAAATATCACAAACTAGTAAAAATATGAACAAATAAAACCTAAATTTCCAACACAGCACAATGAAAGATTTAGTATTCTAATGTTATCTTACATACTAATTTAAAATAAAAAAGATGACATTTCATTGCATAATTTGTTGAGAATTTTGAAGCTGTGCCGTCTCCCAGTTTCATCCTTTATTTCTTAGCTTCATGGTAATAGCAACCCAAACTGTGTGTTTTTAAACATATGAATGGATGTTATTTGGGTGCAACCACCATTGGTCAATTTCATAGGATTGATCCCTACCCAGATATGAAATATTCACCAGATGAAACCATTGCAGATGTTTGACTTGCAAATACAAATAAAATTTTAAAACTTTTTAATTTGTTTGTTAATACTAATCCTTTTAACATGCGCTTTTTTGCTTATTTAGCAATTATTACCAAAAAAAGATAAAATTTGTAAGAAAACTTTTTGTAATGGAATTTTTTAAATTAATTTCTCTAGGTTGAGTGCCTGAAATTCTATAAAATTATTACTTATAGAACAATTTTTCTACTGCAAATATATTTAATTTATCCTTGCTAAGACCTTCCACTGAGCTGAGAACATTACATCTGTTATTTTTTCCTACGACCTTTCAATTTTATTGATTTTGTATTAAATTGTCTGTTATTGGAGGACCCCTTTTAATGGCTCCATTTCTTGGGGCCTGAGGCAAACTGTCTCCCGCCTCTGACCCCCATCCACCCTCTCGGTGGCATTGGAAGTACTGGATAAAATAATATAAATTTTACATACAACTTAACAGTTTATATCTAGATGATTCTGTTCATCGATATATTGTTTGTCTATTTCTTGGAAACAGGTGTTCTTTATCCGTTACTTTACTGCTATCAAATTGCCGGCGAATAGCGCTGTCCAACAGAATGGGTGCTCTTCTGGCTCTTAAGTGGCGCTCGGAAAGGGGGATAGGTAAGACAGTAAGGCCTGGAACCCTCCTTTGAGAACACGGTTTTAATACATATATTAACCACTGAATGATTTTTCTTTGCTTTCAGGGTATTAAAATTATTTTCTACACGCCAACGTTTCTGCCAGCTTCTCTTTAAATGTATTTATTATTGTAAACATATTGTTTTTAGCTCAGAAGAATCCAGAAATAATGCTATACATTATCTGGGCGGGTTGAAGAGGGAATTTTAATGACCTGATCGCATAAAAATATTTAGAGTTTTAATTGTTATTAATAAGTCTAAAAATACAAATAATAATGAAGAGAACTAAAATGTGTATTAATAGTCGAAGAAAATTTCGAGTGTTAATGAACTTTTTAACCCCCCCCCCCTAATTGCACTCTTTAGTGTGTTTTATTACAGTAAAAAATAACTTTGATATACTTATGTAGGAAGACCCTGAAATATTGCCACCGTCCCCTTCGAGTTTTTTTGGTTATATTTGCGTGTTGTTGAATCACCTGCCACTCACGTACACCGTACCTTTTCTTGATCTTTAGGGAGAAGCAATCATATTAATATTTTTAAAAAATAAAAGAATAATTATCAATTATTTATTTTTTAAACCGAATAATAGATATTGTATTTGGGGTAACTTTATTGATTTTATATGCGGCGAAAGATCAGTAAGAATTGCAATTGGATGGTAGAAGTTTGAAATGTTCAAGGATTTCATTCAACTACTTTTAAGTTAAGTAATGAATCTTGTAAAATTTTGGCATGATAAATATAAATGAAAACAATTTTGTTAACTGTGAAAATGAATTGTATTTCGAGAAACGTCGTGGTGGTAGTAAAGTGGAATTGAAACTTTGCACGTTATTAGGTGTGCAACTTTGCTTCCCCCGTTTTTCCAACATTCGAGGCTTTATTGTAAAAAAAAGACCTGGTTATATATTTGCGTTTCAAAATATTGTCCATCGCTGGCCCATACTTTCTCCCATCTTTCGTACGAATCTCGCGTTGAAAAAACTGCTCATCTTTTGGGGCGATCCACGCATCGATCCAATTTTTGACTTCATGAGAACGAAAGTGCTGGTCCGTCAGGTCGTGTGCCATTGACCGAAACAAGTGATAGTCACGGGAAGCAATATCTGGAGAATACGGTGGGTGGGGTAGGGCTTCCAAGTATGTTTTTAGACTGACTTTGCGTCATGGGGCATTGTCATGCTGCAAAATCTTTTTATCGTGTCTCTCGTTGAATTGCGGTCGTTTGCCTTGCGATGCTCGGCTTAAACGCATTAATTGCTTTCGATACGCGTCGCCTGTGATTGTTTCAGACGGTTTTAGCTGCTCATAATACACTTTGCCGAGCGGGTCCCACGAAATACGGATAATGACCTTTGAACTGTGAATATTCGGTTTGACCGTCGATGTGGAAGCATGGCTGGGAAGTCTCCATGATTTTCTGCGCTTGGGGTTATCGTAATTAACCCCGTTCTTGAGGCTTTGAAACCACTCACGACAAGTTCTTTCGCTAATAGCAGTCTCGCCATAAGAATTTAAGAGCATTCGATGAGCCGCAGCCGCAGATTTCTTCATATTGAAGTAGAAAATTAAAACCTCCCGCAAATGACGAGAATTTGGCTCGTAAACTGACATTTTCAATCGAGAATAACTTTACGACGCGGACACAAATCGACTAATGTTTCGATAGGGTTATGTTGACAAATGTCAAAGCTAATTGTATGATGTCTACATCTGTTTGTTTCCACCACCACATACCGCTAAAGTCGTCTATTGGAAAACGGCGGAAGCGAAGTTGCACACCTAATATATTCAGAGTGTTTTCCAAAGTAGTTTCTACTTTAATTACACGGGATTTCCTAGTTTACGCTACGTACAAACCTTGCGAAGGTGACGCATCCCGAATGAAATGATGGCCTGAAACTATTTGCAATTCCACATTGAAACAGTCGATATTTTAAATGGATTCTAATTGTTTTTATTATTTCATTCTTTCGTAAAACTGGCGTTGTTTGTTAGCTAGTGTGTGCGGGGGAATAATTGCACTTACCTACGCTCTTTTGAAATTTTTATGTTTAATGGTATGCCTCGCATAATTTCGAAATATTTGTAATGCTCGTGAAATATTTATAATGCTCGTGAGATGGTATTATTGAACCTGTTGCTATGTAAACGAAAATTCGAAGAATCTCATTTGAATTTCGAAGGCGGCGGCTCTAATTACCATGACGTTGGCGATACGTAAAGTCTCAATAAAAAATCACCTTCAGTTTGTAAAATCGAAATTTCGTAAAATAGTAGTAGGACCTCTGATACATAATGTCAAAATTCTTAGTAGGACCTCTACATTGATACGTAATGTCAAAATTTCCTAGTTCAAGACTTGAATAATATTTTGAGTGCGATTACTATGCTATTTAGTCAAGATTGATAAACAAAAGCTGACCAAATCCAAATTTTATGTTCTTAACTCGAAAAGGTTTTGCCCTGCGTTGATGAAAGAGTTTGTTACTCTGTCACCCAGGACACCACCGTGTAAAATATATAGATTATTGTGATGAAAAACTATTGTAGGCTACAGTGAATCAACGTTTTGCTCTTCCATTCACTTGTTGAACGTAGCTTTATTTAGTAGCAACATTGCAATTTTCCGCTTCCAGGGGCCCGTTTCTCAAAAGTACAAGTTTGTAAGTGACAAGTAAATTTTCACAAGTTTGTAAAAATATCCAGTTATTAGCGTTTCTCAAAGGTACACTTGTAAACTTGTAACTATAAGTGAATTCTTACAATTTTACAAGTGATTTACTTGTAACCAACTAACATTGTTAGGTTACTAACACTTGTAGCTGACAAACTTGTAAAATAAACTTGTTACCAACCAAGAATTTCCTACCTATCTATAAAGGTAGTGTGCAAACATTTTTCCCCGTAGAAAAATAGCTGCACATTGATATTCGTCGATATCCGACCAAAAATGGGCAGCCAATTTATTGTATTTACCTGCACATGGGCGTGATTCGGTTCGAAGGACCAACTGTGGTGACAGTAAAGAATGAAGAAAGGATGAGGTGTAAGATGAATAGTGATTGCCAACAAAAAACAGTTTAATAAAACATGCTATGAAGGTAATGGAGAAAAATGATACAATTCTGAGTTTTCCTGATTCATGTAGACGAAAGTGCCTTCAGCAGCGTAGTGGTGCAGGGTTGAAACAGGAAAATGTCGGCTAGCATTCCGACCAACGATAGTAGTGATGGGAAGAGAGGTGTCTTCGCTGACAAGGTTGGAGAGCGAAGCGAGATGGTCATTATTTAAGATATGTCATTTGTTTTGCACAAAGTGTGAGTTCAGAAATCACTCACTTGTCTTCTTAATGTTACACCAAAAAATGTCTGAACAGGTAGGTTAACTGAGTTACAAGTGCTTTTGTATTAAGATGTGGTCACGTTCTTCCTCGGACGACGATGTATTTCATTCGAGTACGACGTAGGAGGACGTTTAGGGAAAGAGTAAACTTCACATTTGTGTCGGTGTACGAATTTAACGAACGCTTTAGAATGACGTCTGTAAAGCTAGAAGAAAAAGAGGGACGTATTACAAAAAAAACTTATTATAAAAAAAGAACCGTATTTATTTTACTATATATTTTAATTTAGTTATTCATTAATGAATAACTAAATGAGTGGTTGGCTGTTGAAGGGAATAAGCTCCGCCTTATCAAATCCTCTGTTAAATCATGGAGCAGTTCCTGTAGCTCAACCAGGCGCGGCGGGGTCTTGCTGACCCGCCTGCGCATAGGACATTGTCCTGTCACTCGGTATATTTTGCTACTTGATGATGAACCAGTTTGTGAGGAGTGTATCTCTTCTCTGACAGTGCGTCACCTACTAACTGATTGCAGAAAATACATGAGAATACGAAGACAAATTGGTCTGGCTGCAGATTTACCAACAATTCTCGGAAATGAAAAGGATGTTAATAAACTATTGAATTTTGTGAGTAGATCGGGGCTCTTCCCACAAGTTCTCGGGAGGACTATCACTTCCTGTGCTATGTCTCCAAAACAGTGTACTAATGAATGTTTTAGAAATATCAAATTTGACATAACAACGCAGAATCAAACGAGAAAGAGTAGACTGTCCGCCAATACTTGTTACTGACAAGTTAGCGAAATCTTGGTGAAACGATTGTAACTAACGTCTTGTTATTACAAGAACTTGTACTTTTGTGAAACGGGCCCCAGGTATGATGAATAGGTATTAAGATGACATTGCATTGCACTAGGCATATGAATTATATATCGGTGAGCCAGGGGCATGGGAAACGAATTAAAACGCTCGATCTGAAGGGAACCAATGGTAACGTTTCAAACGGAGGACGTTAGATAAGACCTATAGTCAATCTTATTTGATTTCATATTAGATAAGATTCGTTCTGTCTCATCGCAGTACACCACCGATGACCACACCATATTAACAGTTGTGCGCGATTGTCTCCTTTAACTGTTGTATTGCGATAGTGGGACATGCGAACCCGCCCTTTTAAATCTGCACGGCAACCATAATAGGGAAAGAATTCTGACTCTCTCAACATTGAAACACATTGGTTTAAGATAAGAATATTACAGAGAACTTGAAATTCCAAATTAATAATCATGCAGCGCTTTCTTTTATCTCGCGGTTTTAAGCTACCTCTGCCGATCTCCATCGATATCAATTCCTCGCAATTTATTCATTAGACTTCAAGTCCTCGCAAACAGACCAGCATACTTTCACATTCATTGATAAGGACTGGTGGATGCTCGTTGTTGTTGGCTGAAACCCCCTGACCCTTTTTGGAGCTGTGTCCCAACGAGCTTGCGGTGAAATTCTAGTTCCAGCTAGGCTCCGAGTGCCTATCATGAAAAACGATAAGGGTATATCCCCGGCGACATAAGTACTTTTGCGTTGAATGGTCCATTATCATTGCATTAATGCTATCTGATGGAGAATCCCCCCCACCCCACCCCCAAATATGGCAGTTTATTGTTAGGTTTCTCACCATCTACACTCTTACAGCTTTGTTAATTTGAACTGTACGAACCACCCTTTTAACGGTTTTGATGCAAACATTTTGAGTTGCGGAATTGCAATTAACGTAGTCAAATTTTGTATTTGCCCGCCTTTGCAATGAACTTTGCAAATAGAATGTAANGAATTGCAATTAACGTAGTCAAATTTTGTATTTGCCCGCCTTTGCAATGAACTTTGCAAATAGAATGTAATTCGCAGAAACAGTTATAAAAGTTATCATCCCTTAGTAAATACCGGTAACACCAAGCCCTAATTTGGGCTTTTATTAAATTTAGCTATTTTATAAATTCTTTAGCAATTAAGTCAATTAGGCCTTTTATATATTAAGTTATTCCTTGTCGACGATAGTCACTTCATTGTGATGAATGTATTATATACAATTTTTAGACCTAATATCAATCAATAGCCATTCTCACTTAACTAGAATTTTATCAAAGTGACGAACTTGCAACCGAGCTTAAACATTTCAAAATCAAAAATGTTTAAGAATTTTTCTTCAGAATTTTTCAGACTTCGCTTTAAACTTGTAAAACATAAACAATAATATATACGAACTACTTCATTTACATTGTCAATAATCACAATACGTTCTACAATGATATTTGATGAAGCAACTTATAGTGAGAAATATAAGGAACTGTATTATCTGAAGTTGTCTATGTTTTAACAGTTTTTTTCGCCCCATTTAAATATCTTGGCTGATCAATTTGTACTTAGTTTATAAGTGGAGTATATTTTCTTTGAGTTAATCTTGGCTATGTTTGGTCCTTAGTTTTCTTAAATGTAATAAAAAAATATTTAAGTATTATTATCGTAAAATAAATCAGAAAATTAAATATTATGAAATAGTTTTACTAAAGTGACGATTTCATGATTTCCTTACATGAATCTTGATTTGACTGTCGAGTATAATTTGAATTGAATGTCCAATGACAGTAGTCCAGTCGGTGGATGTCATTGAAGATGTTAGAATTCTTTTCTTCAGGAATTTGTTTGGTGTAGTTAGGAGATAAACGTACTAAAAGTCCCCGATTCTAGCATTCATTTTTTTTTCATTTTATTTCCTGACTATTAGGTCACCCTGCCTCGATAGCAATCGAAATACAGGGCCCTGTTTTCTTTTAACATTTTAAGTAATTCACATCACAAATTTACCGCACAGCGCATGTACCGTCCCCACCATGAGGAGACGTGCGTATCTTCGATGTCTTGCTATTTCTAACTCTAATCCCACTGCAAAGCCATTCGCAACCCCATTCGCCAAGCCCAATGGATGTGATGTACTCTTCCAGTATGTTGTATTTCCATTCGTTGTTAATCAGTTTTCGAAAATCCTTTAAATTCAAAATATCTTTCTGTCTATACTTTTTCATACACTATGCAGCTCTGTCCCAAAGATCACACAATTCCACAAAATGTGCACTGGTGTCTCTTCATTCTCGCCACAATCACAATCAGGTACAACATCCTATCCGATCCTCCGTAGGTAGTTCCTAAAATTACCATGACCAGTAAGGTATTCCAACATTAGTGGACTTCGCCTAAACCATCGTTCATTCTTTTGCACAAAAGTTACCTGTCTTACTTTCAAGCTGCTTCCCACCTCGTCTACCATCCGTTAAATGGTCTGTAAACCGTCGTCGTGCCATTTTATCATCCTTAGTAGTCGTTCACCTTTTACAGTTATCACCCCGTGTTGCTTAAATAGATGTCGATATTTTATTTTCTGAATTTGCAAATCTATGTATAAAATCCCAACAAGCACCTGCAACGCATCTATTGAAACTGTCTTATATCCTGTCACATGGAGTAATACTTGTCACTCTATTGAACTTATCTTTCTTTCAAATTGATGACATGTAACACGACCCCAAATCGCACATCCATAAGTCAGTGCTTGTCGCAATACCCCTATATACAATAATTTAACGTCCTGGCTGCTGATATCACAGTCGATGATTCCAACCCTCACCATGCAGTATTTTATTTGGATATTTCGCCTGTTTTGCACTGCATGTCCAAACCACATTATTCTTTTCATTTAATTTTTTGCAATCTATCTTCCAAACATATTCGGTCACATTCATTCAATACCTTCTGTGTGTCCATTTCTAACCTTGTTCGTGATCTTCCCCCACAACCAAGTCACCGGCATATGTAACATATTTTATATTGTTTTTCTCCATGATCACTATGCACACCATTTGTTGTTGTCCAATTTTGTACGGTTACTTTTTGTAATTTGTTTCAATGTTAGATCAATTATTGATGCACCATTGTTTCCGTAATACGTTTTTTGTTCAAAGGTATTTCTCAATAGTAATTTTTGTGTCATCTTGAAAATTTCTATATTCTTCCCTCTTCTAATCGTTCTTACATCGTTCCACTGTTTACTCCGCGCACTACTATCCATGCATATGATACAATCATAACATTGTATTATCCTTTCTAGGATGTCCAAATCATCACGTATATTCTTCTTATACTGACAATAACAATTTATCACTGCTATTGTTGTGTCTAACTTTCTATATAATATAGCCTGAGTATGAGTTGTCAAGTACTGATTTATCACCATTATGTCCGCTTGTGGATAATTATTATTGCACTCCATGGCTTGTGAGCAGCTATTATACGGAACGCCAAAGGATATGCTGTAAATTGCAAGTCTCCAGATAGCATCCTATTTGTATTCCATTTACCCTCATTTATTCCCCTATTTCCATACTCGATACTTTCCCCCGTTGCAAATTTTACTGTATAACTAATCATAACGAATACTATTTTTCATCATCCTCTCTGCATTTTTATATTCAGGGCAATCTTTTCTTGGTGAGCTATGATTACTCTTATGGTTCTTTCGCTTACAATTCACACAAACTATTGATTCCATTTTCCTTAAACACCCCTTGAAATTATGGCCCTCTTCACCGGTGTCCACAAATTTCATTACGCTCCTTGTATAGCTTTGCCAAATGCCCAAAGCGATGACACTTATAGCAGCGTAATGGCTCGGTATCCTCGTCTATCCTCAAAATAGAAATCCATATATAGTCGTTGTTGATTCAAAAACCTTTCATAATAAATTTCATCCATTTCCAATATCCATTCTCCTAGCGTTCGCTGCTGTACTTTACTCCAATATTACTTATTAATGTATAATAAATTTCTACACCCTTATTGTTTAAAGACAATATTTTATAAGCAAATTTATTAATAATCAAAATATGAAATTACATTACATAGCATTTAAAAAAATATAATTAGAATTAATTATAAAGAAAATTCTTATTGTCTGATTTTTTTAATAATAAAAAATGTAATTACAATCACTTTAAATTAAGAAATATAGCTTAAAGAAAGAGATTCATTTATATTGAATAGATTTTGAGAGCCCGATACTTCGTACAACGACACGTGTCGTTGCACAACATTCCATCCTCTCTTCTGTATCTAAATTTTTAAATGCAATTTCCTCCATAAACTCTTTACCTGCAGTATTATGCTCAACTTCATGGACTCGCAATTGCAGTCGCTTTCTTCCAACCTCCCGTAAATCAACATCCGCCTTCTCAATAATCGCGCCATCTCTTCCTTTTCATCCTTAGCTGGCAGTACCATTACTGTCTCGTTTGCCCCTTGTTGTCATTATTTTTATATTCTAGCAGTGTCGGTAAGGCGTTGCAAGACTACCTCTTTAGTTTCTTATCTAATATATCGAAAACGGTGTGTCGTACGAAAACCAGTACCCACAGCCAAGTATATCTATACTTCTATACTAATATATTAATGCGTAATGCGAAAGCGTGTCTGTCTGTTTGTTTCTTAATCACGACTAAACCACAGAACCGATCGTGATGAAGTTTAGCAAGGAGATAGCTAAGATGCCCAGGATGAACATTGGCTGACTTTTATTTTTTAAATGAATGAAAAGAAAGATAAAAATGAAGTTGAAGATAANGAGGGGAGGAAATCGACCATATTCCCCTACGCTACTTAAACGGTTAGAGATGACAACTATGAGTGGCGATATTGTTCGCCTTGAAGAGTTCTACAAAAAAGTTCGCGATAGCAAATGCCTATCTACTAAAGTAAATTTAAATTATCGAAAAAACATTATGAAAAATAGAAATGGAAAATACTTCAAATTGAAGAATGAACAAATCAGTCATCATCAAATTTAATGGGTTATATGTTTTGTACATTTAACAAAGATAAACAAAGTTTTTAAATTGTAAAATTTCAACAAATAGTTTAGATTTTACAAGAATTTTAATGAAATGGTGCAGCTACGTCATCGGAAGCGAATATTCGACCTGCGCGACTCCCGCGCGATGTAGTGTATAAAGTCACGTTTTGTATTAAATTTGTATTATTATGAATTTGAAAAATTAGGATGTTGTACATGTTCTTAAAAACCAGGCAGTGAAAGGTATTTTGACCTTACAATATTGATGGATTTCATTTTTCCCTGAGCAAAAGATTAGTGTAAAAGAAAAATCCCATTCAAATCTGGGTAATCAGCTAGTGCTATTATAATAATATGCGGGACTGCTTCTATACATTTTGTCTATTCCTTATAGTTTTCGAGGTATCCACCCGCAAAAATGAATAATTTATCAAAATAAGTTGTTCGCCTCATGTTTTTTGTAAAATTTAACTTTCTGGCCTTACGTTTTACTGTAAAAGGTCCCTGAATTAAATTGTAGAACACGTAAAGCTCCTTTAAATCTATGAGTGTATTTAGTATTTTTTCTTCAACTGGTCCGAAGTTACGGCGATTTTAAATTTTCAGGTTACATTTCATTACAATCGTTTAAGAAGCATCTAGAACGCAATAAAAAAAAAAGGAAATGACACTTATATAGACTCAATACATGTTTTGACCAGAATCTGGCCACGTTGGACCAGATTTTGGGGTTAACATGCAATTTTGACCAAAATCTGGACAGGTTTTCAAGTTCACTTACAATTTTTAAGAAAAAAACCCTCAATACAGTTTATTGTTTTTGGAGGGTTATTTATTGTTTTATCGAAAGGTCATTAATTGATTTATGAAACAGAACACTGAAGTGAATTATCTTGCATAATTAACTGACAGATATGTTTTCACTGCCTATCTAGATTAAATTCATGTTCTTCTGCATCCATATCCTCGTCGGGTTTCCTCCTATCTCGTATTCATTCTATGACAGGAAAAAAAAGATGTGTATATTCTTGAGAGGCTGTTGTTCTAAGGTCATTTGCACTCGTGTACAGATGCATGGGATCATTATCCCCTTGCTAAACATACCTGAGTTAAACTCATTTCCCAAGCAGTTGCAAATTGCGTGTGACCACGTGGGGAGGGGGAGACAATAAACTAAGTTACATGCATGAAAATTGAATTTAATCAGTATCTGGAGTACTATAACAATGACGTGATAAAGTATGAGAGATATTAACGTCACTTACATCATCCGAAGTCATGTGAAAAACAATATTTATTGGGAAATTGAAAGTGTAATTGATACTCAGATTGAAATTCTGTAATTGATACTCTAATTTAATAATTTAATTAAACTGTGTCGAAGGGGTAGATCTATGACTCAAACGCATGATATATATTTGAAAATATCATTGTAGATAAGGTTTGAAATTAAATTTGAAGGATGAAAGAAGTACTTTTGTGCTTTCACACTGAGTCATACCGTTTGAACTGTTATATGTTATGAACACTGTAGTTTAGATAATGTAATTAGGGCTATCATTTAAGAAACTACCCTGCTAAGCTTATAAACAAAAACTTTGTTTAACTAAGTTTTACAATGGAAATGTCAATGGGAAAAAGCGAAACAAACTTGCGTATATCACAATTAAATTAATATTATGGATACGCCAGATGATAAGATGTTTTAATTTATCATTTTACAAAATTAGTTAGGATTGATTTTTTTGGTAGACGTTTGATATTGATACATAAATAAATAAATTTATTGTCAAAAAACAGTACAAACTGCGTATGACCACGTGGAGGAAAAAAAACTAATTTACTCTCCGGAAGCAAGCAAGGGACCATCCCATCAATTCCGATCAAGGGCCCTAAGGCAGAGGCGGATTCAAAAAATTCAGCAAAAATTCCTAGATAAGATAAAAAGTTAGCTGCGAGTTATAATACTAATAGAATGTCAATATGTTTGTAATTTTAAGCAAAAAATTACATGTAAGTTATTATCGAACTATAGATTATTCTGAGTATAGTGCTTAAAAATTGAAATAACACTAAATTCACGATTTATTGTTACAATAGACCCGCCCCTAGACAAAGCCTAGAGAACCTGTATGATAAATCCGCCTCTACCCGAAGGAAAACCGGAGAAAAACCCGGGCCAGGATGGGGCTACAGAATTTATGTACACAAACGTGCCAATGTTGAGTACACATAAAACTAAATTAATATGAGCCATAAGACAACACAATCATGCAAGAAAATAGTTTTTGAAATTGTTATAAGTTGTTTAAAAAGTACTACAGCAATGGCGTGATAAAGCACAAGACGAATTTAACTTTTGTTAAAATCAATAAATTCTTTTACAGTGTAGAAGCACTGGTGCAGGAGGTAGTTTTTAACCGCGGATTTGAAGATATTCAATTTCATAATATCTTTTATATTCTTGGGCAGGGAATTATATAGAACGATTCCCGAATGGTATGGTCCCTTTTGGCAAAGAGTGGTTGACACTCTAGGGCGATGAATATTACTACTATTGCGTGTATAGTGTTCGTGAACGAGACTGTTTCGTATAAAGCAAGGGTGGTGCTTCAGTAATTCGGTCTTAACAAACACGACCGTTTCATAAATATAAATGCAGGGAAGTGTTAAGATATTTAATTCCTTGAATAAAGGTTTACAAGAGTTTCGGGGGTGAGATTTACAAATTATCCGAACTATCCTCTTCTGAATTCTGAAAGTTTGAATACTCTGACCGGAATTACCCCAGAAGGTAATGCCGTAACGTAAATGGGAGTAAACGTTTGCAAAATATACGCAACGGGAAATACGTGGACTAACTGCGTTAACTAAGATTCGGAATGCGTAACACAATTTGCTTAATTGGGAATTAAGATTGTCAATGTGACAATTCCATTTGAGGTTGTCTTGAATATGGAGACCTAAGAATTTTGTATTTGTAACAGTTTTTAATTGTGTTCCGTTTAAAGAAAGAGAAACCTGGGGTAAAGATTTTGTGATACTATTGTGAAATGACATAGACACTGTTTTGTCAGTGTTTACAATGAGACGATTTGCATGGAACCAAGTCGAAAGGTTAGACAAAACTTTTTGAGCATTGGCGTGTTTACATAGTAAATTAGTGTCATCAGCAAAAAGAACCATTTTGCAATCTGATGTGGATGATGACATGTCGTTCACATACAATAAAAAGAGTATAGGGCCGAGAATTGATCCTTGGGGTACTCCGCAAGTAAGTGGCTTTGTTTCTGAAAGACAACGCTCAAGTATTTTATTTTTAGTATAGGATATTTCTACTTGTTGATATCTATCTTTTAAATAAGAAGTTAGCCATTGATGTGGAAGTCCACGAATGCCTAAAGAATGCAATTTGGTAAGGAGAATTCCGTGATCGATGACATCGAATGCTTTGGATAAGTCAAGAAAAACACCCTGAGGATTTTCTCCACTGTCTAGAGATGTGGTAACATCGTTTAAGAAGGAAAATATGGCGCTTGTAGTGGAAAAGGATTTCCTAAAACCGTGTTGATCGTCAGAGAGAATGTTATA
This sequence comes from Laupala kohalensis, assembly GCA_002313205.1. Lineage (NCBI taxonomy): Eukaryota > Metazoa > Arthropoda > Insecta > Orthoptera > Trigonidiidae > Laupala > Laupala kohalensis. The sequence goes on along the minus strand of NNCF01130875.1, from coordinate 234,407 downwards.
TTTTGATAAAAAATCTAGAAGACGCTTATAGAACAATTTTTCTAGGATTTTTGAGAAAGTGGGTAGTAGAGATATTGGTCGGTAATTTCCAATATTAAGTTTGTTTCCTTTCTTGTGTAAAGGTTTCACTTTAGCTCTCTTAAATATATTGGGAAACACCCCTTCCGATAAAGAACTATTAAAAATATTTACGAGTGGATTTAATATAGCGTGGGACGAAGATTTAACAATAAACTCAGGTATATCATCTATGCCTCGTGAAAATTTGTTTTTTAAGGAGCTGATGATTCCCATGACTTCACTGGCGTTAGTTTCGGAAGTGAACATAGAATTGGGTATGTGGGTGGATATAATTGGAGGACATTGATTTGGATATATTGAGTTCGTTATTTTACCAACTTCTGAGAAGTGAGAATTAAACAAACTTGCGATGTCCTGAGGATTTGATACGATTTTGCCATCGTTTAGTAAAGAAACATTTTCTTCGCGATTTTCAGAAGGAATTGATTGTGATAGTTGACGTTAAAATTAATTTCTGTGATGCATTAACAAGAAATATATGTACCTAAATGACTTTAAAATCTGTATTAGAAGTATAGATCATTTCACGTTAACTAAATAAGAGCAAAGTTAATGGCATAGGCATCTCCATATTCCTTTGACATGACGTTTCGACTCTTATGTCATTTCTTTAAAAATATGTCGCAGTGTTTTCTCGCAAATCATTCTCCTTCTGTTTCAATATCTGTCTTGTGTCTTTTATGGATACTGCTTTGTCTACTGACAGTTTTGATGACGTCCAATATTGTACGTTGAAGTCTGGTTTTACAGAATATAATTTTGTTGCTCCCATACTAGTCGTAACATTAATTTTCTAATCTAATTTGTGTCGTTGGATTAATTATCACAGTTTTAATGTCGTGTATTCAATTATTTAACTGCAATGCCCATTTATTATTGCTATTTTTGTATTTAGACACGAATTTATTATCTACTCCAGTGGGGAACTTGATGTTACTTGTGGATGTACATTTAGCGATGTTTGTCACCGTCATGAAGTCCTCCGGTTGAAGACCTTATTTCCAGATGTATCACTCATAAATAATGCTGGGCGACACATTTTGAAGTACTGAGTCAAGTTTCCGAAAACATAAACTTGCCACGATTTAGGCATTTCCTNTGTTATATATATATATATATATATATATATATATATATATATATATATATATATATATATATATATATATATATATGTGTGTGTGTGTGTGTGTGTGTGTGTGTGTGTGCGTGTGTGCGTGTGTATTAATTGTCGGAAATGACATTCATGACGAGTCTAGAGTTTTTAGCATCGCTGAGCGAAGAGTGACATCCTAATACACACCAATACTATTAAACCACCAGTATTAATGGATAACATTCTCACTGGATATCGATGGCAGCGTGAGAAAGAGTGAAGTTGCGGACATATTACAAAATTCTATTAGGCCGCTGGTATTGAGCTAGTTAAATGATATTTGGAGATAATTATCAGATTGGATGTATCCGTAATATTTGTGAAATTTTTCTCAGCAATTTCTTTCAGACACACAAAGTGAAGGGGTTTTCTTTCTTTTGACGTTTTCAAATGTTAATATTACGATACATGGGATAAGCTAAACGTGAAGATTTCACGAGTTGTTTCCTAAAGAGTTCAATTTTGTTAGTAAAATGTGTGGGTTATATTTACATTAAAACATTTGTCCCGCTACAACCATTACATGCTGCCTAATTTGTTCATCACACTTTCACAGCAGTTTAAAAACACCCTTCTCAATTTCTGGAAAGTGTTATTCCTATATATTTATTTATTGGCTTATGGCAGGGTTCAGACCATGAGGCCTGCACTTCCATGTAACCGCGTGAGGGATAGGGAAGGAGAGATGTTGGGTAGCCGGTGAACTTATGGTACCGAACTGACATTTGTCTGGAATAGGTGAGGCCTGTCTTAGAAGAGTAGGGTTTGAACCACCAGACCACTGTTGTTGGTCCTATGTAATCCTGTCACAATTAGTTCGAATTATCGGTATCTATTGTTCATTTGAAAGTGTTTTTCTTGTTGAACACAATTATTTTACGTTGTTTAATAGTGTTTTTCTAGACAAATGGTTGGTGGCTCTTCCATTCACACGTTTTTGGGTGCAAACTTGTGTTCCTATGATGAATTTGGTTGGTGCCTTGCATAATTAAACCATTCTGTCGAAGTGATTCATTCTGTTGTTTTAGAAATCACCCAGGGTCTGATGAAAACGACTCATGTCCTACATCAAACTTGGCCACGTAATTTGACAAATCCACGTGTTTTGAAGTGTATTCTGGGACGTCGAAGATAAAGGAATTGTGTTATACTCGCTGCTAGGAAATTACGCTCTTGACTTCATTCGATTCTAATGAATTTCCATGAATGTAGTGCAAACTAGTTCTTTGCCGTTTGCTGTATTGAGTAAACCATGCACGTAAGGGTTTTTAGGAACATATTGTAAAACATGTAATATTTTCACCCTAAATATGTACAACTTTCGAGACCATTTGTTGCAGGAGGTTAATATGGATGAAAAAGTATATATTAAAATTTCTTGAACTGTCTTACGTGTATCGGAATTGATGGAATGGTCCGTTGCTTGCTTCCAGAATTCAGTTCCTTTCACGTGGTCATACGCAGTGTGTACTGCTTTTTTGGCAATAAGTTTATCAGTGAAGAGTCACCGTTACTTAATCGTAGTAATTTGTTGGTCCTTCAAGGCGTTTTTTTCAAAACTATTAATTGTGAAATCCTCTTATAGTGATTTATAGTTGGGTATAATTATAATGTTATCGATTTCTTTGTTTCTTTTTATTCTGCTCAGTTTTTTTAAACGCTTGATTACTTTTAATGCAGTGTTAATACGTGCATTTTACATTTTTCGCCATAATCATGAGGAACATCTGTTTTTAAACGAGGTGCCATAACATCAAAAGTACGTCCTTTCACAATTTGGCATCCTTTTTAAGACATGCAGTGGAGCTGCGATTTAAAAGAAGTATATCATTTCCTGTTGTGATACACGGTCTTTTTCAAATTGTGTTGACCTATATTAATGACAGATACCTCTATTTTAATGTGAACAATTATTGGCTGTTTATGTAGTTTTATGTGAAAATTGTAAGCCAACGACGTACTTGTATCATAAATATTAATGATCTGTGTTGTCCCCCCAGGGGGTTTACATCTAGTAAGCACGTGTTTGGCGAACACGGGGCCCCGAGCTGAGTCTGACATTGCTTCCACTTCCTTTTGCCATGCTCCTTCCTTTATCTATACTGACCTCCCTTGGTCACCTCTTGTTCCTTTCGATCCCGACGCTATTAGAGCTAGGGTATCTTTCATTTTCCTCTTCTTCTCCTCCCCCCAGGGGGTTTACATCTAGTAAATACGTGTTTGGCGAACACGGGGCCCCGAGCTGGCATTACTTCCACTTACTTGTGCCAGGCTCCTTCCTTTGCTTTTCCTGACCTCCCTTGGTCACCCCTTGTTCTTTCGATCCCGACGCTATGGTATCTTTCATTTTCCCATCCTTCTCTTTCTTCTTCTCCTTCACCTCTTTCTTCCTCTTTCCCACGCAGGGAGCTCAGTTTCGAGTGAGTATGGGTTTGGCGAACCCACGGCCCCGAGCTGGGGACTGGTACTTGCCACCAGTCTTCGGACACCGTAAGCTTTGGACATGCTTCAGCTACCACCATTGGCGCGATGGTGGAAAGTTGCGTGTTTCGAAGGGCGGAGATCTTGCCTTCATTGGCCGGGTCGCGAGGAAGGATTAAACATCTACAAACAAAACCCTCAACATCAAGGTGTTACGCACCGATGAGGTGAATGGGTGTTGAGGACAAACACTCTAGCGGACAACCTCTGGGGCAACTGCCGCACCTCAGTTGAGCAAGGCTTAGTGACGTGATGCGGGGGCTCCACGTCACCGGACATTTATTTCCTCCGCACACGAGGGACAAAATGATAGATTTCTCTTCCTCCCTGCCTTGCGGAGTGGGCGAGCCGCAATGTAAGTATTACGCCTCAGGGTCTTCGAAGCGGCCGAGGGTTGCCAGCCCTCCTACTTCAGAATCCAAAAAGGAAAAGTTAAAGAGCACTCTTTACGAGAATGTTTTTGTCGTTATGACACGTATAGACGGGACACTTGAAAAAGTATCCCCGTTCTATATTTATAAAGGTTTAGAATGTCTCGTTGGTTCACTGAAGACAATAAAAAGGTTANGTACAATGCTGCTTGAGACAAAAACAAGCAAGCAAGCGTTGAAACTACTTGATTGTACTAAGCTTGGCGAGTTCCCTGTAAAGTGCGAACTCCATGCTGCACTTAATCGCAGCAAGGGGGTCGTATGTTGCAGGGACATAATGGAAATGGCAACAGACGAACTTGTTGCAGAATGGAAGGCTGACCATGTAGTTGAGGTCAGTCACATCATGAGGAAGGTAAATGGTGTTCTGGAGAAGACCAGTTCCTTCATCGTGACAGTCCTAAACTACCAAAGGATCTGAAGGCTGGATGGCTGAACCTGCCGGTCCGTCCCTTTATTCCGAATCCTCTGCGCTGTTTCAAGTGTCAGAGGTTTGGACACACGACAACATCGTGTAAGGGACGTGATACCTGTGGAAAGTGCGGAAAGGAGGCACACGAACCCTGCATCTCATGCCCAGGGCCTGCAAAGTGCATTAATTGCACAGGCAGCCTCCCGGTATGGAGCAGGGAGTGTTTCGCCTTTCTCGAAGAAAAGAAAGTGCAGGAAATAAAAACTACGGAGAAGATCCCGTACGGTGAAGCGCGGAAGAAATACAGGGCACTACACCCTGTATTTTCTTCTAGTTACTCCACCGCAGCCAAGACTCCAAAGCAGATGAAAACCGTATCTGTTCAGGCCGATTTCACTGACGTGTCTACGACAACGTGCACATGTCAGTGCAAATGCGGAAAGAACGAGTCTTCAGTCGTTCCTGTTAAGTCACAACCATTAACAGCACGTCCATATAATCAAAAAAAACCATCAAGTAGTACTAAACTTACCACCGTAACCACAAAGCCACAGACAAAGACAAAACATGGTTCTACGGCTAAACCCGTGAACCTTGTTGAATTTTTAAAAACATCAAAAACACCTTCCAAAAAATCGCAGAGACGTAAAAAGAACGTCTCTGTACTTTCTTCCTCCGAGTCAGAATGTGTAATTTCCGACGGTGACACGGAAATACACATTCACTAACCTAACCCCGGAGGCTCCAAACAGTAATGGCTTCCATACTTCAGTGGAACCTTCATGACTATAGAACTCAACGTGAAGAGTTACAACTCTTAGCGCGTCGTAATCCGATATGTATCTACCTACAAGGAACACACCTTTCACCAGAACACTCACCCTCTCTACGAGGATATAGCAGCTTCAGATATGACGACACCACGGGAGATCGAGCAAGAGGAGGAGTTGCTGTGTTTGTTAGAAACATTATCCTCTGCTCACCTGTTCTCCTACAAACCCACATCCAGGCTATAGCAGTCAAAATTTACAGTGTACCATATATGACCGTGTGTTCTATATATCTTCCTCCAATACGAGATTTTTCGGAGACGTCCCTTAGAGATTTAATTCATCAGCTCCCTCGACCATTCCTCCTCGTTGGAGATTTCAACGCCCACAGAATTTCTGTGGGGCTCGTCGAGCGATTGTCCCACGGGCCGACTACTGAATTGTCTCTTTGAGCGGGAATATTTATGTCTACTGAACACCGGGGAGATGACCCACTTTGCGTTTGCCACCGGGTCTTGGATTGCTATAGACCTGTCAATTTGCTCTCCTGGAGTTGCTGATCTTTCAATGGAAAGTTGAAGATGATCTGCATGGTAACGACCATCATCCTATCTGGTTGTCCCTGCAGGAACATGCGACTATTCCCGAATGCAATCCACTGAAATGGATTCTCAGTCAGGCTAATTGGACACAGTACCGTTCCCTGTCTGTCTTCAGAGAAACGGGTAATGTCCAACAGAGGGTCGACCATCTGACCCAGGTGATTCATCACGCCGCTGATGAATCCGTTCCGAAAACATCTGTTTCCGCGAAGACCTCATGTCCCTTGGTGGAACGACGCATGTCGGTCCGCCATTCGGGCAAGGCGAAGAGCATTACGGAAATTTAAGGCTAGTCCATCCCCGGAAAACATCGCCGCATATCGGATTGCTAGAGCAAAAGCGCGAGAACTATCAAAGAATCCAGATCCACCTCCTGGAAAGAGTTTTTAAGCACCATTAAGAGAACATCGTCCACTAAAGTATGGGAGTCAATCCGAAAGATATCTGGATGGTATTCTCGAGTCCCAATTTCTGGACTCAATTATCAGGGTCGGATTCTCACCAACAACAGAGAAATGGCAACAGTGATGGCTGAATACTTTGCTGACTTAACACCTACAGCAAACTGCGATCCTTATTTCGTGAGGAAAAAGGAAACAGCAGAGAGCACATCTTTTGACTTTCGTTCCACCAACTGTGAACCCTACAACTCTCCCTTCTCTATGTGGGAACTTGAGTCAGCTCTAGCGACAGTCCACGACACTGCTCCTGGCCCTGATTCAATTCATTATGAAATGTTGAGACAACTCAGTCTCGGGTCGAAAGAATACCTTCTGGATATCTTTAATCTTTCTTCGTCCGAGGGAGTATTCCCTAATTCCTGGAAGGAAGTAACGCTTATCCCTTTACTAAAACCAGGTAAGGCCAAAAGGAACATTAGTAGTTGTCGAAGCATTGCCTTGACGAGTTGCGTGGGTAAAACTCTGGAGAGAATTATCAACCGACGTCTCGTCTGGTATCTTGAACGGCATGACTTGCTGAGTCGATCTCATTGTGGTTTCAGGAAGTTCCATTCCACCCTAGACAATTTACTTCTCCTGGAATCAGCAATTCAAAATGCTTTCGTCCGAAGACAAATCATCATTGGAATATTTTTTGACATCAAAACATTTTACTACTTGGCGTCATGGCATTTTACAACAACTCTATGCCTGGGGATTTAGAGGACGTCTTCCCCTGATGCTCATGTCCGTTTTGGATCAACTTTCCTTCCGCTATAGAATTGGAAGCGACACCTCGGATCTCCTTCTTCAAGAGAACGGTGTTCCTCAGGGCTCTGTCTTGAGTGTGACCTTATTTGCAGTGGCCATAAACAGCATAACGTCTGCTGTAAAGAACCCTGTTTTACACTCTCTTTTTGTCGATGACTGCTATCTTTTGTTCATCACAGAGTGTCACAGGTGCGGAGCGACAAATCCAACTCGTCCTGAATAGATTGCACCACTGGTCGAAAACTACAGGTTTTCGTTTCTCTGCTGAGAAAACACGCTGTGTTCTTTTCAGTAGGAGACCGAGCCTTCTGGCAGAACCTCACTTCGCCCTGGGGAACAACGTTCTAAAATTCTACCCTTTTGTAAAATTCTTAGGTCTAATCTGTGATCAGAGACTGAATTGAATTGAACATCTGACAGACCTAAGAGCTAGAACATTAAAGTCTCTGAATTTATTAAAGTGACTTAGTAGCAGAGAATGGGGCGCTGATCACTACTCCCTGCACCAGTTTTATCGAGCATTCATAAGATCTCGCTTCGATTATGACTGCGTTGTGTATAGCTCTGCTCGTGCAAGCTATTTAAAGAAGTTGGATAGTGTCCTCCTTTCAGGAATTCGACTAGTAACGGGAGCCTACCGCACTAGGCCCATTCCGAGTTTGTATGCCGAGAGTGGCGAACCATCTCTTTACCTCCGGCGGCAACTCCTCATGCTACGACACTTTGGCCACGTGTTAACTTTACCCGACAATCCTCTGCACAAAGCGGTTTTTCATCCTTCCTCTTCCATCAGTTTCTACAACAAAACTGAGATCTACCAAACCTTTTGGATATCGCTCCAAACAAATTTTAGAAACCTTAAATATACGCAGACCTAATGTTTTACACCTAGGTTTTAGTAAGTCTCCTCCTTGGGCTTTGCACAAGCCGAAGATTATTTTCGATCTTCTGCATCATGACAAGCAGATTACTCCAGCTCCGATGTTGAGGGCATACTTTCACCTAATCCTCGACAAACACCGGCTCCGTATCCCTGTGTTTACCGACGGGTCGAAGCAGGCCGATGGTGTCGGCTGCTCTGTGGTTTTTTCTCTGAGACCTGTGGCTACCGTCTAGGCGACTTGTGCTGTGTTTACACTTCTGAGTGCTACGCCATATTGCGAGCATTGCGATCAACAAAGTGCTCCGGCGGATCACATTTCCTGATTTGTTCTGATTCGCTAAGTGCCCTGCAAGCAATCCAGAATATGTATCCAGCTGATAAGCTGCTCCAGAACATCCAGGATATGCTTTTCTCACTCCAAAGTGATGGAATGAACATAATGTTTTGCTGGATTCCCGGACACGTGGGAATCAGAGGAAATGAGGAAGCAGACGTTTCCGCAAAGTCGGCATGCCTCGTGAATCGCGTGGATTTCTTCACGATTCCAAAACGTGATCTCATAAATTCCGTCAAGATAAGGATTCTGAGTGAATGGAACAATGAGTGGTTAGCTGTTGAAAGGAATAAGCTGCGACTTATTAAATCCTCTGTAGAGTCATGGAGGCCAGCCTGGCGTGACGAGGTCTTGCTGACCCGCCTGCGCATAGGACATTGTCCTCTCACTTATAGATATCTCTTACTAGTTGATGATGAACCCATTTGTGAGAAGTGTAGCTGTTCTCTGACTGCGTCACCTACTAACTGCTTGCGGTAAATACTCGAGTTTAAGGAGACAAATTGGTCTGGCTGCAGATTTACCAACAATTCTCGGAAATGAAACGGATGATGCTAATAAACTATTGAATTTTATGAGTAGATCGGGGCTCCTCCCACATGTTCTCGAGAGGGTTTAAAATTTGCATGCCTTTTTCATCTTTTCTGTATTCTTTCCTTTCATTTTTTGTTTATGTAATTAGAAAATATAATATTTAAAAAAAATTTTTTTTGGTGATATAATGTAATGGTATTTTTTATTGTTTTCTTTTCTTTGATCTTTGTAGTTAGATATTTGTTGAATTTATGAGGGTTTTTTAGTGGGTATGGTCGAGATATGCGGCGAGTCCCACACACGGGGAAGAGTCTCTACGGCTCTTCTCTATGGTGCGAAACTGCATTTTTCCCTACTTGCATGGGCTCTAATGACCTCGATGTTGACGAGCCCTAAAGCCCCCGCAAAAAATCTGTGTTGTCTGCGAGATAAATGCGTTCCACCTGCGTTCCACCTTTGTGGTATTACTGGAATATCAACGTAGACCATATTTGTCATTGGTATTTAAATAATGACTTGTTGAGCATTTAGTTAAGTTTAGTGACCTGTATTGAAAATTGATTCTCTTGCCTTTGAAGGAATATAAGTATCCTTCTATCATACTTATTACTTGAATACCGCGCGTGGTTTGGCGTAAAGTATTTTTTAAGAAGGATTAAGTTGTTCTATTTTTTCGTTGTGTTCGTTTCTGTAGTTAAGAACTGTTGTATATCTCAGATTTTCTAATTTTTGGGTTTTGTATGGATTAAATCAACTTTTTGAGGCGTGATGGAGCTGAAAGGAACGTGAAATGCAGGAAGCTATTGCCCCATTCCGCTCCTCGTGCCTTCTCGTCAGCGACCTTGGAAGGCCGATGTCGTATCTCTTCATTGCGCAGTGACTCCGAGCTCCCTTTTCTTTCTGGGACGCAACAAGCGCGTTCGTTCGTTCAATGCATCAGAACGTCGCGCCTGCCACCGCCTCTCCAGGCCTGGCCTCGCCGCACCCTACGCCGTGGAGCAGGAGCAGTTCTGTGACCCAAGTGAGGGCTCTTTTTGTGTTCATTGTGAAGTAGTTTGTTTTCTCATTCGCCCCAATGCATTTCACATATCTTCAGAAATATGGGTATAAGGCTACGTAATTGAAAAAAAAATCTAACATAGGTAGAAGCGAATATATATTTTGTTTTTATATAAATAAATTTCAGCGAGGCTAATTGGAGACTAACTTTAACGTCTACATATTACGTCTTTTATTTATAAAAAGCTTTGGTTTTGGACTGCGGTTACTTACTAGTCTTTTTTAGACCCTCGGCTTTTTAGATCCACTTCTCTTCGGGACCATCCCCTGTAATGAAACATTCATTGTGCAGTACTACGAGTATTAAATTTCACATAGTAATATAACTATGAAAAAGTGGTCAAGGTAATGAAATAGAAGTGAAAAATTATCTTTCGTGTAAGAGTTTTATTATTTAAAAAATTTGCTTCGCTTTGTGACCCGGAGTCACGACGCCCCTGACAATGTTTCTTTGCACCCTTAGGTTCCATGTTTTAAGATAAAATTCTGCGTGTTATGTCTCGTTGAAGCCACACAGTCTGTTTCATATTACAATTTGAAAAGAGAAACAATCGAACAGTATTAGATACACTCATTGTTGACTTAATTAGCATATAGGTCAGTGAAATGTTAAAATAAATTGTCGTTATTTTCGTGTAAATTATGTTTTATAACTAACTATGCACAGGATCTCAAATTCGCCGAATGACCTCCAAAATATAAAAAAAATACACTTCCGGTTTTTCTTTTTTTAAAAAAAAACTTCCCTCCAATTTCGAACGTATTTTAGAAATTTCCATCAGAATATATTCCATTGTAGTATTTGTAAATGGAAAATGTAGCGTGCTATTGAAGCTTATCCACATGGAGCGATAGGAGGTAGGAGTTGAGTGGTAGGCTATTGTTAGTAGGTGGACCGGTTAGCTGGGTTTACCGACAACTTGGCCCACATGGAGGGGTTATTAGAAGTTATTATTAAAAGTTAGTTATTGATACTAGGAGGAGGTGGATAGAGGATGGAACGTTCGCTTTTCACATGAATATATTATTAAGTTAACTGGAATATTAATGTGAAAAGCTACAAATTTTTCTGGCCACCGGGAATTGAATTCGGGATGACTTGGTGAAGAGCAACAACGCTATCACCCGAACCACCAGAGGGGAACTCAGAATGTATACATTATTCATAAAAATATATACTGCCGTGTCCTACTTCAACCGGATGTACGGCAAAACTTCAGAAGTGGAGAAAAATAGAGCCCTTGACCCATAGAGCATAAGGTTCATTTTTTAAAACTGAGTGGAGAATAATTTTTAAAATTGAAAACAATGTAGATGCAAAAAAGGAATGTGGAAGGTACCACCTTAGCAGCCCATAGCAAGACTTCTCTCTTCAAGTTTATTGAAGCTCAACGGAACACCCCAAAAACTTACTTGAAGGAAACTCGGTAAATGGTGGTGCGTGGATAACAAAATTGTTTACACAATAATATTCCCTTATTCCTCAAAGAATGTCTTTCTGGGAACGGTAAATTCTTCGTACTTCGGAGTTAATTTTTTCAAGGAGAAGCATTATAGTATCAGCTGATTTCAGATTTGGAAGAATGTGATAATTTTGTGGTATTCAGTTTAATTGGACGTTACGTTCGTATGATGTACTTGAAACTCACCTCGATTGTTTGGGTGATTATTAGTTTATTTAAAAATCCTTAAGTTGAACATTCGTATAACTATTACGGTAAATGAAGTTATTTTATTTAAATTCATATGTACCTTTTTTTCATCAGGCACTATCTTAGGTTCTTCATCCAATGACTGTTGGCTCTAGAATCGTACTTTGGTGCCATACGGAATTAAAAGGAAAGGGGTAACTTCTTTTAGACAGTGAAAAAAATTATCAGGGACAGTGAGTTCCGAGTATATCATACGTGCGTTACGTCCATTTAAACTGAATAACACAAAATTATCACAAACCTCCAAATGCTGTGTACGCAGCAATCACATGTGTTGCTGTAATAACATTCTTAATTAATAAAAATTCAAAACCATTAGAAAGCAATGGAATTGTTTTCTAGAAGCGCGTTGTTTTGCTCTCGCGAGAAACTAATCAACACTGATGATACACGCATGTTTTCGTAAAATATCAGCGATATCATGTGAACGCACTGACGAAGTCTGCTGATGAAAAAGGAGATACATTTTTCGCGAAGAAATTGATGAAAACCGAAACCGATGAGACCAGAAGTCAACGGAAAATTAGGTATTACTGCATTTTCATTACAGGAATATTTAAGTGAATTCTGATGCAAGAAAAAGGAAGAGAATTTCCATAATGTCCACCTTTAATAAGTAATAATTATCGTTGGGATAATTGGGTTTCAATAATTGTCGTTGGGAGTGTGTGCCGAACATGAATTTGTCGTAAATGAAGTGATATATGTAAATGAAAAATAACGCTTTAAATTAATTATCATTTGATAGTAATGCGGATTTCTGCCACTAAATGTTGAATATTAAAATGGACGAATGCAGAATTGCGATGTCTTTACCATACTCGTTTGTAAACCTGCTTCTGCAATCACAGAGTTACTTCCAGTTGCATTTGCAATCACAACATGCTATTGAAAGTAACTTTGTGACAGGTGACAGCATTTGTCACTCATCCGTGAGTGTTATTTCTGAGGTAATGGAGCATTCGAGTGTGATTGAAGGAGGGCTATTTACTTTGTATCTTGATTCGTCTGGGTCTTTGTACGTCGAGTGTCGTTTTATGACATCCTTCGGTTTAATTTTTATTTTGAAAATTAATGTACGTTTATTGTTTATTCCATGTTTATAGAATACTTTTGTCGCTGAACTTTGCAGAGGACACACGATAAGGGAGTATTAAATAGTTCTTAATATGAGATGATTGTTGAAGGTATAGTCGGATTATAAACTTACATATTACCCAAATTGAGTCGATTATTTCAGAAACCCGTCAAGTGCCAAAAGCTTAGTTTTGAGAAAACTAAAAAAAACTGTCATATTAAGATAGTAAATGTTTTTGCGGGTTGAAGTATTTTATTCTTGAAAATACTTATAACATCAATTATTTTTACGGAAAACAATTTTTTTATTCTTCGTACCAACTACAAGAATTTGTTTTTGAAATTTTGCACTTGACGGGTTTCTGCATTAAACGTCAGTTTTATATGGCAAAATAATTTTAAAGAAGGTTTTAGAGGTTTTTAGCTAATAAGCCTGTCATTTCTATAAATGGTAGTATTTAAACTTTTTCAATTGAAAATAAATAATGTTAAAATTACAAAAAATCATGTCTTTTATTCAAGAAAAACAACGTATATTCACGTTTAAAAATGAGGCATATTCAACGGGTGCATCTCCGTCTGTGGTAGACCACTCAAAAATAGAGCTCTTCATAGCTGACATAGTAAGGTTGTAGCTTTTTCAAATCTCTCTTCTATAATTGTTATTATCTATAATAGTTCGATTTATTTCTAATGGCATTTGTTAGGACATTTACAAGTTATTCGTATTGGCTTGATATTCTGAGGAACTAAATAATTTTTTTATAATTGACAGAGGCCTCACCTTTTACTCTTGCTTTACGAATATTATTACGCTTGTACGAATTCTCATGGGTTACTTACTCCACGTCGTCGTTTGAGTGCAGGTTGTTCCTCTTCTGAACTTGACATGACAGACTTATCATACACAGAATGACTCACTCAAAACCATATACACACATTTTTAAACTTAACTAACATACGAAAATAACAACTAATATAATAAACTTGACTGCTAAGGAAAACAAATAATTGGTTCTGTAAGAGCGATCAACGTGACTGAATAAATCCAATAACAGACTGACATTGGTACTGAGGAACAACATCCCAACAATCTCACCGGTTTAGCGCAGAAACCTGCAAAGTGACATCACTTGACGGGTTACTGCAATAAACGCAATATTCACCCTCCAATTTAACAACCTCACTGCAATGACTTCCGGTTGGTTTCTGTACTAAACGATGCGCCTAACTCTAATGAATAATATTCCGTTTGTAACTCATTTTCGATTTTTTTTTGCGCGTGACGGGTTTCTGAAATAATTGATTCAATTGATCTTTTGAAAAGAAAAAAAAACTGGTAAATTTGTATTTAAAAGTCCATTTATCCAAACTCCTTTTATGTACAATGAAAAATAAATCGAATCATGGAAGATGCATTCATGCTCGTGCATTGTGGCACGAGTTTTGGTAATTTACGCAATATTATGCGAAAATATTACATATGTTCATACGTAATTTTTTTTCGAATTTGGTTTAATGACTATAAAGTGTGCTCAATAGTATGGTGGCAATAAAATACAAAATAATACTTATGAAAAATTTTCATCAATATACGTATAAAATATTTAAATTTTTCAGAAAGGAAAAGCTTAATTTTGATCCAGTGCCTCATGTGTTGAATGATCACTGAGCGCCAAACGGAAGCTGTGCAGACAAATTTGGTCTTACCTGCACATGGGAAGAATGTAATGAAAATGAAAAGTGATGAAGGATGAGGAGCAAGATGAATATTGATTGCCAACAAGAACAAACAGTTTAATGAAACATGCAATGAAAGTAATGAAGAATAATGATAAAATACTTGTTTTGTTAGGGAGCGTGATAAGATGAGATGGTCTTGGAAAGTCAGCTTAGGTGTTGAAGGTTGTATTTCCTCGAAATCCAAGGTTTGAAGACCTATGTTTACGTGCGTGCTTTCTGTAGCGTAGTAGTGAAGGGTTGAACTGGAGAAAATGTCGGCTAGCATGCCGACCCGCGATAGAAGTGATGTGAAGCGAGGTGTGTCCTCTTACTAGGTTGTGGAGCGAAGTAAACAGTTCGCATGAAAAGGACCCTTCTGTTTAAATTCTCTCTTGTCCGCGCGGTTGCATGTTCGATAGTGCAGTCGATTGCGTGACGTCATGACTCGACCTGCTATCGATTGTTTATCCGTGTCGTAAGGACTACATAATAGTGATGAAATTCATGGACTCGTCCAAATTAAGTAGTACAGGATCGTGATTTGAAAATATAATCAGCAAAGGAACTTGTAATTAATGGATCCGATTATATGATGTCCAATGATTTCCTCTATTTTTTTACTCCATGGCCTGAAATTTGAATAAACCTATGGTGTTAGAGGAAATTTTCCAGAGAAAGCCAACAATTAAAATGAGTCACTCAACTCATACTAAGAGTGTGTTTAAGAGATGACTCACTTGGCATAATAGGATGATGTGATAAAAGTGTCTACTGAAGCGTTCACTAGAATATAAATTTTTTGTGTGGCAGGTTTAAAAATGATGCACATTATAAAGATTGTGGGAGAAGGAATTGTATTTGCAACTTTCGTGCAGTTCCAGAGATATAATAATTTCCTTTTAGAAGTTTGTACTTGACATTCTTTGTACTTTACATTCAATGGAGCGGGGAATATAATTACGAAAAACATTCAGACTCAAAATAGGACACCTTACATTTTGTACGGCTTGACCTACAACTTTTTGTTGTAACAGTATCTGTTTAATATGATATTAGTGCACTCCTGAGAAATGACAGGGAACAATAATTGGTATAA
Source organism: Laupala kohalensis (assembly GCA_002313205.1). Taxonomy (NCBI): domain Eukaryota; kingdom Metazoa; phylum Arthropoda; class Insecta; order Orthoptera; family Trigonidiidae; genus Laupala; species Laupala kohalensis. The sequence goes on along the minus strand of NNCF01130875.1, from coordinate 218,846 downwards.
GAATATCATACGAATTGATATTAGAATACCAGCGCTGTTCAACTAGCCGAATGCGACCCGCGTAACTGTTTTTACGGCCCGCAAGTTATAGAAGATTTCACATAAAATTTTTCATCAAATATTCGTTGGTGGGGGGAACTTGTTGTAATCTATGCTGTGAGAATATTTGACGTGGCATATTCCCGCGAGAGAAAATAGGAAATTGGGTTCGGAATTACTCCTTATATTACAATCTAAAACATTTTATTATAATACTGAATATTAAAATACTTTTAAAAATTGAAGAACTGTACTATTCAAGTTTTCCATCTTGAAATAATATAAATTTGCTCCTGAGAAACAAAATATTGCTTTACCAATAAATCTCTCTCTCTCATATAAGCGAAATACCTCTCACGTTCTGATTGATATTTTGACTAATCACGAAATCTCAGAAACTATTAAGCTTACAACATATAATTTGAGAGGTAGTTTTCTTTTAGGGTGTAAATATCCGCTAAGTAAAGATTTTTCGAAAATCCACCCCTAACGAGGTGAAATGGGGATTGGAATGTTTAATGTATTTATCCTACCGAAACCCCACTGCCAGGAGCAATTTCAACCAAATTTAGATACATAGATGACTGACTGACAGACAGGCAACAAACAGTGGGAGTAAAACATCCCTGGCACCCCAGGGAGGGGATGGGAAGAGGATGACATACAGGAATGATGGACATATCTGATATTACATTCGAAATTATACTTCTTGGTGTCGTTGAGATGGATAAGGACGCCCCCGATGCTTTTTAAGTTTACAATCAGTCCACATTGTAACCCTAGTGTTGGGTGGGAATGTGAGACAGGTAAAATAATAAAAGAAACGACCGTTATCAGTGCTGAATAAATCAATTTTCGTGACCGGTGGAGTGAAGTGACACCAATGCCACACACGTCCACGATCACCCCATAAGGAATAAACACCCATTGTGTTGGAGGTGTGAAAGGGATGACATGTAAAGATAGTCTAAAATGACTGATATTTGTGTTGAGATCGTATTTTTCGGGTTTACTGAAATTGGTAGAGACGTTCTCGGAGACGTCAAAGTCCTAAATGAGCCCGCATATAACCCTAGCACCCGTAGGGAAGGCGATGGCATATAAACATTATTGAACATGCCGGTGACGAGCGAAGAGTTTTTGGCGTCTTAAGTTGAGGGCTCAATCCAAATTCAGCCCTCATGGAAAAAAGACACCCCTAGCACTACTTGGACACGGGATGGAAATGGGTTGATATGTAAAAGTAATTGAAAACTAATTTTGAAATATACCAAAATTACAGGAACTATTGTATTCAGTTGTAAGTTAAAGGTTAGCAGCCATGTTAGTATGCAATTACAGGATTTATTACGAGCTGGCAAACAACACAAAAGATCGGTACTAGCTGTCGTTTCGAAACATTTCGGCTTGAATCATTGGATGTCATATTAACAATATTTTTACATACATTTGATGTATATTATTTTTGTTTTTATTGTGTGCTGTGTATCCACACTATTACATATCTGAAGATGGAGCAATAAATGTTACAAAACGTCAGCTAGTATCAATCATTTGTTTTGTTTGCTACCTCGTGAAAAAATCCTATCCTTGTATGTATTCAGAGTTGCTGAGATGTTTAATTTTCCTACCAATGCCGTTAGCAAATCACTAACAATAATGCATATCTTTCACAGTGGATACCAATGCGGATATGAGAAAGAATGAAGTTGGAGATGTATTACAGAATTCACGCTAGCAAATATGTGAGGACTCAGCGAGTAAATAAATATGACGCATTAGTTTTATTCGTCGGACAATATTTTGCCAAACCACATCCCGTGCCGGTCGATCGATAAAAAGTCTATAGAAAATGACCTACAGGCTAAGATAAGTTGTTCAGTACCAAATACGAGCAGTAGTATAATTTTTAAAAGCAATATTACAAAATCTGTTCTGAAATGTTTAAGACTATAATAACAATTTACCAAGACACCATTACGATGATGGTAATGATCTTGTTGATGAAAATCTATCTCAATCACTTTCTTGGATTTTATGTAACACTAGAAACCGAGACCACAATGTTAAGAAACTGCATTGATAATTCTGTATTTCATCACATAGACCCTTCGCCACATTTTGAGTATGTACATTTCTTTTGAAAGAATGTTGGGATAAATCTCTGATGATTTCGCCGTATCAATTTGGATGAACAATAACGTGGAAACGTAAGAGTGTTTGTCAGATACCAAATTTCGAATATTTAGTTATGAAAGGCTCTTTCTTTAAGGATATTGAAATTGGCAATTTAAGGTAGGCTCCATTGGAACACTTCTAAACTGCAACAAAGTGCATGTATTCTAGGATCATAAATATTTAGCGCACTTTTCAGAATTCTGAAGTATGTAGTCACGTCACGGATAACGTTCATATTTTTTAAAGAACAATATTATAAATTAACAGAAAGGTGGACATAGTATACGAGGATACATCTTAATTCTTATCAGTGATACTGGAGTTAATGGATGACGCGTACGAAGATATATTAATTTGATAAAAGTTATTCTAAACCATTGAAGTTTACTGTACCTTCTTTTTTCTTACGAGAACCCTTTTTTTGTGGGAAATGTTATCTGATGATCAGAAAACTCGTGATCATCAGCTACTGTCGTTCTTATAGAAGAGAAGAGCGTCTGCGGGAGTCATTTTTCTGCAAGACGTACAGCTGCATTCACTGTGAAGTTACAGTACAGATAGATTCCAGAATGTTGACATAGGGTTATTTGAAGTGACGTTCAGCAGTGTTGAATTTCGCAGTTGAACAAGAACATTGTCTGGAAGTTTTTGTTCAGGTAATGTAGTAGTACATCGCTGGGACGGAAATCAGTTTTGTTCTGCATCGTTAGGTTCTACTTTTTTAATGCCTAATATTTTTTAGACCTGAAACTCTGACGTATATTTATCTTTGAATAGCTGACCCGACAAACGTTGTCCTGTCCAAATTTCAATAAATTTGTTTGTGATCGTTTTGTAAATTTGTGAAAAGTTATTTTAAATGTGTAAACAATGTAAAAATGAGAGGAAAAAAGAATCAAAACAAAATGATTCGACCAAATATATCGTTCCTATTGTCAGTTATGATCGAGAGTGCATACAAAAATTATGATTTTTGCAATTTGTCGGAATTTTCCGACTTTTTTTTGTAATTCTTTTGTAATTGTCAAATCGTTAGTTATGGTCTTGAGTTCATACATTAATCCCTTAGAAAAAAGCACTTTCAGTTTTTCCCGAATTTTTCAATTTTCTGGGCAACCTTTCCAATTTTGCTTTCCCGAAAAACCTTATTCTATTACGAACATAAAAAAATATCCAAATCGGTCCAGCCGTTCTCAAGTGATGCGCTTACCAACGAACAGTATTAATTTGTATTTACATAGATTAAACGAATTGTATCGGTAATATAGAAATTGTATTTGTACAAATTAACATTCCTTACATAAATAAAAAAGAAACATGAGAAAACGAGTTACAACATATTTATTTTCCTTGGTGAAGATTGGTGAATAGAACGACCCGCTGTGTTTCTGTTAGTGCGCTCGTCCACTACTTCTGGGACCGGTGGAATATGTCATGATTGAGAAAGCGGGTTTACGTCAGTTTTCCTCAGGGTATTCTCCATCGCATTTCACTGATTCAATATTTCCTTTTTTCACCCCTTCGCACCCGTTTCGGTGTATGAAAACCCCCAGCCATGCCGTAGTGAATCGACTGTGGAACACTGCAATTCTCTTCTCACTTGTTTAGTTTATTTTTTTATCTTCTCATTAGTTTAGTAAATTAGTTTATTGTCCTCCACGTGGTTACAGGCAGTTTGTAACTGCTTGTTTTGACATAGTTTATTTATTATTTATTTATTACTAGCTGAGTATTCGCGGCTTTATTCGCGTAAATTTTGTAATATTTCTGTAACTTTGGTGTCCATCGAAATTAGTTTTTAATTCTTTTTATTCATAAACCCATTTCCACCACCCACCCATCCAGTGCTAGGGGTGCTAGTGGTGTGTTTGTTTAAAAAAGAGCTGAGTTCAGACTTACACGATATCGGTATTTCACTATCAGCTCAGCGAGGTCGAAAATTATGGACTCGTCACTGGTATGTAATGTTCGATATTTTTTTCATGGCATCTCCTTCCCTAGGGGTGCTGGAGTTTATAGGACCGATTGTGAACTTTGAGGATGTTACTACTAATTTCAGCGGTCCCGAAAACTACGATCTCAACACTAATATCGGTCACTTTCGTTTATTTTGATATTTCACTCCTCACCTCCAACGCAAAGGGTGTTTATTCATTATAGGGGGTGATCGTGTACTTATATGGTCATGACTTCACTTCAGCTTTCCCAAAAATCATTTGTTCAACTCTAATATCGGTCGTTTTTTAAAATTATATTTACCTGTCCTTCATTCTCACCCCTATCCCAGGGATTTTACAGGTACATTATCTCTAATGTGGACTGATCGTTAACTTACAAAGCACCGGGGACGTTTCAATCCATCTCAGCAGAACCGAAAAGTATGGTTTTAAATAAATTTATTGTCAAAAAACAGTACAAACTGCGTATGACCACGTGGAGGAAAAAAAAACTAATTTACTCTCCGGAAGCAAGCAAGGGACCATCCCATCAATTCCGATCAAGGGCTCTAAGGCAGAGGCGGATTCAAAAAAAAATCAGTAAAAATTCGTAGATAAGATAAAAAGTTAGCTGCGAGTTATAATACTAATAGAATGTGAATATGTTTGTAATTTTAAGCAAAAAATTACATGTACAAGTTATTATCGAACTATTCTGAGTATAGTGTTTAAAAATCATAAGAATTGAAATAACACTAAATTCACGATTTATTGTTACAATAAACACGCCCCCAGACAAAGCCTAGAGAACCTGTATGATAAATCCGCCTCTACCAGAAGGAAAAACGGAGAAAAACCCGGGCCAGGATTTTCGAATCTAATATCGGATTATACCATTATTTTTACATATCATCCCCCTCTCACCCCCTCCTTAGATGTGCAAGGGACGTCTTACCCCAACAGTGCTTGTTTTCATATTGTCAGTCATGTGTGTATAAAGTTTGGTTGAAATTGCTCCAGACAATTATGGTGGGATATATACCTAAAACATTCCAACCCCCATTTTACCCCGTTAGGGATGGATTTTCGTAAAACTTTTTCTTCGCGGATGTCTACTCCCTAAAAGAAACATATCTGCCAAATTTCAAGTTAGTAGGATTTGTAGTTTCTGATATTTCGTGATTAGTCTGTCTGTGAGTGGTATTTCTCGTATATTATTAAAAAAAAATGCATTTCTTACTATTCACAGATGTGATATCTATATAATAAGCATATAAAAACACTTTCGTATTCAAATGCAACGTTGTGTTAAAATTTCAAGTCAATCGACCGACTACTTTTCGAGTTTTGCGAACATGAACCTACACATGCTGAATTTTTATATATAAGATTATATTTATTTCATAATATCCCATCAATTTCGCATCTTTTATGGTATGTAGTGAAATTGGCGGAGCATGTTCTCAGGAGGCGTAACTGCTTCGATCGTGAATGTTCAGTGACGTGTGTTATTCTTTACTCTATATGGCATATCTGTTTGTACTGTTTTTTGACAATAAATTTGTTATCTTCATTGTCGCTCTGCGTATCAGAGTGCTGTTTTGCCTAGTTTCAGGACTTCCGAATTTTTTTTGTTCGATATTTCACTTTTAATAACGTAACAATGATACTCTTAAAAAGCTTGCATACAAGAAAGAGTACACGAAATCTTTCACAAGTATAATTCGAGGAGGGAATTTCGTCGAATAAATTCTTCAATTGTAATTTATTTGTAGTTAATTGATGGACGTAAAACGAATGCTAAGTGCAAGTTATCTGCACAGTTTTTTTAGTAGGATACATGAAAGAAAGTTTCAACCAGAAGAAACGATATTTTTCGCGGGTAAAGTGTCCTAAGACTCTTATTTCGATCTCTAAAAGCAGCAAAAATTAGAAAAAGAAAGAAATGAATATATCTGTATCAGTATATTACGATTGTGTGATTTATTAGGAACTAGGTAGTTTTTATTTTCGTAAAATAATAATACTGTGCTCTTTTTACATGATTTTTCGTTGTAGCGTTCCCTATTAAGTTTCCTTCATTTTTTGAGAAAAAAAAACTATCTGAAGTGAAGAAAAAATGTGTGCTCGTAATGGGCTGTTATAGTGTCTCAAACTGATGAAGTAAAAAAAATCAATTTCCTAACTTCCAATGGTTCCTGTAAAATTATTAGTTTGTGAAAGATGAAATGTTGTAATTAATATAGTGGGGAGTGAGTTTATGAATAAGTTAGTCGGTTATGGTGAACAATAACAATGAAATGCTTGTGTCATGAATAGTACCACGAAGCTCCGTTTGAGAGATCCCTTCGTTCTTATGGGACATAACAGATTGAGCCGTCTCCTTTAAAAATGCAACGCCACGTCTTCTGTTACGAGAAACACCGTGAACGAGACTAACCGTGCTCGACAGTATCTCTTGAACACGGTTGCTTCTGGGATGTAGGGTTAACAGATTGTCTGCACATGGAGTGTCGTGTTCCGCAATAAAAGTCGCGAATAGAGTTTCGGATTGGACGATTAACGTTCTGGAACGTTGTGAATTTTGCCGTATTCATAAGTATACTAAATGCGTTATAATTGCTATCACATCTCCTGCCTTCATTGTAACATGTAAACTAATGTTTTAGACATGTAGTAATGCGTAAGAATCAGAAAGTGTAAATAAGTGTATTTGGCGTAATTTCACCTTAATAATGAGGAAATATGTTGTCTTGTTCAATTTTTTTGCCATCTGGAAATAAAGTATTGTTGGTTTTTAGTTCCTGATTTGTCATTCAGTTTCCAGTGAAAAGTCCGCGACTTTCGAGTTGATCAATGCTAGTCCTCAAAATTGAAACTTCTATTTATTTTGACGTTGTATGAAGTATCCTGTAAACTTTGCTGTTTTGTGATATGCCTTAGATATCTCTAAAAATTGTTTTCTTTGCAGTTCATTAATTACGAAATTGTATTTTCGGACATTTCGTGAACTAATGTAATTATTTTGTGTGCTGAATTGTTATGCTTAGGTTCCATTTTTATTTATAGAAATACAGTATAATATAATTGACTAAGTAATTATTCTGACTTATGTGAAAAAATTTGATTTTGGTCGGACTTCGAAAGAAAAACGAAGTATGGTAATGTGTATTCGGATTGATTTATATTTGTGGTCTTGACTAGTTTTACTCGTGATCCCATGTTTTGAAATCAATTATTTCTGTTTTGGTTAGTACTACGAAACAAAAATATTTCAATGTTTTGGGGTTAGAATCTTATTAATGTTTTCGGACATTGTGTGCAAGATTAAATAATTCATGAATAATCTGGTAAATGTATGTTGACAAATTTTAGTATTTTTTTTACAAAATTTCAGAATTGCCGTATAAATATCTATTTTTACCAACGTTATAATTTTAGTTATTTTTGGATTATTCAGATAATATTTATTTGCGATTTGTTACTAAAGACTGAAGATTGTCGCCTACATATTAATTGTTCACATTCCTCGCTACTAACGAGTACGTCGTATAAACACCTAGTGCAAGATCTGTTTAAATGTTGTTAGATAAAAAAACAATTAAATCTTTTTTACTTAAAAATCAGCCCGCCATGAAAAATCGCATTGTCAAAAGGATCACACTCCCATTTTAAATTTTATAGAATTTTGCTGAACATGTTTTTCATTATCCTTGAGGACATTGCATGTGTAGTCCATTTCAAATTTGTAGAAAGTGTACAGAGTTGTAAATATTCATTTAAAAAGTAAACATTTCAAAAGCAACATGTTTCAAAACAGATTCTTGTTGATAAGATACTGCTGTTATTTGTGTGCGGTATGGTTAAGTTAGCTTGAATTATTCATGGCTGATTGTACGACTACATCACTTCTCTGTAATAGATTTCTACTACTACTAATTTTATATTTGTAATGAATATTGTATTATTATTATTATTTTGTATTGTTTTGGTTTGATTTTGTTAGCTCTCTAGAAAATACATTATGAGGGTTCTGTGCATCAGTGATATTTTCACGTTTGAATTTTCTTTTTTATTCCTTTTTTCCTCGTTGGTTAATTATTTCCTGTGAGGGAAAAATCGTGGTATTAGAAGATATTACCGGTTAAATTTTCATCTCTGTGTGGCTCATTACATTGAGGCTAGATTTTCATGACCGATGTTTTGTCTTCGCACTGCCAGTAGATAACTACATCTTAAAGCCCCATTAAAACACCATATTATGAACTTCTTCCGTGCTTCAGCATCCTGCACATATGCTTATTTTGCATCTCATTACTCGGTATGTCGTAACGAAATATTGTAAAAAATTACTCATCACAAGATTTTGGATAATTTTTGTCCCGGAGTTTCACGTATTGTGTTCATTGTTCACGAAGTTCGAGTTAATACACCATTTTGTAATAGGTTACTCCGAGAATAAAACTTTTTCTTAACAATTCTGTAAAGTATGGATTTTAACACGGATTGGTATTATGTTTTTATGTGACCCATTAATTTAACTTTTTAAAAAATGAGTTGGAACTAAAATACTTTTTTGTTTCTCTCAAAGAAATTGGAATATTTGGTGTTAATATTAATTTCCAGTTTTCCCTGAAATCCTCGGAGCGAGGAAGTTAAATTAATCCGCGAAGAGCTTTTATTCGTAGATCTGTGGGACTTGTCAGACGTCCTTTGTGATATAGGCTATGAGGGAGCATCTCATATTCTGGTGAGATGAGGTGTGGATACGGAGAGGGTGTTGTGGCGGTGACCTGTGCAGTTCGCTGCCGCGGCCAATGTGGCGCGGTGACTATCGATTGAAGTTGCCAGCCACTGCTGCAAGTCGTTGGCGTCACAATCGTCGTCACGACCATCGTCACAGGTCTCTTCGACCATCTCTTGCACGCCATCGAGACGGAATACTGCTGTGAAAGGATTGGCCGTGACATCATGTCATGTCTCACTAAACTACTTTGCAGTCCCTTTCGTCCTCTGCATTTTCCGAGTTCTCTTCCTCCTCCCTATCCTCGCAGAAGACGTAAAAGAAGCGTCTCTTGTGATACCGCCAGTTTTCTATTAAGCGTTGAATGCCTGCCTTTGTTTTTCAATGATGGCTTCCAGCGATGTAATGTTCTTCTTTTACATGGGCGAAATAATGATCCGATATCCTGAAATGTTTACAATTCGAGAACACATGGGAAACAAACTAAATTAATCCGTGTTAGGGAAAGGCTAAATAGGCATGATTCTCGACTCTCGCGGCATGAAACAACTTGTTACGCTAGTTCGTTGCGTCCTCGCTGGGCATTCAGTCAAAACCGGGAGAGGTCAGTTCGACCTGAAGGTCAGTTTTACCGTACATGAAATTCTTGGGATCTAAAAATTCCGTCGTCCGGTGAAAACGCATATGCAATCCTTTGTTCATGAAAATGGATGTTTGTTTCATTTAGAAGAAATGGAAGGAATGGAAGGAATGTGTAAAAGAATAATGTAGAATTTAATCCCAATACGTAACATTATTAACCCGGATTTAAAAATAAATATTTGTATACTATTTAATCCTGTTAAACTCGTGCATTTTGCCTCTCTTGGGAAGTGTCTACTAGTAGTGAGCTGACGCGAAAATCCCCTCGAACTTGCGGATGACTACGTACTGGGCATTTTTATGTTTCTGGTCGTTTTCAGTATGCACAATGCCCAAGAAAAATGTCATTCATTGTGGAAGAGAGGACTTAATGTTTCTAGTAACACAGGTTCTTTTGATTTTTCGAGGATTTTGTAACACATGCTAATAAATCACTTAGAAGTGATATTTAGTCTTAAACCACAGCTTTGTTTTGTTTCTCTTCTATTTTCAAACAAGCATGACGCATAGGTCGTGTGAGTTGGAATATTGTAATGTTTATAATCGTTTAGTTTTTATGACATAACAAAAAATGGGGATTTAATACGGATTTAATTTTTAATTAGTTTTTTGGCATTTAATTTGGAATTTCTTTTTTACCGTATGGATATTTAAAACTAAATAACAATAGCAATTGTATACGGATTCATAAATTGCTTCGATTTGCTCTGACAAATGTAGGTAATCAGTAATATTTTATTTGCATTGAAAGTCCATTTGTGTCAGATTTTTCATTGAATCCGGTTTGTAAATCTTCTGAGGAAAGCCATAAAAAACTATTTCCTCTCTCGAGTGTCGCGATGTATGAAGTCTGCGGGAGCACGACCGCGTGCTGTGGTGGCTGGAAGCGAGTAACCGATGTAGGCGGTTGTAGCATCAGTCTCCATGCTCTCTGGAGGAGCTTATGCTGGAGAGAGGCCACACGAAGCGCTAACCAACACGTCTCCCACCTCTTCTCTCCCGGACCTCCCTTGGATCGCCGCATCGGGAGTGAAATCCAGCACCGCGCTATATATATCCTCATAGCGAGAGTCGAGCTTCCTATGTGTGTGGTGTGTATGCATGAGGAAGAGTGGTGGGGAAGGATAGAAGGATCGGCATGTGCACGGTAAACGCGATATATTTCATCAGGGACCATATAAATGCCAATCACTTTGTCTCTGTCTCGATCATTGACAATCGCCATTCGAAACAGAGGAAGATTTCTGTACTGTTAGCTTTGGTAATTGGTGTAGGATATGGTTAGGGTAAAGCTTGGAGAATGTGAATTGTGGGAATGAGTTCTTTATGGAACTCTAAATTCTTCGTCCGACCAAGAAGCCTACGACATAAGTTATCAGAGATGTGATGAGAGAATCCAGTGTTATTTGATTTTAATTTAGTATCCTGAAAGTAATTGGATCGTTTAGGATTAGAGTTACTTAATCTGAATAGACTGGGTACCAATTTGTAGTTTAAACGTCCCTTTGTTGGTGCCAAGATGTACACATAACTATTTGTTTTCGCATGATTGTTCTCGGTTGAGTACATTATCTTTGTTCCCCCATGCCGGCGCGGGTTTTGGTTGTTTACCTTTGAGCACTTTGATAGAGAAATGATGGTAAAGTCTCCTTCTTCCTTCCGAAGAGTAAATTAGCTTGTTGTCTTCGAGGTAGTGAGCAAGAAATTTAAAATATGTAGAGTCGTTCCTCATGGAATGCATAGATGGTAAAACTGTCGTATTGTCTAATTGTTGAGCTAATGCTCGATTTTTTTCCTAGTTTTTGTTGTTGTTCTTCATTGCCTATCTGCATTTTACGAAAATGCTTGGGAAAAAAACTCACCAAAGAGCAGCGCAATTTACATCTAGGCACATATGAACTACATTCAGGCGTATTGTGAACGAAGTCGGTGACTCGTCGGTGCTTCTGACACTTTGTTAGTATTTTCTGCATGTGTTCTTTTGTAATTTTGTAAATAAATCCTGATACATGGACATGCATAATGTATGTGTGCTTCATTCATATTAGATCCATATGAAATGTGCTTCTTGTAGAATACATTACATTTAAAGGAGGATACTTAATTTTAGTATTCTGCATTTACTTGAATATTTTCTTTGAGGAATGTTATTTGTTTTAATGGGCGTTTGTTTGAAAGCCAAGCTTTCATAAAATTGAAGAAAGTATCATTTTTCTTATTTTCTTTTGTTAGTCTTGAAGGATTAGATTGGTGGGGCGAATTAAGTATTTTTGTAGTATATTTACTTTGGTTGAACTGCATTAGTACATTCATGATTTTACTTGGATGATTTTTAGTATCACGTTTCACACATTATTACATTCACGATTTTTAATGTTCTCTTCCACGAATTTTTCAGTTTCTCAATTATTTTTCTCTCAATAATGTAGTGCTCTGGGGAAAACTTTGAAGAAATCTCGCGATATGTGGCTTTTCTTATACCTGGCAATTTGGTCTTATGGTATTACTTCGTGACAGTTAAAATTCCATCAGTCGGCCTTTGAATAGATTAATTTTGAATATATGAAAAGTTAGTTTTCCATAAAAGATTGTTTATTTATTTTATTTTTTTTTGTGCGGAATCAACATGTATAATGTTTTCTTCTTCTTGTACTCTTTCTATTCCTACCCAAAATCATTTTTATAAATTATATTAAATTGAATTTCGTATTTCAATTCAGTGATTTGAGGTGGAGGACGTACACGCTATTTTGTTGTTCCGATAATGCAATATACCACCTTATAATTCCCAAATGAAATGAATTTCTTTTTTTGATATGTTATGGTTGATTATGTCTTAATTGATGTGACAGTGTACGTTTGTTCTGAATTTAATGAGTGTGTTTGTTCCATTCGCGAATAAAGTTTTTATTGTAAATTACTATCTGAAAAGTAATACAATTGTATATAATTTCTAAAAACGTGAGGGAGTTCAGGATCCCACGTTACTCGAAACACCAATAGAAAGAAGTGTGAACACCAAGGGTTGCGTCTTGAATGGTCTTTCGCTGTGTTGCCGTTACACAGTGAAGGTGGGGCTGGAAGGCTCTGATTCCGTGACCGAGCGGAATATGCGCCGCAGCATAAAGACGAACGCTTGAAATGTAAATGTGGATATTACGCCAGTGTTGCCAGCCTACGAAACTGTGTACTACAGAATGTAGTAAAGGAAATGCAGTCGATTCAAATCATTCAAAAGTCTAATAAATTAGTGAAATCATTCTAAAATCTATTATATTGATAGTTGTATTTAAATGACTTTATATGTTAGTTCCATGTATAATAGTTAATATTGCTGACAAAGTAATATGTACCTAACATGAAAAGAATATTATCTGTGAACTCGATTGGCTCTGTTCAAAAGCAGAATGGTTTGTCATAAAGATTTTTTTTATTTGTTAATATCCACTATCAGATATTGGAGCTTAAGGTAATTCTAGCGCAAATAGAATTAAATGTCTAAATGTGTGAAATGGACGTGTATATGTAGACGTACATTTATTTTGATTTCAACTTAAAACATACACTTCGCAGGCCTGTTAAATGAATAACAACTATTATTTATGGTGACATCTTATGAAAAAACTTATTTAAAAAAGACTGTTTTTTTAATCACGAATGTCAGACATTCTTTGAATGAAAAATTATTTGTCTTTTTGCGCGATGTGTCTGATCACGAAAACGTTCAGCTCAACCGCCAAACTTTTTACATGCTCCCGAATCAAGTCAGATCCTAAATGTTACAATATTAACAGAAACAAATTCAATCAGTGTTATTAAAATTCATAGTAAATTAATTTTCTCTTCAATTTTGATATTCTATATATTCAAATTTACATCTGAAGAATATTCTAATAAAACAATTATTAAAAATATATGAAATTGTAAAAACTAGACTTCGTATACTTAAAATAAATTGAATATAACTCATAATATTTTGTTTTGAAACGTTATTAGATATAAATTAAACAAGTGATTTGACTAACTTGGAGCGTCGTACTACCTTAAGCTACGTGAGTACAAATTCAGTTACAGTTATTGATTTTGTTTGCAATGACAATGTTCAACAATAAAAAAATGATGTTTGGTCATTGTATTGAAATTTAGTACAGTTCCATCCGAAAACAAACTTTTCAAATTTTCACTTATATAATTGATCACAGGGGAATCTTAATTGGCATTGGGTACTATGTCAAAATATGTCAAACGTGAAAGATAAGTTAGGTGCGTAGTTATTGCAGTATTGTCTTTTTTTAAATTACTTTTCTTGCCAGACTTTTGGGTCTTCGGCAGCAGGTTTGGAATACAATACAGGTTATAAATATTTACAATATATGTGTTACAATACAATATTTAAAAAACTAAATGCTACGTACATTATAAAGATACATTAATGAAGTTGAAAGATCATGCGTCATATATACATTTAATGATTGAATTCCACGGGGGATCGAAAAAATACCTGGGGAGCTTCCTTTTGATGCGTTTCCTATGCGGAAAATATTTTCCTAGTTCGAAATTTTGAGCGGAAGGAATAGAAGCGATTTTGTAAAATTTTGAAGCTATTTGCTGGAAGTAAGTTTGAATGGGTTGAATACCAAGCTCTCTGTGCAATTGGGAGTTCGAGATAAACCAAGGTACTTTGACTATTTTACAGAGTATTTAGTATTACGGAATATTTGAATTTTGTTGATATTAGTTTTAGCAGCTGCGCCCCATATTGGTCTTGCGTAAGAAAAGATAGGTCGGATCATAGAACGGTAGAAATGGATAACTGAATGGATACGTAGGGAAGATGAGTACTTCAATAAGGGATATAACTGATGAACTCGTGTAGTGGCTACTGTGAGTCGATGGTGAATATTCTGTTTGTCAAGAAAAAAAAACAACATTTATGCTCAATGACGATGACAGTGACAGCTCTCCATGACGAAAGAGTGGGATTTACAGCGATCGGGCCACTCACGCTCAGATAATTCTTGAGGACGATTCTTGGATTTAGAGTCGTTAATCCGCCCACGTTTAAGTGAGCGTTCAGGAGAGTTGAATCAAAAGATATGTTAACGTAGAATGTCTTTTCGCGGCCACTTGATTGAAGCAAGAAAGACTCGTGGAAAGATATCTGTAGTTTTTGGATTTTGGTGAAACCGTGAGAGCTATCGTTTCTAAATTTCCTGTGCAAATACATTTAGAGAATGTTCATCGTACGCTGGCACTTCACTTGGCGTTGCGGTATTTGTGTAGCGTATTCGTTGTATTTGGCTAAATATTTGACGTATTCACATATATCACAAACATGCCATACTCACATGGTCCGAACACGAAATAACCCAATAATGCCACACAGTGGTGGATCTATGGGAGGGAGCTAAGGGGCCTCTAGCCTGACCTGACTCTTAACAGACAGAATTCAAGTTCATAAATGACATACTTAGTAAAAGTGTTACCAGATTAATAATTGTTATAAGGTATAATTGTTATTTTTATTAGTTACAAAATTGTTATTATTAATAATACAAGTTTAATAAAATAATACCAGATTAAAAACTTCAATAAATAATTGTTATTGTTATTAATATCATGTTAAGTATTTACTTGATACATATTATTTGAAGATATTTATAAAATTTGTGCTGTAAAACCATAATTTTTAAACAAAAATACTCTCCGGTTACACCCCCTCCCCTTGATTACGATCTAGATCCGCCACAGATACCACATGTTTTCTTATACCAAATGATGGACGGGATGTAATTGATATAATTCAATAAATATTTATACTGTTTCGTTTTCCCAGCCCACATGTTCCAGTCCATATTAAAGAAATTGTAGAATAAGAAAAGTCAAAATATAGGTTAAAGAACCAAAATATCAACAAATCTCGATCTCAGGGTACTCAATTTGCAGTAAATTTACAGTTTATTTACTGACGCCCTTCTGAGCAGTTTCAGAATATCCGATAAATCAACCCGCAATACGGATGGTGTAATTCAGGTAGGGAATAGCTTTCGAGGATGAGCGAGAGATTATGCCCATCTGATTTTAAAATGAGATTTTCGCGAAAGTTTCAGTCCACAACTCAGCAAGTGTAGCCCAGCGCAAAGGGACTGACACAAGAGACTTTCCGTAAAGAGAGTATTGAAATCATGCGGTGTGGTGGTTTCTAAATATAAAATTTCACATTGATCCATTTGAGAACATGACCGTTATGATGAAAATTGTTACATCGCTAATTTTGATTCGCGGTTTATGTTTTTAGCACATTCACCTAATGAGAAACATGTAGAACGTGACAAAGTATTTTTTTAGATGAGTTCAATATTAACTATATTATAAGCCTGTTTTGTTCTTTTTCTGTCCGTGAATGTTTTATTTTGTACAAGTATTGCTTACGACATATTTGGAAACCAGCTCGCCCCCCCCTCACTTGGTATTTCTGAGATATTAGGCTAACAGTTCTAAAGAACACGGAAGATTTAGTTATTTTATATATGAAACCGTTTTTATATGCTCTCATTAATCATGTATTTGCGTTACTCATGTTTTTTGGTTGATGTTTGAGATCTCAAGGAGCTGCCGAATGTGTCAATAGTTTTTCAGTTTCCTGTTTTCGTCCCACTATCTCAATGTGTTTACTAGGTATGAGGACTAGGTAATTGTTGTCTCCTGAATTATTTCGTATGTGTTAACCGTAGAAACATTTTCTTTCAACGATCATGTTTAAATTCGAGTTAAGAAGTATTTTTACGTGATTAAAAGATAAGCAAAATATAAAACAAGTACCTAGACATCATCTGGTGCACAACGCGGTTTTTCATCCATCCTCTTCTTCCATCCGTTTCTACAACAACAGACTGAGAGCAACCAAACCTTTTGGATATCGCTGTAAACAAATTAAGGAAACCTTGTATATACGCGCTCCTAATGTCTTAAATCAAGACTTTTAGTAAGACTCCTCCTTGGGCTTTGCATAAGCCGAAGATTATTTTCGATCTTCTGCATCATGACAAGAAGAACACTCCAGCTCCGATGTTGAGGGCATACTTTCACCTAATCCTCGACAAACACCAGGTCCATATCCCTGTGTTTATCGACGGGTCGAAGCAGGCTGATGGTGTCGGCTGCTCTGTGGTTTCTCCCCTGTGGCTACCGTCTAGGCGACCTATGTAGCGTTTACACCGCTGAGTGCTACGCCATATTGCGAGCATTGCGATCAACAAAGTGCTCCGGCGGATCACATTTCCTGATTTGTTCTGATTCGCTAAGTGCCCTGCAAGCAATCCAGAATATGTATCCAGCTGATAAGCTGCTCCAGAATATCCAGGATATGCTTTTCTCACTCCAGAGTGATGGAATGAACATAATGTTTTGCTGGATTCCCGGACACGTGGGAATCAGAGGAAATGAGGAAGCAGACGTTTCCGCAAAGTCGGCATGCCTCGTGAATCGCGTGGATTTCTTCACGATTCCAAAACGAGATCTCATAAATTCCGTCAAGATAAGGATTCTGAGTGAATGGAACAATGAGTGGTTAGCTGTTGAAAGGAATATGCTCCGACTTATCAAATCCTCTGTAGAGTCATGGAGCAGTTCCTGTAGGCCAACCCGGCGCGACGAGGTCTTGCTAACCTGCCTGCGCATAGGACATTTTCCTCTCACTCATAGGTATCTCTTACTACTTGATGATGAACCCGTTTGTGAGAAGTGTAGCTGTTCTCTGACAGTGCGTCACCTACTAACTGATTGCAGAAGATACTCGTGTATACGGAGACAAATTGGTCTGGCTGCAGATTTACCAACAATTCTCGGAAATGAAACGAATGATGCTAATAAACTATTGAATTTTATGAGTAGATCGGGGCTCCTCCCACAAGTTCTCGAGAGGGTTCAAAATTTGCATTCCTTTTTTCATCTTTTTATGTCTTTTTTCCTTTCATCTTTCGTTTCTGTAATTAGAAAATATAATATTTAGAATTTTTTTCTTTTTTGTGATATAATGTATTAGGCAACTCTTTTTTTCTTTCATCTTTGTATTTAAATAGTTGTTCACATCAGGAGGGTTTTTAGTGGGTATGGTCGAGATATGCGGCGAGTCTCCCACACGGGGAAAAGTCACTACGGCTCTTCTCTATGGTGCGAAACTGCATTTTTCCCTACTTGCATGGGCTCTAATGACCTCGATGTTGACGAGCCCTTAAAACCCCACCAAAAAAATAAATAAATAAAGTGAATGTAGTCTTCATAGAGATCACACCAAATTTTATTGTAATACTTCTACCAGTTTGGTTTTTACAGCTATGTAAATTTTAAAGAAAACGAGCGTAAACATCTCTTGACAAAAATTCTGAATTGCTTTGGATCTCCCCTAATTGAAAAGGGGTGGAAGAGGTGTCATTTTACAGCTTATTACAACGACATTTACTACGTTGTACTACCTATATGGCACTGATGAAGTTAAAAGTATGTTCGAAATAAAAATTTTAATATTTAATTTCTCAAAGCATGTCTTTAAGCATTTTTAAGTTGATTCTATCAATATTTGTTTCACTTATTTATTTTATTTCAAGTATTATGGAGAGGCTTAGGTCATACGGCCTGCATTTTCACCTATTATTTTGGTGGGGGAATTGGGAAGTAGAGATGGTGGCGACGTTGATATTTATACTTGAAAATCATCTGACAAAATTTAAAGTGGGATTATATTTAAATAAAAAATGTAGCCTTTTCAATGTGTTGTGCGAACGGTGAAGCAATATTTCCCTAAAGTTTTGCACTATGTTAAATATTATGTAATGTTTTTTATACGAGTAATACCCTCTTCAGCGGTATTTTAATTCTTTATTTCGGAACCCATAAACTCAACACTACCAAGGAAAAACTGTACAGCATTCATTTAATTAACATTAAGAACGTTAGGATGTCAAATTGCAGTTTGTTGTAAGCAACGCTTCAGCAAGTCCAGAAGAAGAGTCGATGTATTCGCGAAAATGGATTATATTTACTTTACTTGTTAGGTATTGTTAACATTGCCCAGGTTATGCTGAAAATAAAACTGTCATACTTTTCATGACATTCTGGGCATCTTGCAATGATAAGAGTAGTTCTTAAACTTTTTCAGTGTGTTTTATGAATTGTCTCGTTTTATTTTTCCAAGTATTTCTGAAGTGATTAGAGCATAATGTGCTACGTGTTATTATTCTTGCTTTATAATAATTCAGAGGTGCTTTCACTCATTAAACTTCCGTCGTATCAATTATTGTTACTAGAGCTGGTCTTTCTTTGCTTGTGAGTAGTTGATATCCGCTACGTTCCGGAAAGGAAATACTTTCCGAGTTTCGTCAGACATCTCCCGGGTAGACAAAAGACTTTCTATACATCAGGACCGCAAATAATTGATGTTCGTTGAGGGACGTGTCCGCGAGTGGCCGGCAATCATGGATTTTAAATCGACTTCCAAGATACACAGTGACGACGAATTTAGAAGCAAATCTGTTAAGATCCTAATTATAAATAAGAAAGATACCTCGGATACCATTTTCCGTTACCTTTGTAGCAACCTATGTTATTGTTGTTCGTCTCGTACACGATTAATAAATGTAAGATAACCTACTCTTCGACGCGATGCATTGATTCAATCTTTCGCCTACAACCTCTAGTTAAAAGGTAAAAGAAAGCTGAGCACCTTCTATCATGTGATCAGATACGAAGCGTAATCGCGCACGAAGCCTACGGAGGACGGAATAATGCTGGCTTGCCTCAAGGTGTCGCACGCCAAGGTCGAGTGGTGGTGAGAGATCATATCGTTAGAACTGATCGCGAGAGCCTTTTGCTCTAGCCCTCCCCTGTCCTCTCGCATGCCTCTCGGTTTGTCACGCTTTTGTCCAATTCGGTCCTTCGTCGGGTTTCCGAGTCTCTTATACTGTTACATTGCTCTTATTAGTCGTGGTGTCTCAACTCTTTGTCGTGGACATGTTCAAGTTTTTTTTGTTATTATTTCTTCTTGCTCCTGTTAATGGTATCAGAAGCACACTCCATCGAGAATAAGCTCTTTCAATTTTTCCTGGGTATTGTAGCGAAAAAAGGCACAATAAAATAGAAGAAGCAAAGGAATCAATTGATTGAATGATATACTATATGAGCACAAAACTCTTCGTTCGCTGTTTTCAATACCTCATCTATCTGTGTTCTATTCGAAACTATCTGATTACCGAGGGTTGCACGTTTTTTTTTACTTTTTAGATCAGTTTTTTTACTCACGAAAAAAAAATCTATATTGTGAGATCAAAATAATTTTACTTACAGTTTTCAAAATCATATGTGCAGCATCCTAATTTTACAATTTCATAACAATACAATTTTAATACAAAACTTGATTGTATTCATCATTTTGAGTTTCACTTTCATCAGCGAGAATAAGTAAATCCTTGGATGAAACCACCCTTGAGCAAGCAAACGTAAAGTTGTCCTTGAGAGGAACAAATCAATCGCAAGGTCTATTTTTCCGCTTGACCGTAATAAGTGATATTTAACCCCATATGTACTGAACTTGTACTTATACGGTATCGTGTCCTTGGTGGCCCAACTCTGTCAACATCGGAAGAGTCTCTATTCATCTCAACGTCTCAGGTAAAACGAACCCACTCGCCGGGAACTGTCCGGGTCGAATTTTCTTTTCCGACGTAAGGCACAACAGTTTCAACGCGGTTGCACCATTTCATTAAAACACTTATAAAATCTCAAGTATTCGTCCAAATTTTATGATTTAAATACGTTTTTTATCTTTGTTAAATACACAAAACAAACATCCCATTAAATTTGATGATTGATTTTTTCCTTTTTAAATAACTCTTAAATTGAAGTATTTAAACACTTCTATTTTTAATAGCGGTATTTTCGATAACTTAGATGAATCTTAGTAGATACACATATGCTATCGCGGACTTTTTTGTAGAACTCTTTGAGGCAAACAATATATAGTCGTCGCCTATCTCTTAGCGAATATACCTCTTTTATCAGATTTCATCGACATTTATCGTCAAAATCATTTTCTATCTTTCATTTCAGGCATTAAAAAAATAAAAGTTAGCCTATGTTATTTACTGAACATCTTAACTACATCATTGCGAAATTTTATCGCGATCTGTTCTGTGGTTTAGTTGTGATTAGATAGCAAACAGACAGACACATTTTTGTTTCTCTCATTTCTGTATTAGTAATGATGGACAAATCTTGATTCCTTTGGAAATATGTATAGTCATGTGTCGCCGATGAAAATAATTATTTTCCTAAGAAATATTTTAGTTCGTTCATTCATTAGGATGCATTCTATCTTAAGTTAAAAATCATAACTGTTTCTAAGAAGGTTTAAAAGTTTTGACTATGTATTACGTGCAATATTATCATTAAATTTTAAGGACAAATTGGAATGCATTTACGACTTTTAGGTAATAGTTCGGTTAATCTTCTTCTTATGAACCTTTGTATTTTAGATGAGACTTTACTTTATACGTTTTAAATGCTTGGCGTTGATTCAACACGGTTTTTTGTGATGTCGCCCCACATCCTGCCGAATCATTTATCTGATATTTAGTCGACTGTTCAAATAATTTAATAATCATTTTAAGTCATATTGGGTCTCGCTCTTTCTTAGTCTTTAGCTTACCCTGAATTTTTTCGTGAAGTGTATTGTGAAAAAGAATCATGAATTGTATATTACTTACAAACTTTAGGAAGAGCCGTAGTTAAGAGAAATCTCATATTCAATTGGCCATAAGCATATCGTGGCTAAATCTTTCCAATTATGTATTAGTTTGGATATTTCCTAATTGTGTTTCGTATCATTTCTTAAGATCAGTCATTTCAGTATCCAAATTTTAGCACTACTTACACGGTTGTGGTGATTATTTATGTTCTTATCCCCTCCTTGGGTGCTTCAGACACTTGAATTGATGGGATGGTCCTTTGCTTGAGGGTAGTAAAGAAGGTTATGTTTTTCACGTGGTCATAAAAAAGAGCAGTTTTAACTGCTCTTTTTCGTAGTATTTTTTGTTGTTGCAATTATTAGCTCTAACTACTATATATTTAAAAAGATCTCTCGATTAGTTACTAATAATACTCTTTAGGATGGGATACAACATTTCTGAGCATGTGAAAGTACTCCGTTGGAAATTCATGGAAAATAAATATTATAAATAAATAAAATAAATTTATTGTCAAAAAACAGTACAAACTGCGTATGACCACGTGGAAGACAATAAACTAATTTACTCTCCGGAAGCAAGCAAGGGACCATCCTATCAATTCCGATCAAGGGCCCTAAGGCAGAGGCGGATTCAAAAAATTTCAGCAAAAGTTCCTAGATAAGATAAAAGGTTAGCTGCGAGTTATAATACATATATAATGTCAATATGTTTGTAATTTAACGCAAATATGTTTGTAAATTTACATGTACAAGTTATTATCGAACTATAGATTATTCTGAGTATAGTGTTTAAAAATCATAAGAGTTGAAAAAACACTAAATTCACGATTTATTGTTACAATAAACACGCCCCTAGACAAAGCCTAGAGAACCTGTATAAGAAATCCGCCTCTACCCGAAGGAAAAACGGAGAAAAACCCGGGCCAGGATGGGGAATATTAGAATATTGAAAGCGTTCTTAAAATGTTTTTGTTTTGAAAAATATAGAAAAATTAATTATTATAACTAGTAGTGATAAAATTGAAAGACGTCAACAGAAAAAATTGAAAGACGTCAACAGGAAAAATTTAAATACGTCAACAGAAAAAATTAAAAGACGTCAACTGAAGTTACAAAGAATGACGCAGGAAAATTGACTTCTTGTCTTCACTTGTGTTGAGATGTGCAAATCGACCTGTGAGCGGGATTATTCTCGCTCATTAAAGGGTACCCCAGGTTAAGGCACCCAGATGTGCCCCCCAGCCAAAAGACGTTGTCCCTTTGTGTATAGATATTTACTGCTAAAATATCATTATTAATCACGTTTTTAACTTTCCTTGTGTTTGGTATAGTTTCATATACTAAAAATGGTGATTTTCGGGTTTTTCTTTTTGTCGTGAGTTTAAACCAAAATTAACAGATCATACAAGTCGCGTAGATGATAAAACACTCATATCTAACCAAAAATATTTTTATAGTGGTTTTATATACTATACGGCCGCAATAAAAGTATGCAAAATACTGTCATAAAAGGCCAAGAAATGGACATTATTGTCGAAATTACTGAGATTCAGTGCTGATTTTCTGGTCACAAACTCTTTATGTGTTATTCTAAATGCTGCCAAAATTTCAAGTGTGGTGAGCCAACTTGAAAATTGCAAAAAAGAGATTTTTAGGTATTTTCTACACTTTTTCGGTCGGTTTTGGGAATTTTCAAGTTGGCCCACCACACACATAGATTATACAGGTTAAAATTAACCTGTATGTGGAGCTGCGATCTAAAAATTGTTTACAAACAAAAAACTACATAAGACTAAATTGACTAAATACATAGAGAATCTACGAGAAGTAACGTAAAACAAATCATGAAATAAAAAGGATAAATGTACTTTTATATATTGTTTTCTATTCAGGGAACGGGGACCGAACTGAATGGGCCCTTGATTTAATTGGGATATTACATAGATCTGCAGTATGTTTTATCCACGTTTAGATCTTGCAGTTTGTTACTCAATTTTCCACTGCGACTCTCTCACACCATCTTGGTTCTTCATGCAACCAACCACCGACTATCGGCTGTCTAAACTTTCAAAGCAAGACACTCCTGCTGCTGTGTACCAACAGCACTTCGGAGAACTAAAAAAACCTCTATTTGGATCATATGTTCGTATACACTGATGGCTCAGCAATGAATAATTCCGTTGGTGCTGCTTTCCACTGCCATAGTGCCACCCGTTTTTTTCGCCTTTATTCCTATTGCAGCGTGTACACCACGGAAAAATTTGCAAACCTTGAGGCGCTGAAGTTCATTCGGCTACCTTCAATACGGAGTGTGGTTCTTTGCAGTGACTATACGTGATCTGTGGTCAGTGTCTTCTCTGCACACTTCTGATATCCTTACGCTAACAATTGAGAATCTAATAAGCCATCTAGTATTTCAAAATGTTGAAATAGTTTGTTGGGTTCCTGGGCACGTGGGTAATGAAGAAGCTGACAAGACAGAGAAGGGGGGGGAACACGGAGGGCAGTCCTTGACCTTTCATCTGTTCCTACGTCAGATTCAAAGGTTGCCATGAGACCATCTCTTCCTGGGACATGGCAAGCTGAATGGCAAACTTGCTCCTTCAAGCTGAGGAAAGTAAAAGACTCCCTTGAGACCTGGGTGTCATCATCCCGTGCGAACAGACGTGAAGAAGTAATCCTTACGTGTCTTCGTATTGGCCACTGCTATCTTACCTATGGTCACCTCTTACACGGTGAACCTCCCCCAACCTGTGAAATTTGCAACACAACACTTATCATGGAACACTTTCTTCTGGAGTGTCTCAAATATAGTGCCAGCCGACGGCGACACAATCTACCGAACAGTTTGAACGTTATGCTTGGGCAAAATGAACCGATTTTGATACATCTTTTTAGATTTCTTCAGATATGTGGCCTCTGGAACAGTATCCGATCTTTCTTCGTATGTCATTACTCAAATCCATATACGAAACGGGGCACCTCCCATAAGTTCTCGGGAGAGTTTACATATCTTTTTCTCCTTTGCTTTAAATTTACACTTTCCCCCTCTCTGTCTCTCTACTTTTTTCTTTGTTTTCGGTATTTATAATGTTTTCGGGATCTTTGGAAGTATTGTAATTCAGGAGGGTTCTTGGTGGGTATGGTCGAGTCATTCGGCGAGTCCCACAAGCGGGGAGAGTCATGTTGGCTCTCCTTAGTGCGTAACTGCATTTTCCCTACCTGTACAAAATTAATGGTCTCGATGTCGGCGAGCCGTAAAGCCCCTAAAAAATATGCTAAACCAGAGAGTAGATAATTTTGCTGATGACACTAATTTACTATGTAAACACGCCTACGCTCAAAAAGTTTTGTCTAACCTTTCGACTTGGTTCCTTGCAAATCGTCTCATTGTAAACACTGACAAAACAGTGTCTATGTCATTTCACAATAGTATCACACAATCTTTACCCTAGGTATCTCTTTCTTTAAACAGAACACAATTATTACTCGCAGCTAACTTTTTATCTTATCTAGGAACTTTTGCTGAATTTTTTGAATCCGCCTCTGCCTTAGGGCCCTTGATCGGAATTGATGGGATGGTCCCTTGCTTGCTTCCGGAGAGTAAATTAGTTTTTTTCCCTCCACGTGGTCATACGCAGTTTGTACTGTTTTTTGACAATAAATTTATTATTTATTTATTTATTATTCAATTAAAAACTGTTACGAATACAAAATTCTTAAGTCCCATATTCAAGACAACCTCAAATGGAATTGTCACTTTGACAATCTTAATGCCAAATTAAGCATATTGTGTTACACATTCCGAATCTTAGTTAACGTAGTTCGAGTATTCAAACTTTCAGAATTCAGAAGAGGATAGTTCGGATAATTTGTAAATCTCACCCCCGAAACTCTTGTAAACCTTTATTCAAGGAATTAAATATCTTAACACTTCCCTGCATTTATATTTATGAAACGGTCTTGTTTGTTAAGACCGAATTACTGAAGCACCACCCTTGCTTTATACGAAACAGTCTCGTTCACGAACACAATACTCGCAATAGGAATAATATTCATCGCCCTAGAGTGTCAACCACTCTTTGCCAAAAGGGACCTTATCATTCGGGAATCGTTCTATATAATTCCCTGCCCAAGAATATAAAAGATATTATGAAATTGAATCTCTTCAAATCCGCGGTTAAAAACTACCTCCTGCACCAGTGCTTCTACACTGTAAAAGAATTTATTGATTTTAATAAAAGTTAAATCCGTCTTTTACTTTATCACGCCATTGCTTAGTACTTTTTCAACAACTTATAACAATTTCAAAAACTATTTTCTTGCATGTCTTATGATTCATATTAATATAGTTTTATGTGTACTCAACTTTGGCACGGTTGTGTACATTAATTTTGTAACCCCATCCTGGCCCGGGTTTTTCTCCGGTTTTCCTTCGGGTAGAGGCGGATTTCTTATACAGGATCTCTAGACTTTGTCTAGGGGCATGTTTATTGTAATAATAAATCGTGAATTTAGTGTTATTTCAATTCTTAAACACTATACTCAGAATCTATAGTTCGATAATAATTTGTACATGTAAATTTTTGCGTTAAATTACAAATATATTGACATTCTATTAGTATTATAACTCGCATCTAACCTTTTATCTTATCTAGGAATTTTTGCTGAAATTTTTGAATCCGCCTCTGCCTTAGGGCCGTTAATCGGAATTGATGGGATGGTCCCTTGCTTGCTTCCAGAGAGTAAATTAGTTTGTTGTCCTCCACTTTGTTATACGCAGTTTGTACTGATTTTCTGACAATAAATTTATTTATTCCGGTTATCCTAGAACCTTATAAAAAACAAGTGGTCCTTGAAGTGTATTGTACGATAAATCGCATTTTCTTCCTTTCTCAAAAGCAGTTGTATATTCAAGGATATACGACAGGGTTTACTTCCATGAAGAAATCTAATTCCCAATTCTGTGTTTTTAAGTATTTCCATTCGCTTCATTGTCAGTGCACGTCAGTTTAAAAGGCATAAACCTGTTGTTCCTTTTCATTGTTGATGTATATTATTCGTGTATACTAATGTTGAGAGTTCTTTTTGTCTATCTTTTGATTCCGTTTTTTTTTCAACAGTCACTAGCAACATTGAACGCTATATGCAGGTCAGTGTAGCGTGATCTTTTCATCGCCATTGTGCATCACCTCACTCAGGTCCCAGCCGTTACCTCGTTTCTCTCCAACTTGCCTTATATGAAATTACGTTTACCGCTTAGGACAAACTAGTATCCCAAAACCTGTTGTATATAAATAATTTTTCATCTTTTCCTTAAAATTCTGTTTAGAAAAGTCCTCTTGTGCTTTGATATGAAACCTGGAGCGACAGAGAATAAATATCGAATTATTAATTTGAGCTTACATCAAACATTCAAGAAATTTCTTAAGTAAAATATTATGTTCTAAAAGACTAGATCCAGTACAGTATTGCAGATATTGTTTACATATTGCTTTCTTTAAATAATCCTACATTAAAAACCTTGGTCGAACTAGTCTTACCGTTCTATTTAAAACGCGACCTACAATTGTGAAATTGCATTAGCTCTAATTACTTGAAACAAGTTATATTATGTTTTGAATTAAAATTTATCCATGTATTCCCACGTAGAAATGTCCAGTCGTTGCATCGTCGTCAAAGTCGGCACGACTTTGAAAAACAACGTCGTGACGACGTTGTCAATACATATGCATGTAATGACGATTCTGCATCCGAGAACGACATCTTTTCGATGTTGTACCCCGACATTCGAGAATGTTATTAAAGCGTCGTAAAAACGCGTATTCGACGTCGGAGAACGTCGTCTTTACGATGCCGCAAGAAGACTTCTTCTCGACTTCAACTCGTCTGCATGCTACGTCGTTTCGACGTATATGAACGACGTATTTTATGTGAAGATGTGGAAGCAAAATACCCCTATGGATCGAAACGTCATTACTCCTTCTTGCGCATGTTGGTCTTGCAAATATCAATTTATGAAGTTCTTCCATTCTTTGAACACACGTAACGTGGAGTAATAATGTTAGGACACATAGTAGTTTTTCGCCTTCAAGTCTCCTCCGAAAACGCATCGTTCTACGACGTCAAAGATACGTTAGCATACCCTATAAATGTTCAGTAGCTTAAAGTAAATATATGAATACCAACTATGTTATGAATGAATTTAAAGAACCCTTACTTTCTAGACAATCTTAAATCACAAAACTACATCAATTTCCACTGTAGTTATTACTTACGCAAATGAGAAATACTAATGATCATTGTTCTGTTATAATTTGTCACTGATGGAACATATTATTGCAGATTATTTGAAGACCTCTTGGGAAAAAAAATTTTTCTACCTCNATTTTAATACACCGCTATTAAAGAAATATCTGTCTCTTATACACATCTAGATGTGTATAAGAGACAGGGGAGAACTTATTCAATAGTTATTGATGTATCGAAAGCGTTCGATTTAGTGCCACATGATCGTCTTCTTGCAAAAATTGCAAAGTGAGAAATTGATCCGCGTATGGCCAAATGGATTTGTGAATTTCTCCGGGATCGTTCACATCAAGTTAGAATAGATGGGTGCTTCTCTTAAGAAACCGCGGTGACATCGGGAGTACCATAGGGAAGCGTTTTTGGTCCACTTCTTTTCCTTGCATATATTAACGACATATCAGAGTATATGAATTGGTTGTGCATTTATTAACAGATGACGATCTTATATATCTGATTGTAAAAGAATGAGTTACAGTGCAATCTAAACGAATTGTGCAAATGGGCGGAGACGAATAAAATAAAAATAAACCATCTAAAAAGTAAATCATTGTTTTTCTATATCAAAAATAAAACCTGCTCTGAACTATACGTTTAATTATCTGACAATTTCTTAAGTCTTAAGTTTCATCTGTTAATAAATTCACAATCGAATTCATATACTCTGATATGTCGTTAATATATGCAAGGAAAAGAAGTGGACCAAAAACGCTTCCCTATGGTACTGGAAGTACTTAGGTGTTATAATTTCTCGTGACTTAAATTGGGACAGAACACGGTAAATACACAATGCAGAGAGCGCTGAACTTCGTAAGGCGCGTACTTAGAAAAGGGATCTCGAAATCTAAAAGCTTGATATATGCTTCATTAGTTCGAACAGTACTGGAGTGCGGTGCCGCTTGCTGGGATCCGTATAGAGAGGGTCAGAAAAATGAATTACATCTGATACAAATAAAGGCCGCAAATTTTGTTAGTGACAACACACGTAATATTAATTTAGAGTGGGGCACATTTTCCAATCGAAGAAAGTTCGCGTGTCTTCGTGCTCTCTTTAAAACCTACACGAGAGAGCCTGCGTGGAAATCAGTTAACGCTAGGCTCCACCAACAGAAATACGTTAGTCGTGGCGACCTAAAGCGTAAAATAAAATGTAGAAAACAGAAAACGGATTTTGATAAATACTCCTTAGTAGAACAATTATATACTGGAGTAACTATCATGTATAAAAAAATATAATAATCTGAGATGTCAAGACCCTGGTTGATTTGACATGAAATGAACTAAATTTTGAAGTGTCGAAAATATCCAAAAACGTTAGTTCTGCGCACTGTGTTCACAAACTTATAAGTTTTAAAACAATTTGTTTATCAAATAAGTTATTTTTGATTGAAGCTATTTCAGTGTTTCTAAATGACGTGACTCGCTAAATGAAAATCTTATTCATTTTATATGTGATCATACCTCGCGAACGTTTGTCTCTTAACTGTGAACGAATGGGAATCATTGACGAAAAAAAAAATCTTTGGTCTGTGGCTGGAAATTACGAAGTGATGAAAAATCTGCTTCCAACAAATAAGACGGAGAGCAATGGCAGCCTCCTAGGTTGTTCATGGGAGAACAAGGGTCAGATTACCATTAACTGCTGCTGTTTGCTGCCGGGTATAGCTGCTCGACGTCGAGACACGTTAATTTTCGTCGATCCCACGTCGTATAACTAGGTCTCAATTTCGAACTCCGGGCGATACGACGTCGACACTGCTCGAACTCGACGTCGAATCACGTCGCGACGGTTTCAAAGTCGGCTCAACGTCGGCGAATTCTGCGTGGGTTTCTGCTACTTTTGTTTGTATGGTGTTTCTTAACTCATTTCTGAGATATTGTTGTGCGATACTAATCTTCTCTACGAAAGAAGAATGAGTTTTACAGTCATTAGATCGCCTATCAAAAGTGAGTGTAGCCTTCCTATACTTTGTGATTCTGCATTCCAAATCTTAATGTGTAGTAATAATTAATTGTTCATATCCAAACCCACTCCGGAATATCACGAACTCAGGGAACTAAGTGGGAATCATCCTGTGAGTCTTCAATACTTTGTGCTTTTAAAGTTACATATTGTGATATCATGACGAAAAGTACTTTTAAATGAACCATGAATACATCTGTGGTGTCATATTGTCGGAACGCGGTTCCGGCACTGGTTTTCGGAGTATTTTTTTAAATTTACATCTCTACATAAGAGTTGTTTTTATGCGACGTTAAAAGAAGATGAATTTGAGAAACAAATATCAAGTTGAATACAGCAAGATGTCTGGGTTACTCGTAAGAGAAGTGAGGTTTTTATTTCAGTACCATTTGATTTTGTCATGTGCTCTGCAAAATAGAGAAAATTGTAAGCTACATTTTGTCATAACTACCAGCACAAAAATGTATCAGTTTAAAAGGATTCCAATATTATTCAAACGTAGGCACTGTTGATACAATCATTTCGGCAGTCAAGAGAGACATATCAATTAGAACTTGTGACGAATATTCACAATTCAAAAAAAGCAGAAAAAATATATCTAGTAAAATTCATCCTATTAGGTTACAGAAATGGTGAAATTATAACGCCGAAAATCGACTCCAGAAGGCCTTAAAACGTACAATTTGCATCAATTTTTCGCGGGACGGCGCAGGACCCCCGTTTCTGTGTGTGTGTGTGTGGGGGGGGGAGGTGTTATGAGAAATTCAGCGTTCCGGAACTGATAAATTCTCCATTTAACCACAGAAAGTAATTGAATTTCATCTTCGTCAGTGCCGAACACGGAGCATTTAGATTCATCTCGCTTTGATGAGTTTATTTGCTCTTTATCGTTGTAGTTTACTGGCAGTTGCGTTGTGGCTGTGTCGCTCAACTGCGCGTCTTCGTTGTCGCGATTGCAACTTAATGTCGGTGTATTGTTTTTGAAAGCGCATGCATCTGCTCAAAAAAGTGAGGTGAAGTATGGGTGATGGGTCGGAGTACTCGTGTTTTTGATGCCGAAAGGAGAGGGTTTTTGAGTGGCGCTGTTTTCATTTTATTTGTTCCAGCCTTTGCATGGACCACATAATAGAAATGTCGGGTATGCGTCGGGGTGGGTTTCGTGGAAGTGAGATGGAAGTTGGTCTGCCTATGTATCTGACAAGAAAGGGACGGGATTGGGAGAGAGTGAAGAGATGAGATGAGATTGTTAGAAAAATTGGGATAGATATTTGAAATGTATTCGTAGCGTTGATCACAAAACTGATTTTCTCCCCCTCCTTATTTCTTTATTATTCTGTGAAGGAAGGAGTAGTGGTTCCTATTGCATTTTATTATGAATCATGTATGCAAAGCTGCTAAGGGCAATTCGACGAAATAGTGTGTTTGCATTGGTTGCACAAACTAATATAGAATTAAGATTTTTGCATCTTCATTGTGCCCGAGTGATGTGTTTGCTATTATTTTATACTGTTTGTATATATTACAGTATTAAGTAAAATTTAATGCATTATTTCTTTCTTTTGTTTTAGGTAGGTTATCCGTTCCATCTTTCTTGGATTATTTAGAATGTAAGTACATTATTTTGTACATTGCTTCAATTCATGAAGTGTCCCTTAATTCATAAATATAATGTTTTACCTTAAATAAGTTACTTAAATTGACCCAGACTAATATTTTGAAAAATAGTCTAATATTCCACACGAATAGGCAAATACACGAAATACATATAAAGAAAATAAATAATGAGGGGAGGATATTGTACGCATGGTGAATACAGCTTTTATCACGCTGCGCGCATTTTTACATTTTCTTTTATCCTCTTGTTGTATGTTGTCGCACTTTGCATTGGATAAATGGAGCGCTGTCCGTTCGCTGTTCCATCAGACTGTGAGTGAAGGAGGGTGGTGCGTTGGAGGGGGATGGGGAGAAGTACGCGTTATCTTGCTGGCGAAAGTGCGAGGACGAAGCGCTCTCCATCTACCTTCCCTCTTCGCAGCTTACCTCCTTGTTCCTTTTCTTATCAATCTATAAGGTCCGCTGTCCTCCGTGCACCAGTCACCGTGCTTCATGCCCTCGCGAGTGATGAGAACGTGTCTCAAATACTGTCTCATGTGGTTTTTAACCTTTTCTATTCTCAAAAAGTATTCACTCTATATGGTTTTCCTTGACCTTTCCCAATTGTTGTGTAGAGCGCGACGCACATTTCATCTCAGAGACGATTCAACTCATCTACCTGCTCGGCGGAGGGTCAAGCTGGGGTGATGTAGTACGATCTAGGTCGCGCTCGGGGTCGGCACATTTCATCTTAGAGACAATTCAACTCAAAGACGATTCAACTTATCTACCGGCGCGGCTGAGGGTCAAGCTGGGGTGATGTAGGTGATAGTCCGCAGGGTTGGACAAGGAAAACGGCAACGTTTACAAATCACCGTCGCCGTCAACTTTTGGCCCTCCTAAACTTAATATTAAGAAAAAACACGGGTTATTTCCTAGACGTGCAACACCATATTTATATTTCCTTTACAGTGGTATAGAATATAGGTAAAAAACAACAACAATATTTTCGAAATTTCCAAAAGGTGTGCATCGTTATTGAATTTATATTTTCAAGTGGTGGTAGTGGGCAAATATCTTCTTGTTTGGTTTTATTATGCAGAAAATGATATTTGGAATGTCCAAAGCCAGAAATAAGTTAATAGTTACAACAATTATTGTCAGATTTGCATTTTGTTTTTGAATGAAGGAATAATGCCGGTTTCTTACTAAAGAAAAATAAAAATATTATAAAATGTATTTATGTTCATAGATTAACTTTTACCACGGAGAAGGAAATATAACTATGGATTTATATTTCCATAGCATATGCACGTCTAGTGAAGTAACCCGTGTTTTTCTTAATATTAAGTTTATGAGGGCCACTCGTTGACGGCGACGGTGATTTGTAAACGTTGCCGTTTTCCTTGTCCAACCCTGCGGACTACCACCTACATCACCCCAGCTTGACCCTCAGCCGCTCCGGTAGATAAGTTGAATCGTCTTTGAGTTGAATTGTCTCTAAGATGAAATGTGCCGACCCCGAGCGCGACCTAGATCGTTCGCTCTAAAGATGTGCTACATTGCGACTGAGAGGAGACACATTTATTCTGTTGAATCGATCTCTTTTCTGTTATGTATAATCCTGGATTCATAAAAGGGCCAAGGAAAATATTCTAAGTCCCGCACTCTTAGCAGTTTGGATTTGTTATGTTTGCAACGCCACTTCCCTGCGACGGTGAAAAAGCTCCTGGCCTTCCATCGACCAATCGTAGGCAAGCTTGAAACTGCTTCCATATTTGGCAAACCAATAGAAGACTAGTACTGGCGAACATACCCCTATTAAATCGTAAGGGGACAAAATGTTTTATTACGCCGCTATTAAAGAAATATTTTGTAATTTTTTATTATACACGTCTTGGACTTCCACAACAAAAAATATTCTATGTTCTTAATTTCAATAAACTTTATTATTCTCTATATTTAAATGACATCTTAAGTTGTTGTCTCACGACGCCGTCCTAGGAAATATAAAACAAATTAAACTTCTCCGTAAAAAGATTTGCCTCTGACTATAAAAAAACATTGTTTTTACCGTAGAATTTGGATATCATCGCAATATATCGTATGGATTTTTAAAAATTTGAATCAGGAAGTACATATAAATATTCCTATAATTTCTGAACTTTATACAGTGTCGTAAAGAACTCAAAGATCATTGGCATGAAGTAATGTGTATTGTCTATCGTAATTTCACATAATTTGCAATTCTTTTATACTATTTTTATATGTCAATCGGAATTCAAGTATTATAGAAAACAATTGTAATTAATATAAATGAAAAACACAAAAGGTTAATTCTAGTGATATTAATAAAGAATATATAAATTACATCTACTAGAAATATATTTACCCCAGGTATAACCCTTTGACTCTAATAGTGCAACATAAACCAACATGCTCAGAGAGTAATATTACAAAAAAAACTTTGTTTAGATTTCAATAAATATAACAAAAACACAAATCACTTTTATTAAGATATTCAAAACACACAATAAAACTTCGCATTTCAATTATGGGGAAAATAAGTAATTTACCAATACAAACAAAAATTCGATAATATAGTATAGAATAAAAATTAATATTGCATTTAATTGAGTATCTCTCATTCTCTTAGATATCAATTTCACCATTTTCTCTCATTTCATTCTTTCTTTTACCATTCATAATTTCTTTCTTTCCTTTTTTCTATCTTTCTTTCCTTCTTTCTTTCCTTCTTTCTTTCCTTCTTTCCTTTCTTCCTTCCTTCTTTCCTTCCTTCCTTCTTTCCTTCCTTCCTTCCTTCCTTCTTTCCTTCCTTCCTTCCTTCCTTCTTTCCTTCCTTCCTTAAGGATAAGTCACATTGTTTACCTTAATCTAGAGAAATTATGTTACGAGAGTTGGGAAGTTATCAATAATATGTCAAAAATGTACCCAAGTATTTTCACTTCTTTCATTAGAAAACGCATTGAGAAGAAACAAAATTGTGATTTGGAGTCGCATTTGGAGGGACTGGAATGTTATCTGGACACACGGCATTTTCAATAATTCTTTTTGTTTATAAATACTTCATCGCTTACGACATCTTATGACGATCATATAACAAAACACGGAAGTTCCCTGACAGCAGTTGAATCTTGTTGAACGTAACCTTTTGAAAATTGTCCCATTAAAATAACTTTTTTTCCTCGTACATTTTGCCACATCTTGGATAAAAATGAATATTTTGAATTTTTTGTATTTGCTTAGCAATCATTCAGAAATATGAGTAATGAATTCAGACTCATTTATCAAATTTTAAATGTAATTTTTATTTGAAATAAACGACTTTTTGTTTAAAATAAACAATTCTATGTCTATTATTACGTAAAAGAAAAAATTTCGTTTCTTCTTTCTCTGAACTGTATATACATTCAAGCAGGGCTGAAAAATAAATGTATATTTGCTGTAAATTGATCTTCAATTATATTTTGACGTAAGAAAACACTTATAAAAATGTAATCGTTAACTTTTTTTTATCCATGTACATGTGTACTTCAATTTAAACTAAGACGATGACGAGTTCTTTTTGTATCCGGGTTGTCTTTGCCTAATTCTCGGCATTTATCCATCAGTGTAGGTTGTTTTCACAATCGTTGTTTCATATCTGGGGAAAGTAAACTTTAGCAAGTTCTAAGATGTAGACATCCATTTACTTTCTAAGTAAACAAATGATGAAAGACTTACGATTATATATGGAGGATTAATATATATTTTGTGAAAGAGCTCACAGCGTTTCGACTTCGTTTTAAGTTTATATACGGCGACTTAAAACGAAGTACTAGAAAATTAAATATTTAAAGAAATTAAGATATGAAACCTCTCTCTGATTTCTTAATTTATTTAAATATAACTTTGTGTGCCCACTGGTGAATTTGGGCTTCCATGCAAGGTCGTAAGTCTTTCATTATTTATTTAATTAGAAAGTACATTCTGTTCGTTCCCCGATTCATTGTTTTTTAGGCACCTTTTCGGTGTTTTATTGTCTGGATTATTGTCGCCTCTTGTTCTTTTTTCGTCGTGTCATGATACCTTCGACTTACGTATTCTTCCATTGTTCAGCCGTATACCCCGTCCCCACGCTGTCCCTCCTCTGGACCTCCATTCCGCGCTGGGTGACCGGTGTCGCATCTTCTCACTCCCGCGCTGTCAGCCGGTGCCATGTCCTTGCAGAGATAGCTGACGTCCGCAGCACGGAGAAGAAGCATCCAAGGCTCCCGTTCCATGTGTCGTTGGCGCTGCGGACGATAAGCGAACAAGCAGCCCGGCGGTTCGCGGAAGATCTCCGCCTCCGCTGCTGGCTGCGATAGTCGACAAAACACGTCACAACACTTTGTTATTTGTGTTTTTGTATCGGAGGATCTATGTGTGAGTTACGTTGCCCTTTTGAAAATAGAATTAAATTAAATGAACCACATTTAATGCGGTTTTCAGTGCACATTTTTTTCTAATAGTTATATAGAACTACCCAATTTTTTGACTTTTTGATTAGTTTATGAAAATATATATATTTTTTTGTTCATGGGCTCGGAGGAAAAGTTGCCAAAAGCGAACACAAAATACAGTACGCTTAAAAATATAATTTTCACGTATGATTCACTAATACTCCTCATCTCTTTAATCGGCCCTCTATCCACTGGATTTTTCTTCGGTTTTTAAGTAGTATTAGTTTTCCTAATCGATTTTCTTGTGAATCTATCTTATGCATTGTCAAATCTATTAGGTAGGTGGGTCTGTCTAAGAAACATTGACTGTACTGTAGTGAGATTGAAGGGAGGTGATTGCGGATTTGAAGGTGAAAGAAGAAGAAAACTTTGGTTGTGGTTTTAAAAATAATCCTAAAGCCTCACAGGATGCGATCTGACGCGACGGGCAGCGATCGCGCGGTCTGTCGCGGCGGTCGGCGATATGGCTACGTCACACACAGCGCGATATCTGAGTGAGCGATCCAGTGTTGGAATAGCTTTCCGCAGTGCAGGTTCGCAGTAGTGTTTTGCACAGGTAACGGTGTTTTGCAAATTTTTCTTGGAAAATGAGTTGTTCTGACGAGGAGCAATTCTTGCTTCTTTTAGCACTACAGTGTACCAGAAAAAAATTGACGATATTGGACTCACCCGATCAAAGCGAAGTCCTATGTAAGCGCTGTTACAAACAGATACCACCAATCAAAGATCAACCAATGTTGCAATCCAACTCCGCGAATATTTTGCTGATTATTTTGCCAGAACGTCTATAGGGTATTGTTTATAATACTTTTTGAGATAACTTATAATAAATGATAACTACCTAATAAATCGTTTCGTGAAATAAAATTGTGAAACCTGAAATAAAAACATATTCGTTCTTACTAGTAATATTCAGCTCTTGTGCAATCACGATCCATGTTTCTGCCTTTTTTATCATTTTTTCAGTACAACGGTGAGAAGTACAAATGTCTTACATAAACTGGCGATAAGTGTACCGACAGCGGTGGTCTAGTGGTAGCGTCTTCACTGCCACGATCCTGCTGAGCGGTAGAGCGTGGGTTCAAATCCTGCTCGGCCGAACTAGGTGAGGTTTTCAGCTGGGGTTTCCCTCACCTACTCCAGACTAATGTCGGTTTGGTACCTTCAGTTTCCCGGTTCCCTTCAGTTTGGTACCTTCAGTCTAACGGTTAGGTGGTAGAGCAGGCCGCATGGCCTGAACCTCGCCATAAGGCATAAAATAGATAGATAGATAAATAAATACAAATACGCGTACTTCCTCACTTTTTCTATCAACAGTTCAGTTTCTTTTCCCATCTTGAACAAACCTCTCAATAAACTGATGTAGACCGCCTGGATCGCGCGATAATTTTGTGAATTTGCAAAACTGTACTGCCTGCCGTCGCGGTCAAGGTCGTGTCGCTGCGACAGAACGCCTTCTGTGTGACGGGGACGATGCAATGTTGCGTTATATAAACGTAAACAATATGAAGCTACTGACAATTTCATGACATAGACATTTTAATACTTATGAAACAACGTTCCTGGTTGAAAAGAGATCTAAAACAAAAGCTTAGTTTTCACATTTATCTACACTTGTTAAACGTTTTTGAGTGGTCGACGTAAAAAAGATGATTCCTCGTTATTCTTCCAATGGTTCCGTATGTCTGCAACGAGAGAAGTCGACACTGGACCTATTCGGAAGCTCTTTCAAAGTATCCCAGGAAATCCATGCGTCTTCTTGGATTGTGTCACGCAAAGAAACCCTCGTCTCTATTGTGTGCGCTTGCTGACAATGAGTCACCGGCGGGCAGGTGCTGCCACGAGCGCATGACTGAGACCGGATGGTGGTGGTGGTGCCGCCACCTCTCTTCGTTGAATCAAGCGTACAACAGACTAGAACACATTAGGTATGTTACGCGTTCTGTATCACAATGCTGCGTGGTGGTCAGCAACACAATTTGCAAAATTGATGAGACATTTTAATTACATCGTGGCGACAAGAAACTTATTTAGAATTTCCTCTTCTGTCTTTTGAGGAGCATCTCCATTTCCTGGAATACACGGATTTCTTTTCCCTACTTTCTGTAATTGTTTCCGGGAAATTTCGT
This sequence comes from Laupala kohalensis, assembly GCA_002313205.1. Taxonomy (NCBI): domain Eukaryota; kingdom Metazoa; phylum Arthropoda; class Insecta; order Orthoptera; family Trigonidiidae; genus Laupala; species Laupala kohalensis. The sequence continues at coordinate 181,073 of NNCF01130875.1, read as the reverse complement.
GCTCCATACTGACAACCCTTAAAGTTTTATTAGACCTTTAAACAACCCAAACGAGGTAAAAACAGCCCAACATTGTATTAGACCTTTAAAATCATGTAATCAGTAATTTAGTAATTCTGTTACACATTGTCGTATATTTTGTCAACACAAATCTATTTCACTTAAGCAAGTGAAAGAACATGAAAATATAAAAACGAATACCGACTCTTCATTTTCTCACCATGAAAACCAGTGAACAGTGCGTTGTCTCTACTTATCTCGCCGCTACCAATTTATTCATCCAGTTTCCCCACAGTGAACCCGTCAACATTTATTTACTTTTATCTTTAAATTAGCATAATATTTAAATTTATCTTCTTTACAAGATAATTTTTTTTCCAGAAAAAAGTTGTTGCAAAGAACGGTTTTACCTTTTTTAAAAATTTATGGGGTTGCAACCCTTAGCAAAAAAATTATATGGTTTTTAAGGTCTAATAAAATATAAAAATATGACGTTGATTTGATTAAGTTTTCAATACTTTCGAGAAACCACGAAAATGTGTTTTTCAGGGTAAACTTTAAAGGTTGTTTTTACCCATATCCGGCCGTATTAGCACGGAAGGAAAAATACGTCTCGAATATTCTTTTGAAATCTACAAAATAGTGAAAGATGAAAAACAATCGGTGAGGTACACTTGGGGACCTTTTCTTGTAAGCGAAACACGGCAGTTCTTTACGTAAACTTCATCAACTACCAGATCAAATTCCCAAGACCACTGGACGTACATTTATCAAAAAACGTCTAAGGGGAAAAGTACATTTCACCTCTCCATCTAAGATAAACATGTAAACACATATAGTATTTAGTTCACTATATTATTTGGATACCCGTGATTCGAATCATTCAAACTACGCGCTAAAAACGTGTGTGTGAATCCTGTTTTAATATGCACGTGTCTTGTATATATATTTACTACCCTCTGTGTATGACAGTGAATGACGAACGTGTTAACAGAGTGGACGCAAAAAAAAATTACATACCACATATATGAGAAAATAATTAAAATTAACTTGTTCGTCGGGCCCGAAGTCGCTAGATAAATAAATCTAATAAATCTAATCGTATATAAAGCCGTATGTGTAAATGGTTCACTCACTGATTCACTCACTGATTGACATATCAGAAGTAAAAGTTACTTGTACTAGTCGTAGCATGAAATTTGATTTTTCTCACAGCTAGAGAATAGCAATGAATGTTACAGTTCCGAAAATTCGAGAATTTAATGTTTTATGTACATTTTTCGGTGATTTAATATTACGTAAATCAAACGAGCATTAGCTTGTGGATGTGCCATGAATTTGTCAAAGCCACCTCGAATGTTTGTTTACAAAAATATGGTAGAATGGCGGCGAACGTCAAAAGAATCATATTGGGATTTATCAAAAGATAGTGCAAGTAATTTAAGGTTTTATAGACGTGTAAAAGTATTGTGTACCGTCTGTGTTTAAATGTATTGTGTCTTTCTGCAAATGAAATGACGAAAATTGGAACTTTGAGAACATATTTGAAACGGCATCTGAACAATAACAATGATAAGTTCCCAAACGTAATCGTAGTGAAGTTTTATTCGTCGAAATAACATTTATTCATTAATGTGTCGTATGCGTTTTTGTGAATCAGGTACGCATTTGTATTTTATTTACATTGCAAAGATCCATATAATTTACGTTCTCAATGTGTGTTTTTGAATACGAGAGATACTTATAAGGAATATATCACTTTCCTAGACATGTTTTATATTACTTTAATTATTTTTTTTGTAGTATTGAGATTGAATTTCGTTTTACGATCCTTAAAAGTGCAAATACTTAGATCATTATAAATTATATCGTGTTTTAATTTTTTTCAGTAAGACATGGTCAAGCGAATTCACGTATGCAGCAGGCCGTGAAAATTTATATTGATTCATTGTAAAATTTGTTTACGTTCTTAAAGAATAACGTTTTAGGCATGAAACAATAATTTATACTATGTAAAAGAATATTAGGTTAATTTTATATTTCAGAACAATGTTTTATGATCTACTTTAAACGTATTTATTAATTTCTCTATTAAATTCCAATTTTTCTTTATCTCTTACAATACGTCCAACAATGATTCCATTTTTTGTTGATTGCAAAGACACTAGCGAAATACAGTGAGTATATTTTTCTTTATGTATGAGATTTTAGGGCTCTACACGATTAAATTTTTTAGTGTTATTTCTATGCTTCTCGTGAAAAAGCAATTATATGTCATCTCTCTTTTATACGTATCATTATAAGTTAGTATTTGTTTTACTCCTTGTATCTTTCAATGCTGGTGGCTTATTGTTTACTCCTTGAAAGCAGTTAGCTTTGAGAATTACCATTCAAGGAATAAATTATCAATATCCAATACAATTGTTCATTCATTGGGAGAATTTTTACTGATATGTACGTTCATTTCGTACATGAGTTTAGGTTTTATTAGTATTTAATTCCCAATTAGCAGGGAATGCATGTAACACATGACTTGAAATTTCACATTGATATTTTTTGAAAGGACATTAGTTTCCAGACTCGACAAATGAAGGTTCGTACAATTCATGCAAGAAAGTGAAAAGCGTCTTTCATAAATTGGTAATAATTAAATCAAAGTTACCTAGTACACTGGCAATACACAAGTTGTAGGCATAATGTATTTTATTAATATATGCATTGGTAACGTTGGTACGCATGTACCAAGAATTTAGAGAAAAATAATTAAGAATGTACAATAAATTAAGAACTTTTAAAACATATTTAATTGCTATGAATCATACGGTGCAGCCAATACCTATTATCTGCTTTTAGATTAAGTGTGACCGGATGAACTCCGCGTTCGATGGTCTACGCGGCGAATCATTTTAATGTAGCAATAAGGATTTTTGCACTAGATGGCTTAGCAGGGGCGCAGCCCTTTATATGGGGGTCTGGGGGTAAAACCTCCAGCGAGCAAAGCGAGTCTACTATATACGTCCATGATGTAATTAAGATAAATAAATAAAAATATATTCATTGTACATAAAAGGTCGTGAGTCATTTATTTATTTTGGTTACATCTTTTTAGATGGTTCAAGTAAATATATTGTCATCTTTTTGTTGGGTTAAGAATGTGTATTAAAGTTGTATCGCTTTTCTTATTTCTAAACATGTTGAAAACCCTCTGAATTGGGGGTTATTAATCTTACAACATTAATAGCTTACAATATACAAGACTAACTACAAATTGCCATAATGTAGCTGTAAACTTGGTAATTTACATTTCCTAGTTATTATTAATAATGCAATTTTTATTTTGTTCTCCGATTACTATTTTCTCATGAGAGACTTGAGAGATAGGAACATTGTAATGTAGCGCATTGTGTATTTAAGCGTGTCCTTGTCGAGCAAGCGTGACGTCATATCTGTTGATATATTCTGGCTGTCGCTTCAACGCTGATAAGGCGTAATAGCCGATCTGTTGCCTGTTATAAGGAACAAAAAAGGAGAAATTTTCTTAATATTGTTCAGAATGTAACTTCAAAATAGTTGCATCTGGTTCTTCCCTTACGTGGAGAAGGAGAAATGCTTGCTCTTTTGAAATACTGATACGCGTAATTTTTTTGGTATAATTATACATTTTCAAACTATATTCAATATTTCCGAGTATTTTTGTATGAACTCTGGATAATTGGGATTCTGCTGTACACCAATTGAAACTGTTAAATACAACTACCAAAGTATTTTTATTAATTTTTATATGCTGACATTTAATTACGCCAACATCACGTTGTAAGGTCTTTAGTTATGTTTCATGTAGACACGTATATTTAACTTGTCTGTTTATAAAGTCGTTGAAAAACGAGTTAGAAGAACACGAAATCTCTGATGGACGAAAGTCCGTTTCTAAGATTCAGTACGAATATATGGGTCATTCAGTATGAGAATAAAACTAAGTAATATTTTAGCTTCACTGAACTCTGTAGCGCGCATTGAGCTATATATATTGCGTTGACACAAACTCGTCCTAACGAGAGTGGCGTGGGCGCGATAAGGAGTAAGGTGGCGCTACCGCAATTAGAGCGAAACTCATCAATGACAAGGAAACGAACATATAGCGGGAAAGACTTGAGAGTATGTCGGTTCAACACTTAGCTACAGGTGCGTTAAATCTGATACCAAACATTGTATTGACAAATTTTGTTTCTAAAATATGTTGCGTGCTTGGTGCTTTGTAGCTTTTCCTTACAGTACATGGTGTTGCTGTTTGAGTTACGACAAGCTTCCGACCAGCGCGTGACTGATATGCTAAGTATTGAACTCCATCCTGTAATCGTGCAAGCATCTATAGTACTAACATGTTTCATTATTTCTTGTCAGTCTCTCGTCATCAAGAAATTTCTGTCGTCCGTTGTGTGTGTTTACTCGCCTTACTCAACTGCATTCAGTGGCGCCGACTTCACAAGGCTTGGAGAAGCCACAGCTCCTGCAATCTCATCAGAGGCTGTCCCTCCTTGAAATATTTTTTATATTATCGTCCTTGTTTAAAAAGATAAGAATCTTGGGATCATCCAAGGACTTCCTCATTGTTCTATATTACTCACTGTATCTCGTTGGCAAACAAAGATTAGGGGCTACTAATTTTTTAGTAACTGACATTGTTGTCGTTTTTCCCCTTTGGTATCTTTTGTTTGGGTATCTCTCGGGAACATCGGATTGCTTTAGATTAGAAATAAGATTGGCATTTTATCTCGCGGTTATCCCAGCATCCCATAATGCTCCCATAATCTTTTTACTGCGAACATACGGCGGATTCCATGTTACGTAATTTGCTTCCACATTAGATATACTACGCAAAGTCTAATAATATTAAACGTATAAGATTTCTTTCTTCATGACCTACAATATGTAAGGAACAATGACAGGCAGGGAATTTGTGTTCTTGCTGAAACCGTCGCGTTAATGATTTGTATTGTTATGCACTTTTGTTCGCATGAGAATCATGACGATACGAAGTGAATGTGAAAACGTCGAACGCTGCAGCTAAAGTACTTTAACACTTACATTAACTTCCATTTATGGGTATGAGCTTTCATCATTCACTGAATATGTGCAATCTCGCTAGTAAAAACGTAGCAAGTCAATGAACCCCACAACGTTGAACTCCACGAAGAGCTATCGTGACTGCGTCGTGATCAGTGACGGATCTATGGTAACCCCCATGGGACCTGAACTCACAACAGATAAAATTGTTGAAATTGATAAAAGGTATACTTTGTGAAAGTGTTACCAGATTTTTCGCTCACTAAACTTACATGTTATAAGCAAATGTAGCATAAATTTGTATTATTTCTGTTATTACGTGCACTGGTCGAATGGAGTAGCAACACTAGGCATATTCTATGCAGACTAAACTCAACAAAACTTGTATAAGCGATACAGCGCAACCGCATTGCCGACAGCGCAACTCACAGCTAACCTCCAATGTTATTAGTGCTTTGTGGAGGCAGTAGGCGACGCCTTTCTTTACGAGACCTTCTCTTGCTTCACAGACGATGGGACGGTCTTGAGACGTTTGTATGTGTCTTTTCTACATGCTATATAGGTCAATCGAATTTCTATTCATTTACGGGATGCCAATTTTCTTAACATATGTTGTGTTGTCTCTATGCACGTTGTAAGCTGTTTGTTATGTCACTGATCAAGCTTTCATTTATTGGTACTGGAAGTAAGAAGAAGACGTCTTCAATACAATTGTTTTGAAGAATACGTCCTAAACAAAACTCTTGATTAGGATTTTATTTTTTAACTTTCATATATTTGTTGTATGTTTATTATGTGTGCATTAAAAATATATTTTCATGAATTATTTGATTGTACTTTTATAAAATTCTGATTTAGCCATGAAATCCTTATCCTTGAATATGTACTTACCATTTAAAAAAATATAAATTTAGTCACTATTTTATATTGCTAATAGTTATTTGATAAGTGGGTGTATTTAATTAAAAGATAGTATTTGTAAAATTTGTGTTGTATAATCATAAATGTCAAACAGAAATGCGTCACAGATCTCTCCCCGGTTTGCCTCCCCCCTTGATTACGGTTTAGATCCGCCACTGGTCGTGATTATGGTAATGTGTTTGTGTTGCTGCTGAAGCAGAGGACGAATAGGTTGACAGAATTCGGCGTGTTGCCGGTCAGTGGATGCTTGTGCGGCGACTATTTTGATTGTAGCTGCAGTTCTGGTGACGACGATGATGAATCATCTGGCTTGCGCTCATCTACCCTTCCATGTCAACGAGTACCGTATGTCTCTCATTTCGTTGGTGTCGTCTTGCGGTCTGTAATCAAACGTAGCTAACGGACTCGTCGCGAAAGGCTCTCTGATGTGAGGCAGAAATCAACTCGGTTACTGTATGTTACGGACCACCGTAAAGCCAGAGAGCATGTTGATTGTGAAGTTATTGTGTATCTTGCAAGCATATTGTCACTATACATTTATTTATACAAACTTTTCCCCTAATATTATGCTTGTAGCGGTAGTATTGTTGTAAAACGCTTTAACTTCGTGAAATTAAATATTTATCATAAATGTATTGTCAAAAAATCAGTTACAAACTGCGTATGGAGGACTAAAAACTACTTCACAATGAACTAATTTAACTTATAAAGTATATATTTTAGAAATGATTGATACTTTTCGAAAATAATAGAGACGAGAAATGGTAGCAAACGTATTTACGGTCAACCATAATGGACATTGCTAAATTATCTAAAAAGTCGTATCTAATTTCTATATTATTATTAAAATAAATTTATCTGCCCTAATCTTTTTGTTTTCTGACTTAGAAAGAAATTGATATATTACTTTTTCCGGGAGAAGATGACATTTTTTTGCAATAAAATAATATTATTTACAGAAGGGGAACTGTCATGGCGGTGTTTAGCAGCGGGAGTGAATTAACTCTCCCGAGCGTTCGTGGCAACCCTGTATCCAGGAGTGGACGGTTTCAGATGACCATAAGCCCGTACCTCCATTCGACTCGTCCTCCTACAGCAACGTGGAAGACCCAGCGGACTCTGGGTCGAAAGCCGTCGGCGTTAGCCGGTCTCTTGCTGCTGTTGCTACTTCTACGTAATTCAAAGCGTGGGACCGACTGGTAGCTAAGGACGCAACTTGCAATCTCTCTCTGTGTGCCACCTACTAACGCTGCGCCGTGCACTAAATACGTCACAACACCTAGGCGTTGCCGTATTGCGAATAACACGTAGCCCTTCCGGACTTCCTAATGGTCACATGAGTTGGAAATTTCTCTTATTAGCTATTATTAGCAGTTTGGACTCAAATTATTAAATCGTAATAGTCAGGAAATTTTAATTGCTATAAATGTGTATCCATATATATTTTATATATTGAATTGAGCAGTGTGACATTGGACCTTCGTTGGTTAATAACTAATTAAATACTTTTAACGCCGACTTGTTTCTTATCTGTGGTTAATATGTATGTTGCAGACAATTCCTTTCCCCCAACTTCGCGCATGTGCAGTTTGGTAATTGATTCTACTATTTTCCCTTCAAAATAGACTATAGTCTCACTCAACTTCTTTTGTCTACTCTTGAATATCTGAAATATAGAGATTCTAGTATTGCGGACATAATGAAGATAGCGTATATTAGGTTGCAAAACTTCGGGAGAAAACATACCAATCCTATTGCTAGAAGTGGAATGAATGGCAGAACATCTTGTATTACCAAAACGCGCAGTCCTCCTTCGTTGACTCTCTTGCTTCGATGCCGAGTGATGTGTATACTTCCTAGTAGTTAAGTTTCTCATGTGTATGTAATGTCCTTCCCAAAAGGAAGTAAGACCCGCTTCATTGATATTCATGGATACACTGTTAACGCGTTGGGTGTGGTGAACTTCCAGTTACTGCTCAAACAGGAGATATTATTAGTCCTAGCAAAGAAAACAGCTTATACTTCCTTGCAGCTCAGACTGGAAGCAACTAGTTGTTAACTTGTATTCTTATGATAAGGACCTAATTATGAATTAGCAATATGTAGACAAAGGAGTTACATAACACAATATAATTGTTTGATATATTTTCTTAGTTGCTCATAATGTAATATTAGTAGTGTGCATCTCTGTAAAACAATCTTACCGTCTTGGTGCGAAGACATGAAGATACTCTTGTATATATTCGTTCAGAGTTCGATACTCATCCATTACATCAACGTTGTGTCCCGTTAATCGCCATTGGGATAGGGACTGGACTATATATGCGATGTTCTTACGACTTTGTAGCAACTAAGAAAATATATGCTAGCTCTTCAGGATGCACATCTTTAGCAATTTTTGATACTTCCCTTCGTGCCTCTGTTTCTTTTGGGGTACTTACATCGGACAGTTCCAGATAAAAAAGTAAAGTTCAGTCATCACAATAGATTGGTAATCCTGATTCTACAAGCCCCGCAAAAGAGTTGATACTAGGATTTGTTGGTCGGAACGACAAAAGTGAGAAGATTTTTTTTTTTTGTGGGGCTTTAGGGCTCGTCAACATTGAGGTCATTAGAGCCCATAAGTGAGAAGAGCCGACCCTGAGAAACGAAATATTATTCTTAAAATATTAGGTATTATCAGTTTAAAAATAATTTTAATAGACAATTCTAAGTTGTTGTTTTTTTGCAATTGAATCACTGTTCGTCGAATATATTCTGTTGTTGTTGTTGCGAAATTGAGTTATTGATGGTAGGGCATGGTACAGATATACTCACAATTTCCCATGATTGAGGCATAAATCATTCGCGTAGTACTTACAATGAGCCTTTGAATATTTTATTTATTTTGAGAAAAAGTTGTTACGGTCTAATGCCCTTTACAAATCAAGTACGTTTACCTCAGCTTCATCTACCTAGTCTCCTATTGAAGACTAGTTGGGATTTACGTGCTTTAGGATAAACTTGACGGAAGCTCCGTGGCAGTTGAGGTTGTGGGTACATGAGTCTCAAAAAAACGAAAAAGTACTGTAGAACCCTCTTAACTGGTCGGGGCTGAGACCCTGGTCGACTAGTTTGGCCGGTTCATCCGAGGTTCTTGTGAAAAATCGATTTTTGTTCAAAACGAGTCTATAATCTCAACGGGTTATCACGAATAAACAAACACGAGACGTCATTGCAACTCGTTTTATTAAATTACGTATATATACATGAACGAACTCGAAAAAATTTATTCATAGAAAAATTGATTCGGAAGCAAGAGGGGAATCAAACTGGTGAACTCCCCCCCCCTCTCTCTGCCCACTACAACACATACATTACACACTTAACGTCACGTCACCCCGATTTATTTTCCAGAAACTTTCCATCAATGTTTGAGCCACTGCTTGCCAGTTATTATATGCTGAAAGATTGAAAAAATTGTTCCACGAGATAAACCGGTTGATTCGAGACTGGTTAATAGGGATTCTGCTGTAGTGATGAGCTTGACGCCTCAATGCACTCGTGTAAAGTGGAATGCTGTATAGCATTTCAGGGGACGCTTCCCGGAAATAATTCGACGAAAGTAAAACGCAATAAATAGCAACAAAAATATTTTAAATTATTTGCGTTCGGCATCATAATATTGCTTTGCCGTCTGATTTGTATATTTGCATCAAATTTTAGTATGATTGGGTAATCGAAAGTGAGTTAAAATTCGATTACGAAACTTATTCTAAACAAATGTTTGAAGCTAAATAAAACTCATTAAATAAAAGCTTATAATAAAACATCTCAATTTTCGTTTTTAATTTGAGAATACATGTAGTTGAAGCTTATGAGCTAATTGATGGAATTTAAGTTCCAGAGGTATGATGTGGAATAAAATGTGAGAGATAATGCAAAAATTGATTTGTCAGCATTTTAGCTTATAGTAGAAAGTTGCATGTGTAATTGTTAGTTTCCACCTATTATTTTTTCAATTAAAACCGTGGTTAAATACCAACGAATTTTTGAAATAGAAATTTATTACATAAAACTATTTTATAGTTATTAGTATATTTCATGTTGCTATTGCCCAACTGTGGCAAATGTTGACAGTCCAGTGTTCACAGGTCATTCTTTAGTTTGATTCTCTAGCCCGATGAAGATTTTCATTTGTCCTTTTGTACCCTCAACATAAAAAAATGTACGGACGGTTACGATTAAGCGTGAAACATACTTGATAGGCGGCGACGAGGACGACGGACGATGGTCGAGGCAAGCAATAGCCAGCAGAAGACGTTGCGGCGAAGATCGAACCCCGGCCTGCGGTGTTCCGCCACACGAGCTGAGGGCACGCTAGCGGAGATTGACACGACACCACGTGCTACATGAGTGCATAAGCAATTGCCGTGACACCCAACGCCACCCATATCTCTCACTTGAAGATGTGCATCGGTAGCATCCACGCGGTCAGATGGCTGGCGACCGTCACCACAACCACCGCACGATCCATTGAAGCATTGGAGGCGATGAGGTCGACATCTGTTGATGGTGAATTCCAGTGAATTCACCACCATTCCAGTGAATCCCAGCCATCCAGTGAATTCAATTTTTCCGCGGTATAAGAGGAATGTCATGAGGACATTGAGTCTTCTTTCCATATTTTCCTTGTTGTCTCTGTATTTGTGTATCTGCGGAAATAAAATGTACTTACGTAGTTAGAATCACACAGAAGAAAACTCGAGTATTAATGAGTTTTACAAATTCTCGTAAGAAGTTGGTTAAATTTTACTCTCAACAGTAAATTGAGCGTAAGTTTTGAAGATAACGAGTGTGTTGTAGTTGTTCAAGTTAACATACTCTAAGACAGTAGGAATGAGTACTGGTGAATCTGATTTTTACTTTTGCTCTTACAGAAAGTTTTTATGTATGTATTTTTACGAAATATGGCAATTCAGAATAGCCTGTTTTTCTGGTGCTGAGCAAGATAAGGATAGGAACAACTTTAGAGGATACTCAAATATCGCAAAATGTTTTGGTTGCATGTTCCTTGTACTATTGGTGTTTGAATGCTATATTTGTTTCTTATTCGTATAGTGTAATGATTCTATTCGTATGATTGACATAAATTCATTTTTAAGGGAAAATACTTGTATTAGGTATGAATATTTTGTCGTAGGAATGCAAAATATCTTGTTTCTAGGTATGCAAAATAATATAATAAATCAAAATCCTTTTTTAAACCAAGCATTTATTTAAGCGATATACTAAAGCAAATAAAATAAGTAAATGTTTTCATTGAGCATTTTTTTCGCTTAAAAGGATTTAATATTTTATGTTGAATTATTTGTTTTCTAAAAGCTCGTTGCGCGAAATGTTCATAAAAGTGGATACCTATTAATTTCATTGGACAGTGACAAGTCCGTAGGTAAGTACTTGCCGAAGACTGTATTTTATTTACAGTTCGCGCATTGCATTACTTTAACGAAAACATTAACTTATTTTATTCGCTTCAGTACTTCGCTCAATTAAGAGCGTGTTTTTTAAAAGGTTTTTTATTTATTTGTCATAATAGTTAATTTTGCTTGTTCATTTGTAATACTCAAAATACCTTTTAAACAAAAATAAATATCATTAATAAAAATAAATATAAATGATGTAGCCGTGAGATACACCTTCCGATATCATAAACCTCCTTTGAGAAACGATCGTAATAAGATAAGAAGTTAAAACGAAGAGCGTATCTTATACTATTCGTTATACTTGTATGAGAGACGGATTGTTACTTCTATGTGAGAGACTGATTGTATTTCAGGTGAAGCTTAACGGAAATAAAATCGCCGCGAATTATCTCGGGATAAAATCGTTATTAAAAAAACTATTTTTTAAAAATTGGATATAGACATAATATTCCATTTTCAGAGAGTTTGTATATGTGTGCCAAATTTCAGTATTCACATTATTTGTAGTTTTCTCTGAACTGTTCTTAGATACATATGAATTAGATACAAGGCGATATGTATTTAAATTTATTCATTGTGCTGCGTATGCCAATATTGTAAAAACCTGTGTGGTAGAATATTTCCGTCATTCCTTGCTGCGATGTTTCATATCAGGAAAATAGCATGCTGCTCCACTGCAAGGAATAGGTTTTGAACTTTTTGTGTTTCGTTTCATTTTGACATTTCTATTCTGGATATACAAAAAGATTGAGACGGACGATATTTTGTCAAATATTTATTGAGGTGAGAAATATAACTTCTTAGAATATTGCTCGCTGTAGAACCACGCAAATGTCGCCCAGGATTTCTTAAGTGTTTATGCATGATGCTGATGTATAAATTGTAATCGGTATTGACGCCACTTTCTTCTTGTGTAGTACTGAAACAAAACAAAAGAAAACAAAAAACCCTCACATTGTGATACGTGGTGGACATTCGTTTGAGACTATCTATTGTGACTCTCCATAGTTTTTTTGTTTTTGTTTTTTGTTTTTTGTTGGGGCTTTAGGGCTCGTCAACATCGAGGTTATTAGA
>NNCF01130875.1:144012-168537 GCA_002313205.1 Laupala kohalensis | reverse complement strand
TATATATATATATATATATATATATATATATATATATATATATATATATATATATATATATATATATATAATGAATGGTTAGGGTAATAGTTGTCGTAATGAAGTGGTTAATGTATTTTCAAGAATTGATCTATCGAGGTCTTCAGATTGGTTTCGTATACGTGACATTTATTTGCGCCCAACATTCTTAGTTAATTGAAAATTATTGGTTTTTCTTTTTTTTAATTACTTTTTTTGCCTAAAATCTACCATTGCGAATTTTATTTCTAAAAGGATTGTTCTTAATTCTGAGGATTTCGTGTTCATATTTTTAAATTTAAAAATAATTTTACTTTTTGAATGACTAACTTTCGTTTTTGAATCCGAATACGCTATGTCTAACTCTTACTGACTTACGAATATAAGTTTAAACGCACTTGAAAAGTCATAAATATAGTACTGCAAATTTAACATGTACTCGTCTTTAGTAATGTATTTTTTTTCTTTTGTATTTGGGGGAGAAAGTGTTCGGTTGTAACGATACATCTTAATGCCACGGAAGCTCGTATTAGCAGATTTCATTACATGCACCCTCTTGGTGCTCCCCTCCTTGTCAAGATTTGACGGCGTGTGTTACTCGAATCGATAATACCTTGATCGTATCGATGACTTTGTATGATTTATAATATATAATTGTTGATCTATAATTATCATCAGAAAACGGCAAACACCTCGTTTTGTGAAACACTTTAAAGGTGTTTATTACGCTCGAACTATAATAAAAGTTAGCTTACTTTTTAGCCCTCGACTCAAAGATGTGATCTATCACAATGTTGTTATAACCAGCACACTATTTCCGCTTAAGATAGAAAACTATTCCGAGTTTTCCCCAAACGAAAAGCATTGGATTGCAAATAATTCATCGACGAATCGTGATGATCAATGCCTGAGAGATAACTTATTACTTGAAAGAATACTTACAGTAGTAATCGTCGTATTCATTAATAAGTTATTTAAAAATTTAGTGGGAAAAGGAATTTCTTAAAAAATGACTCCTTTTTTCGGGGTGGGTGAATGGAAAATGTTAATATTAATCGGTGTTATTAAGCACTCACTTTGTGGAATTTTAAGTGTAATTTCCAAGTTTCAGCAATTTGAAATTTTGCAAATGTTTTCTATCATTTAACAAGAAAATATGAAAAATATTGTTCAAAAGCATTAACAACGTTAATCAAATCATTATTTCGCAGCACCATAACGGCCCCTTGAGATCGAGACGAAATACGGCACTGCAACCCTTAATACACGGGAGTATTAAGGGTCAGTATTGAGAAAGAGGCAAGAAATGGATGCTTCTTTTCTGGAGAGATTTCATTTTTTAATAAAAAATATGTTCAATTTGATCGAATGTGAAATCCGATGCTTGTTCTCAAACTGTGTAGTAACAACTTCTTTTGAGAAAGAGCGTTCCCAAACCTTATGGTATCTTATATGGCGCCATTTCATATGTTTCTGTGTCGCCTTTAAGTATAAGTTGTGCTGGTGGCGATGCATGTTCATGTCAGAAGGAAACAAGTGATGCGACAAGATATTGATTTGTAGTCATATGTATATCTGTTGGTGTCATGAAATGAAGTGCGATTTGGTTCCTTATATTTGACTCCTACTGGTCGTATTGGAAGCACTTCAGGTACCCATTTGCTCATATTCCATGCCGTGATGTTTCGCGAACTGCTTTCAGCGATAGCAGTTTTTAAAATTACAGTGCGTGAAACATTTAAAATTGCTCTGAGTTCAATTTTATCATACATTGATATCAGTTCACTCTACTTTGCCGTGGAATATTATGGGTGACAGTGCGACTGAGTGAGGTATATAAGGTATCTTGAGGTGTCGAAGTGAGCTATTGCGTTTATGGGATGTTTTATTTATCTGTCTATAATTGTTAGATGTGAGAGGTATAAACTAGTTACTGGAGACAAATTTTTAATGCAACAAGTACCTGATGGAGAATATGGTTTTAAATACTTCAAATAAAAAAAGAGAATATGGTTTTAAATACCTTTTCTTATTTTTAATGATAAAGATGTGCTTTCACAATAAATAAACTGTCCTCATTAATATCTATTAGCAGTGACACGTTTGGAGACTACCAACTCCCACGTATTATACAAAATTAGTATTTGAGATATGTCTCTGAGACATGTACGCGTTGTATGTGTTTAAGAGTAAGCTTTACGACTTATTCAATTTGCCAGTTGTGTCCCTCAACCGATTAAGGTTCAAATTAATTCCTTACACAATACAGCACCCCAACTGGAACAGTCTTCTTGGTGTCCACGTTCATGAACTCGATGATGCGCTGGATGGAGTGTGCTGTCAACAAGTGGACACGTGCGTTTTCCAGCCATGTGGCAGCTGCACCCTCCTTCGCTTGGTCTGCACCACGCCACAGCAGTAGCGAAAGAAGAGCTTCCTTTAATAGACAACTCTTAGGTTTTGTATGGCTTATGCGTCTTTTGTGCAAGTTAATTCGTAGTATGTTGTGTACGTAGGATCTGGAGTACAGCATTAAATGAGTTTAGCGGCGTATAGGATATTTTTATGGTTTAATAACACCCATGATTTCAATCACTAGAATTCCACAAACGTTTTCGGGAATTCGCACTTCATAATATGCTGGAAAACACAAGACAAACTTCCCTTGTGTTTTCTAGAAAATTGAGAACCTACTTCTCAAAACATGTTCTTTAATTTATACTTATACTAGGAAAGAAACATTCCGTTAACATTATGGAAAATAGTTTAAATTTTATTACTATTATTTCTTTGAATGAGACAACTGTGATTCATTTTCATTGCAAAAACTGTAGAAAATATTATTTTTTTCGTAATAGACGGTTTGCCGTAATCGTGGTGCACTGTTTCAGATCGAAGGTATGAATCACCTCAGATTGTGGTCTAATGATAAAACAGATGAGAAGAAGCGAATATTGACTTTTTTCGCTTCTTTATCAAAAACTGTCGTGGTTCAAACAATAAAACAACCAGTAAAATAATTTACTTAGTAAAATCGTAATTTACTTTGAGTAAATATCATTCACTTCACATCTGTGCATTAAAATTTGGCGTAGTACAATTCATGTTGATTTCAAACATTGTGTATAACAATTTCGACCACAAAACGAATTTTTTTTAAAGTGTCAATTTTTGGACACGAAATCTTCTGCCATAACTTTTTTTAGTTAAAACAATTGTTTTAAAATGCTTGTGACTGTAATGATGCTCTTTGAATGTTTTTGCGAAAGAAAGTCAAAGTAATTGAGACAATTCATACTCATTCAATACAAATCAATTTACCAAATCCTGAGTTTCCTTGAGCGCGAACTATATTCGTTCGTATAGTAAGATGCAGCCACGAAACCAAGAAATAATAGTTTACATTATGAAACTCAACTGAATTCGTGGAGATCTCAAGATATTTTTATAAATGCACCATTGTGCTCAGAGAATCTTAATTTGATTGTGAGTGAAAAAAATTGTGACGAATCACCTCGTGCAGTGGCTTCAACCAAACCTCTCCACCGCCCATATCGGCCACAGCCAACTCGTCCGTTCCTAATGCCCCTTCAGCTGCAGCGATCTGGTGAGCCCATTCCAGTAATGTCTCTCTTGACTTCTCCATCTCGGGTAACAACGGCGATTGGTCAACCTGTGTTATATTCATATTCATCTTAGATTAATTTCCCAGATGAAGCTAAAGATTTAAGATGTAAACGACGATGACATTCTTTGTTGTATAATATTAACATATATAATTCAAATTAATTAGTAAGATGCAGTTACGAAACCCAGAAATCGTCGTTTACATTATGAAACTCGCCGATCTTCGGCGTCTCGATGTTTGTAGCGTGATGTGTCCTCCCGATAGAGAGGAAGGTGTAACTGGGGAATGCCTATTGTTCTCTTGAGACACGCATTCGCAAATTGCTATGACTATAATAAAAGTGTCCAAATCCTCACTTGCTTGACAACTTACGGCGTTTCCGTACCAGAAATAATTTTAATTTCTAAGTTATTCTAATTATTCATTGCAAAGTACGTACAGTGATTGCTCTGGTACGTGATATTTAATCTCGAATTCCCCTTTCTAAGAGGTACATTTCGATACTGAGTGGAGGTAACATGGAATTCCTTCAAAGTTGCCCTCTGCAGATTTGAAAAAAATGCTCAAAATGACCTTTTGATGTGAATCATGAACTGAAAGTTATCCCTGTAGTGAGGAATTGTCACCCTTAATAATTGATAATGGATGTGACCACTCTTGTCTTTTTGACTTATATATTTCATCAGCACGACCTTTGAGAAGGATTTGCAAATATCATCCTCTTAAAGCCAATTGAATCCTCCAGGAATGTGGCCTTTGGCACCTTATTTGATCTTTATTTGTATGTCATTATTCAAATCCATAAACGAATCGGGGCTCCTCCACAAGTTCTCGGGAGGGTTTGGATTTAAATCCTCCTTACTTTTTCCTTTTCTTTAACTTTACATTTTCTCTCTCTCTCTCTCTCTCTCTAAAATTTCATCTTTCTTTGTTTTCGGTTTTTATAATTTTTTTAAGGAAACTTATCTTTTTGCTGTCTTTTTATGTTTCGACTTACGGTATTTCAGGAGGGTTTTGGTGGGTATTGTCGAGTCATTCGGCGAGTCCCACACACGGGGAGAGTAATGTTGGCTCTCCTTAGTGCGTAACTGCATTTTCCCTACCTGTACAAAATTGTTAGGATTCTAATGACCTCGATGTCGGCGAGCCGTAAAGCTCTAATAATAATAATAATAATAATAATAATAAATTAAGACCCATTGAATGGCGCCGTGTGTGTATTTGTAAAGACGTTCTGAGTGCTACGCATTACGTCGCTATACATTACAGGGAATTTATCCTCACGTTGGTTTCACTCGAATATATATATATATATATATATATATATATATATCAAAACTTGTTTCATAATACTTATGTTCAAAATGTGGAGAGAAACAAACATTTTTAGACTTTAGTTTCATTTTTTATTTATAAATTTTAAGCTAAATTTTGTACAGATACAATTAACCATCATGGCCATATCACGTCAAATTAGTTTTTATGTATTTTTACTTGACCATATCATATTTTGATGAAATGTAGTAGTGAAGTAGCCTGTATTTAGATTAATAAAAATACAAAATCTTATTGTTATATTTAAACCCGTTTGGAATTTTCAACTATGTAAAGTATGCTCTCCACGCAATTTTTGAATTGATCTGTGAGCTTTCCTTATTGTCATAGAGAACTGGAAGAGGAGTCATTCTACAGCGTACTTCTTTATCTATAATAAAATGTATTATAAAACATGGGTCAAGAAGGGAAAAAATTATTATATTCAAAATGTTGATTTAATAAAAAGTTTAATTTGTAGATTCTCAAAAGACGCTGTTTCAAAAATATTCAAGTCGTTATTCACTAGTTAGCACACTTGTGAATAATCTGGCAAAATTTAAATTGTGAGGTTAATAGGTTCAGAGTTAGCAAAATAAAATAATGGATTTTTGCAGAGTACTGCGTGCGACACTACTAATCCTTGCCAAACATAATTATATTCAGTATTGATCTAATGTGATAATCTAATGTATATGTTATTAGAAGAGCGTCTTTTTCTAATAATATCTCTTTCTAACAAGTCGAAAAAGAGGTTAAAACAAGGTAATGCTATGGAATGTTCGTATGCAATTTACACAAAATTTAACCATCATTTAGGGGAAAATGTACCTGCGAAAATAACGATCGTACTCTAATAAATTATTTTCATATGTTAATTATGTTAATTCGTTATTGGCAAACGTGAAGTTATTAGGATAAAAGATAGTTAAACATTGCTTAATTTAGTAATTAATGTATTATTATTACCCAACTGTAAATCTAGAGGATGAACTTACTTCGATGAATGGTAGGTATCCATAGGTGCTGATAGTAAGCCTGCGTTCCATTAAACTTTTTTATGATGTAAATGTTCTCGTATTCATTGCTTTTTAGATTTATAAAGTGATGTGTAAAAATGACGAGAAGTGTGTTTTTATCATAAAAATATGGGTTGGTGTGTTAACATCTACGATTTATTCCACTTTTGTTCGATTTTTGTGATGGTTCTACCCCAAAATCTAAGATGACTGATGTACCATTTGGGATCATTCAAATATAACGTCACCCATTTTAGTTACATACGGTATGTTGTGCGTTTTTTGCTTCCCCCCGCTTACCCTATCACACTCCGTCACAAATCTTGACCCTCTCTCTTCAATGTACTTTGTTAAATTTCAAATATTTTGGGGGCATCAAAAAGGGAGATTTATCTAATTTTTGCTGTGATCAATAATGGTGTTAAGAAGTAAATTTATTTTAGAAATGTAAAAAAAATGTAATTCTTATCACAGTTTGTAATAATTTTCGGACCCTCCCCCCCCCCTTTCCGATTGCTTGACGTAATATGCGAATGACCCTTCCCTGCAGAGATGAAACTCGAATCTTTGAGTACGATCCGCAAAAAAGCTAAAGACCTAGCGGAGAATGGCTCGTGAGTAGTCCACCTTGACTTGCGAGGTTGAGCTTGTAAAATATACAACAAAAAACAACAACTTATATTTCAACTAAACTATCTTTTTTAAATTTCGAATCTTTCTGAAACATTGGTATGCTTGAAATGTTTAATTTTCTAAGCATTTTTTACGTGTGACAATAAATTACACTTATTGAAAATAAACTATTTAGTTATTCATAAACATAGTTCAGATTCTAGTGTTACATATTTAATAAAGCTTTTGGTTACAGGAATGTTTAATTTTGAATTATCAAAATATTTTAATTATAATCAATAAAAACAATTGTTTTGAAGCTTTCAATAACATTCTTGGTGATGAAGTGCGGGATACTTTTGCTAAAGGATCGTATTTTGGACAAAATGAAAACTGAATGAAGGATATCTAATTTTATTGTTGATTACAATTGTTTAATTATTTTATAACAAGTGTTTGGAAATAGACAAGAGAAATACGATTCAGACCAATTTTGGGACTATTATGATAATATGTTAGTGTCATTCAAGTCACACATGTTAAAGTGATCATATTTTTTTAAATGTGTGAAACGTGCCATTAATCGAGCTTCAAAATAATTACCTAACTTTAGCTGATTAATATTATATTATTGAGTTTTATTGACAATCGTCTGTTGTGTCCAATATTATGTATGGTTGTAAAACAACTTAAAATTGAAGCATAACAATTAAGGAAATGCATCTCGAATTAGTGGTGATCGGAAGTTGGTTGATCATGCAAGCGCTATGGAGGTCGTCACCTACCGGACTGCTGGGATGCTGAGGCACGGGCCCTCGGGGCAGTTGCCGGGCGACGCTGTGGCGTCGCGCGGCTTCGGCCACAAGGCGCGGCCCCCGCCGTGGGGGAAATGCGGCTAACCCCCCTTCCGTGCCTCAGCGACGACGGGCATCTCGTGGAGCTCGAGGGCGGTCGCGCCGCCGCCCGCGCCGCCTCGACCGCCGACGGCGTCGTCCACCTCCTCCTCCCCTCCGCCATGGACCTCTGCGCTGTTCACGTCCACGGCAGGCCCTGCGGTATGGCTGCCGTGCGCGACGGCAGGTACCCTCATGGGTAACTGCCTTGGGCGAAACAGGCGCTTAGGTAAGATTGCGGATATGGGTTGTGAAGAGGACTGTGCGTACTGTGCGTGCTATTGTTGATAGATGTGGTGGAGACAGCTTCGACGGAAATTTACTTTTACTTTGCTGTGAATCAGTTCGTTCGTATTTCTGTTTGTCGTTTGTTTTCGTTATTTATCCTATGAGATGTTATTGCTGAAGGTGACTAAGGCAACGGGTAATTGGATTGGCATGTCGCTAGTATTGTATTAATGGTGTTGTGGTCCGTTATTAGAGCTGGAGTAGAAAGAGTAAAATTACCATATTTTTTATTAGCGGATTTTGCTTAATTTCCTTAACGGGTCCGATTTTTCTTAGTTTATCGTGTGAAAATTCGTTTGATTAAAACAAGTGTTCACGGGATGTATGAGAAATTGTTAAAGTTCTTTTTGTAGCAATGATAAATGTTGATTGATTAATAATTGAAGTTGTATTCGTTGACTCAGTGACGCTGATATTTATTCGTTCTATAATTATGTATCTAGTATTTCTCATTTTTCAAATTATCTTGATAAAAGAAACAAAGTCCTAGTATCTTATGAGAGTTACACGTATCCTTTTGCTTACTATTTCTAGTCGGTGTACGTCATTTAGTTGTATAATTTGTAAATCGTGTGAATCCGTCACACTTTGTTTTGTCCTGTAAATCCTAATTGTGTCAGACGTGTGCACTTGCGTTGCATAAAGTTCTCTGATACATTGTTTTGCGTTCAAATGTATTCATTGTTCTATTTACAACGACTCAATGTAGTTCTTTTGTAAACATGGTGCAGGAGGGGTATTGAAATGTTTATTTTTCTTTTGTTTGTGGTTGTAACAAAACTTGCTCGACATTTTCATTTATTTTGTTTTCTAGAACGTGTCAATCAATCTCTCTTATCCTCCAAATTCTACCATTCTCATATAATATGTGTTATTTATTGTTTCTTTTTTATAAAATTATGCGTATGGCAGTGATAGTTTTTTGGAGTATACATGCCTTCAATTTACTCCTAAATATTCTCTATCGATTAGGAAAAAAAATCTTTTTATGCACATTCATTTATGACTTTACGTGTAGAAAGTAAAACGTACTACGTTAATGTAGAAAATAAAACATTCCATGCTTAATAATGAGCTTTAAAAGATAAGTATTTCAATTTAATTGTGTGATTATTCAGTTTAGAATAAATTTCAATATTTCGTCTTGTGCTTTTCATGACATCTTAAAATAATTATGCATTGGAACGCTAATTTGTCTCTAAAAGTTTTCTTTCTTATTATTTCTTAACGTTGAGAAGGATATTCGATATGTTATAATGTGAAACGTGTCCCAGAAAATGGGACTTCGCCGATATTCTTTGAGAAATGAATCTTCTAGAACCTAAAATATCTCAAAATAACATGTTTGTAACTTAGTAATCTCTATTACTGTTTATTAAACCTTCGATGAACCTCTTTTACTTGTTCTCACTGCACTGGTGTTTTGCTTCTAAGGAGACAGTGCTGAAGTACAGTTATGCTCTGTGACGTCTGCCGCTAATTGGATTTGCAAAAGGGGCCAGGGCACCTGCGAAGGGTGAACGGGAATGCAATTAATTTTGCCTTCTTGGAATAATGACATGTTCGCGCCAATATTTTTAAGTCAATTCTGTATCAGCGTCCTTTATGCCCGTGAAAACGTTAAATCATTACTGGTGTAGCCTTCGATAATAGAATATGTCTAAAGTGGTTTATAGTGAAGGTTTGAATATTGTGGAATGTTAGTACCTGGTATTTGATTAAGTTATTGCTGGAAATATTTCACTCTATTAATCTTGGTGTATTTTGACGGATTCTGTATTGAGTATATCATGCGAGTGAACGATGTGTTACAATTTTCTTTACTTTTGTAGATTACTTTCTCCTAGATAATATGATGGTTTTGCTAAGGAATGTAAGATCAATACAACAGCTTCAAAAAGATACATGAAAACAAGAGTTCTTATTCATGTTCTTTCAAATTAATTTAAAATTTTTAGAACGTGTCTTTTTTCTTTGGCTGATTAGCAGTACCCATAGTCCTTTTATTGTATAAATATTTTCTGTTGTATGAGTAATTACTCCTTTTCGCCAAACCCACTACGTTTGTATTGAAGAGGATGCGATCTTTCGAGTCCGTATTACCTTTTTTTTACGATACTTAGTGCGAAGTATTAGCATTGAAATTGATTTTGTACTTAGTCGGTTAATGCTATTCTAATTGGTCAGTTCTCTCCATAAAATAGCAATGTTGAGCTGGATTTTACAAATTGTTTAAAGTTCGAACAATTTGTTTAAGCTAAAACATAATATATTCCAAGTCATACATCAGTTGACGGTGGACTCCGTTGTTTTTCATTTCCTGGTGCATGCTTTCATTAAGGGAATGATGAGAAAAGGTTTCCGTATTTTTGGAAAATGAATGGAAAGACTAGCCTTGGTTAATATTGTGGTCTTGATCGACACATTCTTCGAATGTTACATTGTATTCGGAATCTGCCAATAATTCGCGGATGATAAATAACCTATTATTCCTCATTGGAAATATGACATTGTTGTCTGGTGGGAGCGGCGGCTAAAATCCGTCAGTGCATTAAGTTATTACTGGAGGAGCGCGCCACACGCCGCTAACAGGGTTTGCGGGCTTAGAAGCCCGCGAAGCGTCGTCGATCGCGTCACACGTTTGCAAACAATGCGGAACCCACCCACCAACCGTCCCTCCTCCCACTCTTCATCCGCTGCCACCGTCACCTGGGTGATCGGAAAGCGATCGACTGTTGAGGGAGGCCACCAATGTTTGCCGCAGAGGACCGGCGGTTTCTCTTAATGAGACTCGCAGCTCTCGTTCCAACGAGCCCGGTTGGCTGCGACGCCGGTCCTTGTGTTGCTGGATGGAGAGGTACCCATTGTTTTCGAGTTGACTTCCCTACTGGATTGTACTGAATATTGGAGTTTGCATCACTGATGAAAATATGGTGTATGTGAATGTTGATGGAATGTTTTAAAAGTGGGAACTGTGCTCTTATGGACTAAAGTAAAATATCAATTGGAATTATAGTTGCATGGCATTTACCTAGTACATCTCTGTGAATTTTGCTCTCACGTTTACGCCGATCAACACTTTTCCTGTGTATATTTTCCCTAGAATATGTTACCGAAATTTTTGCTCCCTTTTCCCATGACATGTCGCTAAACTAAATCTAAAAATATGGTAAATATTCGAGAGATTGCACCTTAACTTATTATATTAATTTATTATTATCACTACTACGACCACGTTCTTGGGGAGGTTTACCAATCAATTTCTCTTAATGCACCTTCTTAGAACTGCCATCAGCCAAATAACTCCAGGCTAAGGAGACCAAACGCCCCGGATTTTGGAGCTTAAACTCTGGACATTACTAGTAGAAAATTTTTACTCTGTACAGTAATGAAATAAGTTTAATTGGTTAGAACGTTTCTTGTTTGTTAATTTTTTTATAATTAAACAAAAAGATTCGTTAGTGATTTGACATTCATTTTATAGTTTGAGGCGATACAGTAACTTAGAAAAATAGTGATAACAAAATATTTTCGAAACTAATCCAATGGTATGCTTTTTAAATTTTTTTCCCCCCCCCCCTGTCAGGTATTTACTGCTTTAAATAAAATATATTCAGCATATATGGATAGTTGTTTTATACTGACTTGTTTCTATAAGGACATCTTTTCCCATGTATCGTAATCTCGAACGCTTGTATATATTTCTCTGCTGGACGTCTACGTATCGCGGAATTGAGTTATTCTGTTGTATCACATTTTTTAAATAAACGACAGCTCGTCATGATACCTCTGTGTGCTTTGCGATTAGAAGAATTACAGTGAAGAAATACCGCTCGACAATTGCCGTTGTATTTCCCTGGCACGTGGAAAGACTTGAGGAGAGGACAAAGTTGCGTTTGGAGAGATTGCTTTACCTGCGAATGAAGGTGAGGGTCGAGGTCCTAGTTACGCTGGCTGTTTGACGCCGCAGACATGGCGCCCACCTCCTTGGCGTTGTTCCGCGTTTGCGCGATTACGTTCGGTTGTACTCAGTCGGGCGCGTTTACCCTCGAAATGCGCCTACCTTACTTTAAATATCTGCCTGAACGTGAAACCACAGTATTTCACACTTGTATTTCAGCGTGTACTGTCTGTAAATTAATGGAAACTGCATTCTTCGTTTGATTGTTACCAGTATTACCGCAGAAAAGAATTCATCAATTGAAAATAGACTGTCGTACCTGATTTGGCTAAACTGTGTTAAATCTGTAGCAGGAATACATTTGTACCAGACTCACACTGTTAAAGAATCATATAGTGTGTTTAAATGTATGAAGTTCCTAACTTGTGAAAAAAACACTTTATTTTTATTATATATACATATTTAATGTTATAAGATGATTACGTTTACACAAACGTAAAACGAGACAAATGTAAAACGAGACAATTATAACAACCATGAGAAAATACATAGAAAATATGGATCACACCTTGGCAAATAAACTATTAAGCGTTCCAATTATCTAAAATTTTATTCTTGGTGAGTACTATATCGATGACAACGATGAGGCCCAAATTTACACTCTTTTAAACGTTCTCATAAACTTTTTTTTATTATTCTGGCGACTCATTTTTACTCGTACTATTTTTTCGAGTATTTTCACAGTATTTTGAAGTTCCACAACTAAGAAAAAGCTGCACTATATATACAATAGTATAAATTCCACTGTAATTGTAATAAATAATATAATAACCCATTAATTATTTTTAACTTCCGGTTAATATTTAATGGCGTTACTTGAAAGGGATGAAAGAGTGACAAAGTGTTTGATCTTTGGACATGGGATTGTTTAAGATATTTTGTCTATTTGGTTGGTATGGTATGAATGTATGAAGAAAAATTCAGTTAATTCATTGATTTCTTTGATTAGGAATCTCGTCCTTGATAAAAATCTAATGCATTAAGAACTAATTGAACTTAATAACTTGAATTCTCGTCCATTTCATCTGAGTTTTTATTAAATTTATAATTAGTTACCGACTTGATAATTTGCACTTCATTAAATAGGTATGTCTGAAGGCGTTGGCGCAGTAAAGAATGGATCTCTGAGAATCGGCGTAGTGTGTCGGAGGCAACAGCAAATGTCGCACTACGTCGCTTTGGCGGGTAGTGTCCTGTCTGCAGACTCCGAGATAAGTTTTCGAAACGTGCTCTTCGTCTGCATGTAGGCACGCACACTCCATCTCACCGGGGGCGGCTGAACGAGCAGGTTGTTGTTATTTTTCCCCCCTTTTCTCTCTCGCGTGCTGTGTTCTATGTGGTCGATTGAAGCAGTAAGAGCGGAATGTATGCAGGGTGATATGAGACGGACGAGTGTTCAAAGTTTTCTTTTGTGTAAAGTGATGAAAAAGTATCTTAAAAAATAGAATTGTGATTTTATTTGGTTTTATAATTACTTTTTACAATATTATTTTGGAGGGGATATTATCGGACTTCATCGATATATCCGTCTAATCTAATATAATCCATACTCCATACTAATATATAAATGCGAAAGGTGAAAGTGCGTCTGCCTGTTTTCTCGTGTAAACCACTGAACGATCGTGATAAAATTTGGTTAGGAGATATTGTACATAACCAGGAAGAACATAGACTGACTTTTATTTCGAACATATCTAAAAAGAAGTTAAGAATATGTTGTTGTTTTCACAATAAATGTCGATCTCCGGAGAGGTATATTCGCCTAGTCTACCTAAACGATTAGATGTAGAAGACAATTAGTTGCGGATCTAGTGGGAGGGTGGGGGTGGGTGTCGAACTCACTACAGATAAAATTGAAATTGATAAAACGCATAGTTTGTGAAAGTGTTACCAGATTTTTCGAACACTATATTTCCATGCTACATGCAAACGTAATAATAATTTCTGTGTATTACATGCACTGATTGAAGTGAGTAGAAACTAGGCACATTTTATGCAGACTAAACTCAACAATACTTGTATAAGCGATACAATGCAACCACATTGCCTACAGCACTAATTACAGCTAGCCTCCAATGTTATTAACGCTTTGAGGAGGAAGTAAGCGACGTCTTTCTTTACGGGACCTTTACCTGTGTCACAGAGGATGGGACGGACTAGACGTTCGAAATTCTTTTCCACATGTTTCATGTCATCTGTAGTCGGCACACGGATTTCTATTCATTTGCGGGATGCTATTTTTCCTTCCATACGTTGTGTAGTCTGTATGTATGTTATAAGTAGTTTGCTATCTCACTAGTAGATCCTTTATTTGTTAGTACTCGGATTTAGAAGACAGCTATTTTAAAGAATATATCCTTAACACTACTCTTGATTGGGATTTTACTTTACAAATTACAAATTTTTTGTTTATTATGTCTACATTAAAATATGTATTTTCATGAATTATTTTATTTGTATCTTTATACATTCTGATTTGGTCACGAAACACTCATCCTTTAATATGTATTTGCCACTTTAAGCAATTAATAAATTTGGCCTCTCTTTAATATTGTTATTTATGTGATTTATAAATGGATGTATTTTATTTAAAGATAATATTTTGAAATTTGGCCCACCTCTCTATGAATAGGTTCGTTTTACCCGAGATACTGATATGAATAGCGACACTTCTGGTGTTATGTTATGTCAGAGTTGGACCACCATTGTTATTAGTAGGGGTGGGGGAAACAGTCCTAGAACCTCCATGGTTGGAGTGGGAAGAGAGGGTATTTTTAAAATGTTTAACTGGGGACCTTTCAGATAAACAGTGGCATGATGCCGTCATTCTTGGTGCTGGCTGGAGATGAATTTGAATTTGTAAAATTAGGGCGCTATACATATGTTTTTAAAATCAGTAAGTGATATTATTTTAATCTTACAATATTGTTAGATTTTATTTTTTCAGTGTAGAAGAAGATTGGTACAAGAAAACTCCCGGGCAACGCCGGGTAATCAGGTTGTCTAATACAGTGTGAGCAAAACAAAACGGAAATTATTTATAAGAGTGACATGGAAATGGCCGTTGTTAATGAACAGGAGAACTACTGGAAATGGCCACCGTTGACGTCGATGTAGGGCTGTGCATGATTTATCAAATTGTGAGACACGCGTAGCCGCACTGCTTGAGGGATAGCAACAGTAGTGTTTTCAAGGTTTTGCTATAACTCTTCCAGTGTGTGAGGATTATTTGAGTACACCTGACCTGTCAATTTGCCCCACACGTAAAATCACAGGGAGATAGATCGGGCGATAGAATTGGTCGGGAGATTTTACTGCCTCTGCTGACTGTCCTCTCCTTGTCTCATCTTATACACTCGTGACGAGGTTCTCAAGGTGGTGTGTGCTGGCTTGATGAAAATATCAATATAGTTGTTCATCTGTGAGTTAATCCACAAATGGATTAAACAGATTTTTATATAACTGTCAGAATTTACAGTTGGTGAAATCGTGTTATGATACGGAAACCAGACATTGCGTGCAAAACACCAAACTTGAAATTATGCAATTGCTATTCACTATATTGATGGGGATTTACTGATGCATAATAGCGACTCGTCACTAAACNGAGCCCTAAAGCCCCCCCCCCCAAAACAACAACAACAACAACAACTCCCACTCGCACAAATGAAATGAGACAGCAGAAGACTTGGGACAGAGCTTGCCTAGACATGTGACAGCAACCGATTTGTTGCATGGACGTCACCAATGGCCATTTCCACCTTTTTCTGTCTAGGACCTGTTCACTAAGGGTCAATTCCGAGTCGGAATTTCAATTCTTTTGGGGGACAGTTTTATTTATAAGGATGTATGTTTGCATATTACTGGGAAGATTGTAACTACTGAACATGCTGCGTGAATTCTTCTAGTAATAAATAAAAAGAATATTTTTAGTCATACGAATTTAGTATTTTTAGACGTAGCCGTATTCAGTATTTTTTTTTTCAAATGCAACACTGTTGATTAAGAAAATAGCTAACATAACAATCGTTACAATGTGTCACAGAAAGAGAGAAAAATAATTATTTTGTATTACCGAAGTTATTTTAACTTGAAAACTTATTTTATTGCATCTGTTTCCACATAATATTTTTATCAAATTACAGATAATTGGATTTAATTGTATTTTAATTATTTTGTGTGGTATATAACGTTCATTAAAATAGTATAATTGGTTTCCTTTGTCAAGAGACTTTTGTTAATGTACAAATAACTGAAGATGATTGTTAATCTATCAAAAATCGGTTTTATAAATAAATAAAAAATTGCGAGACTGTTAATATTAATTTATTTGATTCATTTATATTTAAATAGTTTTTCCCTAATATCGGCTGATAGTTGGTATATTGGTTCTGACAAGCCGCACCCCATTGGTGACTGCAACGTGAATATCGTAAGGTTGATACTTTAAGAGTAATTTACTGATCAATGACGAAGTATGAAATTGCTCGTCCCAAGAACCTCGCCGTATACTGTATTCGAGTCCGTAATTCAGTGGCTCGCGAGCTTTACCTCGTAAGCCAGGACAGAACGTTTCTGTATCGTGTATTTGTGCTTTTACGGGACGAAGTTTTGGTTATTAGTCATACTAGGTCTTCTCATCACTATCTTCAAGAAACACAGAAGGAGAGAAATTATGTTAAATTATGTTGAAATGCACGATGCTCTAGTTGCACCTTTTACACTCATAACTCTGACTCACGTCACGGGTGATTCATCTACAGAAATTACGATATTCTCGCGAGCATAGCTGCGAGTACTCAACTAGCGTTATTAACGGGAATATTTGAAAAGAATGTTTACTAAAGAGTATTACTTGCCTGTAAAAGACCAGATTCGGTTGCAATGAAATGTAAAAGAACAAAAACAAATTCCTCTTATTTTGAATATTCTTTTCTTTTCCTGATAACACCAGTAGTTCCCGCACTTTATTTCGTGACCATAGTTTTCTCCACCTTCATAGCCCTTCTCCCACGCTTCTACTTCGACATTCTTGCTTCCGCTCGCTCCCGGAAGCGTGGCCTTCGCTGCACCGGGCTGCAACTTCCGGGAGCTCCGCCTTGAGCATGAGCAGTTGCGGAATACTTGGCAGCTAGCCCGATCACCTAACCGCCTTGAGGTCGTTTGCCTCCGAAACTTGAAATAACACTTTTCATTGTTATACGTCGGTTTGTTTTGACAGCAATCTCGGGAGTTGAATGATGTTTTCGAATTAACAGTTTTTTATTCCCGGTTTTGCGCCTTCTGATGCGAATTTTATAACAACTTTCCATTAATTTATGACATTATGATGTAGATATAGTATGGTATATGTTTAAGAGGATTATTTTTGTACCTCTATCAGCAATTGTGGTTATAAAGCGGACATTCATTTTCCTGTTCGTCCAAGGACTGGTATTAGATATGTTATCCAATGATGTTGATACATTTTTCCTGACGTTCCACCCCATTGCTAATAATATAAATAGTAACATTTATCTTCGAGAAAATGTTTTATTTACTTTGTCTCCAAAGTACATGTTAAATCACCGTTGTCAAGTACAGGAAACATAAATTCTTTCCGTTCGAAATATTCTATACCACGCGGAAAAGAAAATTTTCGAGTACAGTGGCAGCTTCCGGGGGGCCATGACAATTCCAAAAAATGAAACTTTATTTCCGAAGGGATTTAGGTTCCGATGTAAAAAAATCTAATCATTATTATTTTATCATTTATTTGATGCAGAGTTCGAACAATGAATGCAAACAATATTTAAGAGAGTTCATTCCAAATAATAATGTGTTCATTTCTTCTGTATACACGAGTCCTAGTGAGCTCAATCCGAAGTGTGTGAAGGACTTACAAAGTATTATTGAATGAACTATTTTCTATTTTTTCTTACAGTTCAGAAAGAGGCAGAAATATTGATAAAACCCTAAAGTAGGTTGTTACTATTTTCTTTTAGTAGTATTTAATTCCCGATTAATTGAAGTATATTTGTATTCCTTAATTAGAATCAATATTAAAGACATTCAATCCATGAGGAGTTTTCTCTTAATTTTTAACTTAACAGGTATTACGTTATCAAATACCGTTTTGGAAAACCCCCTCGCCCTGAATTTTTTCCTGGAGGTGCTCCTGATCATGTAATTGTCTCGCGTACTCGGGAGTATGTACTTTACCGAGATGTGCTACTGTTATTTTGTGCATAGTGCTAATTATGTATTTTTTTCATATTGATATGCAATATGAATGTAGAGAAATAAAGAGGGAGAACAGTTGTATTATTGATATAGGTCTGTTTGAAATATATATATTTGTGAAGCTGATTCCTGTTCTGATTGAATACTGAATTCCGCTTTAGAAATAAATATGCGCGGATAAAATCCTCGTGTTTCGCTCTTTGTGACATGCATGGAACGTTGCGAATGAAAAAGGTCATGGTATCTGCTGACATGTATTTTGAGATCATTTTTGATATCTTCTCGTGGAAATACTACCTTGGAGATGAACGTCATCAGTTATACTATACACGGTTTAAAAAATTTATAGCGTTTTCCATTTACCGCTTTGAGTGTCCACTAGCACCGATCGAAAACGTCACTGCTCCGCGCGAGTTCCTCTTTTCCACCGGGAGTGTAGCAAGTAAATGGAACATCTTTGCTACACACAGGATGCACGATTCGAGCTTGACTATTGTTAGCCGCATAAGTTAACGAAACAAATAATTAAATATAAATAAATACTAATGTACACAAATAACCTCTTATATTCGTGGTATACAATGTAATATTGCATTCTTACATTGAAGCAAAGGCTTCTACTTAAAAATGCTTTTTTATGTATGATTTTATTTGAATTGTGTTTTCTACAATATGATCACCAAATCGCTACTTTTGTAAACAAACACCGTGGTACATTTTTATCCTTTCTCATCTAATTGCTCCGCTGGTTCTTGTTTCCTCACATTTTTTAATTGAACTGTGATCCAAATGACTTTCGTACAAATGTCCATTTTTCTTTTCTCACGCAATTCCGAAATTTTTTCAGAAGTTATTTTCCTCGTCTTAAATTCCCGTCTACCATCCGTCTCCTTATTTTATCGCACCATGTTATCAGCATTTGCGTCCACGTAATATCTTTTTCACCGCTACCTTATATCCCTTCTGCACCACCATTCAATTAGGCAATTTATCACAACTGAGTAAATAAACAGTCCATCTTCGTCTGCATAGTGAAATATGAGTAAATGAATAACTACCTTTTTTAGCCGACAATATTTATTTTTTAGAACTCGGTAGAAGAACATTATCACTGAGTAAAAACAAAAACTATACAACACTTGAAAACTTTTAAAATTCACGACGTTTCGGTACCCATTGGAACCATTATCAAGTGAAATACATTTGCGAGTGAAAGTTCAAGTCAAACTAAAAAAAACATATTTCAAATGTTATATTAACCTGTTCTATAATTTTCGTTCCGTTTAAGTTGTGTCAGTTTCCTACTCCACCTCGGTTGCTCAGCTCTTTTTCTTGCTCTTCCGTTTTTGCGCTCGCTCGTGTGCTTTTCCTAACACGATACTATAATTCATCTACTCGTACATATTCTTCATTATTTTCCATTACCAGAACGATTTCTCTTTCATATTTGTTGCCATTCAATCTTTATCTTTTCCTTGTACCCTTTTTCAAAATCCTTCTTCCATGTTCATATTCAAACCCCATATGATCTGATATACCTTCTACTATTCACCGATTATGTATCTTGCCATCTAACATCCGCATCAGGGTAAGATCTATTATTGATCTTCCTCTGTCTCTATCAAATGTTGTTGCGCCCTATGGGTTTTTTCAGCGTCCAGTCGACGTTTCGTAATCATTCTAAAGGGCTTCACCTCTCCGTGTAGTAGACCTTAAATATCCATTTATACAAATAATTATTTTTTCAATATATCAGAAAAAGTGTCGGAAAGGGAAAGGGGCGAGGTCAGTTAAGTAAATTGTTAAACAGGGCAACATTTTCTATAATATTTTGTGCTTGCTGATTTCGAAAATATTTTTATTTCTCTATTAATGAAGGATTTTTTATAATCGCAAAAAATGTGTTAATTTGTGAAATTTGTGCTTTTCTTTAACGTTACACGCGAAGCTATTTTTTAGAAACTACTTCAAATATGCTTAATCAAAACGAATATTATTGAAAAATAAACCGCTAGACATCTCTACTACAACAATGTCACACAACGAGATATAATAATTTTAAAAGCTGTGTTTGAGCTCATATAGAAGGATAGTTTGTAAATAGTCATTATAATTTGTTTTGGTTATAAATACTTTTCTTCTTTAGTTCTGCGTTTTTGTTGTTGTTTTTTTTTTCATATTTTTCTGCATAACGTCTAAAAGTATGTGTGTCAACAGCCCATTTTCGGTTTTATTTGCCAAAAGGGACAATATAAGATAACGAATTTTGTAAAGAACAAGATGGGAGATTTCACCAAGATAAAATTCTATGGAAAGACGTTTTCATGTGCACTGGAATGTGAAGGGATTCTTCAATTTTTTACGGCAGAAGAAATCCATGAAATGTTTATTCGAAGGACAGCAAACGTCGTTTAATATATTTGCCTGTGACTAAATCATTCACATTTTTAAAATATTTTTGGATTTGTTTCAATTAATAAATTTTATTTGTTATTCTACATCCTATCAATTTAATTAGGTTTTATCATTATTTATATGATATTACATTACAAATAGTATCGCAAAAAAGCACAAATCGGACTATACGTTTTGGTTTTGCTTTTGCTTTTGTAAAATGACTTGACGTGGTAAAGTAAATTTCATTTTTGATTTCAGCACACACAGATCATCTTAAATCACCTAATTTGATTAAAACCCCAGACACTAAGTTATATTTTGTTGACTTTTTAATAATTCATCTCAAGACGTAATCCGATCTTTATCTGCCTACAAGAGACGCACCTTTCACCAGAACACTCACCCTCTCTGCGAGGATACAGCAGCTTCAGATATGACACCACGGGAGATCGAACAAGAGGAAGAGTTGCCGGGTTTGTTAGAAACACTGTCCTCTGCTCACCTGTTCTCCTACAAACCCACATCCAGGCTATAGCAATCAAAATTCACAGTGTACCATCTATGACCGTGTGTTCTATATATCTTCCTCCGACACGAGATTTTTCGGAGACCTCCCTCAGAGATTTAATTCATCAGCTCCCTCGACCATTCCTCCTCCTCGGAGATTTCAATGCCCACAGTTTACTGTGGGGCTCGTCGAGCGATTGCCCCAGGGGCCGACTGCTGAATTGTCTCTTTGGGGGAGAAGATTTATGCTTAATGAACACCGGGGAAATGACCCACTTCGCATTTGGCACAGGGTCATGGACTGCTATAGACCTATCAGTTTGGTCTCCTGAAGTTGCTGATCTTTCAATGGAAGGTAGAAGATGATCTGCATGGTAACGACCATCCTATCTGGTTGTTCCTGCAGGAACATGCGACTATTCCCGAATGCAAGCCACAGAAATGGATTCTCAGTCAGGCTAATTGGACACAGTACCTTTTCCTGTCTGTCTTCAGAGAAACGGGTAATGTCCAACAGAGGGTCGACCATCTGACCCAGGTGATTCATCACGCCGCTGATGAATCCGTTCCGAAAACATCTATGTTTCCGCGAAGACTTCATGTCCCCTGGTGGAACGACGCATGTCGGTCCTCCATTCGTGCAAGGCGAAAGTCATTGCGGAGATTTAAGTCTAGTCCATCTCCGGAAAACCTCGCCGCATATCGGATTGCTAGAGCAAAAGCGCGCAGAACTATCAAAGAATCCAGATCCACCTCCTGGAAAGAGTTTTTAAGTACCATTAAGAGAACAACATCGTCCACTAAAGTATGGGAGTCAATCCGAAAGATATCTGGAAGGTATTCTCGAGTCCCAATTTCTGGACTCAATTATCAGGGTCGGGTTCTCACCAACAACAGAGAAATGGCAACAGTGATGGCTGAATACTTTGCTGACCTAACACCTACAGCAAACTGCGATCCTGATTTCGCGAGGAAAAAGGAAACAGCACATCTTTTGACTTTCGTTCCACCAACTGTGAACCCTACAACTCTCCCTTCTCTATGTGGGTACTTGAGTCAGCTCTAGCGACAGTCCACGACACTGCTCCTGGCCCTGATTCAATTCATTATGAAATGTTGAGACAACTCAGTCTCGAGTCGAAAGAATTCCTTCTGGATATCTTTAATCTTTCTTCGTCCGAGGGAGTATTCCCTAATTCCTGGAAGGAAGCAACGCTTATCCCTTTACTAAAACCAGATAAGGACAAAACGAACATTAGTAGTTATCGAAGCATTGCCTTGACGAGTTGCGTGGGTGAAACTCTGGAGAGAATTATCAACCGACGTCTCGTTTGGTATCTAGAACGGCATGACTTGCTGAGTCGATCTTAGTGTGGTTTCAGGATGTTCCATTCCACCCTAGACAACTTCTCCTGGAATCAGCAATTCAAGATGCTTTCGTCCGAAGACAACACATCATTGGAATATTTTTTGACATCAAAACATTTTACTACTTGGCGTCATGGCATTTTACAACAACTCTATGCCTGGGGATTTAGAGGACGTCTTCCCCTGATGCTCATGTCCGTTTTGGATCAACGTTTCTTCCGCTATAGAATTGGAAGCGACACCTCGGATCTCCTTCTTCAAGAGAACGGTGTTCCTCAGGGCTCTCTTGAGTATGACCTTATTTGCAGTGACCATATACAGCATAATGTCTGCTGTAAAGAACCCTGTTTTACACTCTTTTTGTCGATGACTGCTATCTTTTGTTCATCACAGAGTGTCACAGGTGCGGAGTGACAAATCCAACTCGTTCTCAATAGATTATACCACTGGTCGAAAACGACAGTTTTCCGTTTCTCTGCTGAGAAAACACGCTGTGTTCTTTTCAGTAGGAGACCAAGCCTTCTGGCAGAACTTTACCTCGCTTTGGGGAACAACGTTCTCAAATTCTATCCTTTTGTGAAATTCTTAATCTAATCTTTGATCAGAGACTGAATTGGATTGAACATCTGACAGACCTAAGAGCAAGAACATTAAAGTGCCTTAGTAGCAGAGAATGGGGCGCTGATCGCTCCTCCTTGCACCAGTTTTATCGAGCATTCATAAGATCTCGGCTCGATTATGGCTGCGTTGTATATAGCTCTGCTCGTGCAAGCTATTTAAAGAAGTTGGATAGTGTCCACCATGCAGGAATTGGACTAGTTTCAGGAGCCTACCGCACAAGTCCCATTCCGAGTTTGTATGCCGAGAGTGGCTCTGTCTTGAGTGTGACCTTATTTGCAGTAGCCATAAACAGCATAACGTCTGCTGTCCCCCCCCCCCACTTGGTATTTTTGAGATATTAGGCTAACAGTTCTAAAGAACACGGAAAATTTAGTTATTTTATATGCTCTTATTACTCATGTTTTTTGGTTGATGTTTGAGATCTCAAGGAGCTGCCGAATGTGTCAATAGTTTTTCAGTTTCCTGTTTTCGTCCCACTATCTCAATGTGTTCACTAGGTATGAGGACTAGGTAATTGTTGTCTCCTGAATTATTTCGTATGTTTTAACCGTAGAAACATTTTCTTTCAACGATCATATTTAAATTCGAGTTAAGAAGTATTTTTACGTGATTAAAAGATAAGCAAAATATAAAACAAGTACCTAGAAATCATCTGGTGCACAACGCGGTGTTTCACCCTTCCTCTTCTTCCATCCGTTTCTTCAACAAACTGAGAGCAACCAAACCTTTTGGATATCGCTCCAAACAAATTTTAGAAACCTTAAATATACGCACACCTAATGTCTTAAATCAAGGTTTTAGAAAGTCTCCCCCTTGGGCTTTGCACAAGCCGAAGATTATTTTCGATCTTCTGCATCATGACAAGAAGAACACTACAGCTCCGATGTTGAGGGCATACTTTCACCTAATCCTCGACAAACACCGGGTCCATATCCCTGTGTTTATCGTCGGGTCGAAGCAGGCTGATGGTGTCGGCTTCTCCGTGGTATTTCTCCGTAAGACCAGTGGCTACCGTCTGGGTGACTTATGCAGCGTTTACACTGCTGAGTGCTACGCCATATTGAGAGTATTGCGATCAACAAAGTGCTACCGCGGATCACATTTCCTGATTTGTTCTGATTCGCTAAGTGCCCTGCAAGCAATCCAGAATATGTATCCAGCTGATAAGCTGCACCAGAACTTCCAGGATATGCTTTTCTCACTCCAAAGTGATGGAAAGAACATAATGTTTTACTGGATTCCCGGACACGTGGGAATCAGAGGAAATGAGGAAGCAGATGTTTCCTCAAAGTCGGCATGCCTCAAGAATCGCGTGGATTTCTTCACGATTCCAAAACGAGATCTCATAAATTCCGTCAAGATAAGGATTCTGAGTGAATGGAACAATGAGTGGTTAGCTGTTGAAAGGAATAAGCTCCGACTTATTAAATCCTCTGTAGAGTCATGGAGGCCAGCCCGGCGCGACGAGGTCTTGCTGACCCACCTGCGCATAGGACATTGTCCTCTCACTCATAGGTATCTTTTACTAGTTGATGATGAACCCATTTGTGAGAAGTGTAGCTGTTCTCTGACAGTGCGTCACCTACTAACTGATTGCAGAAGATACTCGTGTATACGGAGACAAATTGGTCTGGCTGCAGATTTTCCAACAATTCTCGGAAATGAAATACCTTCCTG
>NNCF01130875.1:6973-143801 GCA_002313205.1 Laupala kohalensis | reverse complement strand
ATCTTATCTAGGAACTTTTGCTGAAATTTTTGAATCCGCCTCTGCCTTAGGGCCCTTGATCGGAATTGATGGGATGGTCCCTTGCTTGCTTCCGGAGAGTAAATTAGTTTATTGTCCTCCACGTGGTCATACGCAGTCTGTACTGTTTTTTGACAATAAATTTATTTATTTATTTATTTATTAAACGGTTAATGTTAATAAACTATTGAAATTTATGAATAGATCGGGGTTCCTCTCAGAAGTTCTTGGGAGGGTTTAAAATTTGCATTCCTCTTTCCTGTCTTCTTTCCTTTCATCCTTCGTTTCTGTAATTAAAAAATCTGTAGAATTTTTATTTTCTTTTTTATATAATGTATTGGACTACAGTTGTCCTTTCTTTTCTTTCATCTTTGTAGTTAGATATTTGTTGAATTCAGGAGGGTTTTTTAG
Source organism: Laupala kohalensis (assembly GCA_002313205.1). Classification (NCBI taxonomy): domain Eukaryota; kingdom Metazoa; phylum Arthropoda; class Insecta; order Orthoptera; family Trigonidiidae; genus Laupala; species Laupala kohalensis. Next base: position 143,372 of record NNCF01130875.1, on the reverse strand, counting down.
TGGGTATGGTCGAAATATTCGGCGAGTCCCACACACGGGGAAGAGTCACTACGGCTCTTCTCTATGGTGCGAAACTGCATTTTTCCCCACCGGCATAGGCTCTAATGACCTCGATGTTGACGAACCCTAAAGCCCCACCCCAAAAAAAATTCTCTAGGGGTATTCCCAATATTATTATGCTGAAGTTCCAAAAATACTGGGCTGTATAATTTTTCTTCATTAATTTTATTTATTTATTTATAGGCACATAACATGTAATATACATAGGTATGCTACACATAGCCAACTCACAGGAGGAAAATAATTACTGTAAAATTTTACAGTAATTGTTGAATTGCTTTATCTTACACACCCTTTCTCGGTATGACGCATAGACGTTGCTACAAGCCACCGTCCATTTCCACCACTCGTATTGAACTTTATTATGGTATTATTTCCCACGAAGCATGTAGCTCTCCGGGTAACATGGCACATCTTAGTTTATTTCTTTATTTTCCTAATGCTTCTGTGCTTATATGAATATTTGGTTGTAAACATTTGACAATTTATTTTCTTCATAATTATACTTTTTCCTCTCTGATATTCTGAGCAGGTAACATCATTGACAGTGTGAACCATCCTGGTTCTTCACCTATTACAATAAATACAGTCAATCCTCTTGTTGTATGTGACAATCTTGATATCGCTGACTCCAGTGGTGGACCTAGACTGTAATCTAGGGGGAAGGGGCTAACCGGGGAGGGATCTGGGGAACATTTCTGTTTGAAAATTATGGTTTTACCACTCATATTTTATAAACATAATCTTTTAATAAAATACATCAACTCATCAAACAGATAATTAATAATTTATTTAATAGTGACCAAATGTTTAAATTGTTTAAAATTGTAAATTCATATTAAAGGATAACGATTTCATGACCAAATTTGAATTTTATAAAGATACAAAACAAATAATCCATGAAAATAATTTTTAATTCAGATATAATGTACAAACAAATATATGAAAGTTATAAAATAAAATCCCAATCAAGAGTTTTTTTTAGGATATACATTCTTTAAAACAGCTGTCTTCTAATTCCAAGTACCAATAAATAAAGGATCTACTAGTGAGATAACAAAAACAGCTGACAACGTACACAGAGACGATACAACTTATGGAACGAAAAGCGGCTTCCCGTAAATTAATAGAAATTTACGCATGCCGACTATAGATGACATGAAGCATGTAGAAAAGACAAATTTCGAACGTCTCAAGACCGTCTCATCCTCTGTGAAGCAGGTAAAGGTCCTGTAAACAGAGACTTCGCTTACTACCTCCTCAAAGCGTTAGTAACAAAGGAGGCTAGCCGTGAGTTGCGCGGTTGCGCTATATAGCTTACGTACAGGCATTGTTGAGCTTAGCCTGTATGGAACTAGCCTAGTATTACGAGTAACTTCAACCAGTGCTGCTAATTCGCGAAATTTTAATACTAATTGTGTTACGTTTGCCTACCGCATGTGAATTTGGTGTGCGAAAAAACTTGTAACACTTTTACACAGTATACCTTTCCTCATTTTCAATTTTATCTGATGAGAGTTCAGGTCCAACGGGCCTATGGCCTCTCCCCTCCCCATCAATGGATCCGCCACTGGCCGACTCTATTACTTGACATCTGGAAGGTAGCGTCCCATTTGTTAAATTTGGGAGTATGTGAATATTAGCTATGCCGTTTCTCTGTTGTCTCTAATTATAGAAATATTATCTACATGGAACGATAGGAGGTAGGAGTTGGGTGGTAGGCTCTTGTTAGTAGTTGGGCCACTTAGCTAGGTTTACCAACAACTTGACCCACGTGGAGGGTTTAGGAGTTGTTAGTAGTAGAGATATTGATACTGGTAATAGTGGGAGGTAGTCAGAGGAAGGAGGGGTAACTTTTCAGTAGTCAGTTATATGAACTGGGACATCCATGTGAAAAGCTACAAATTGTTTGTACCCGAGATGACTTGAAGAGCAAGAACGCTACCACCTGAGCCACTAGAGGGGCTATCTTTATTCGTTATCTTTATTCGTTTGGTAATTATTTGAGGTGTTCACTTTTACTGACTCATTCTATATACTGCAGGCCTACACGACTACTTATTTAACTTAAAAGTTGAGATAACATTGTATATTTCTGGCCTTCCTGATAAAAGATAAACGGGTATGCACCAACAACAGATTTGTCAATCTTTTCCATACGAAACTGCTGCTCGTCGCTGAAAAGGTTACTATTGAAATTGAGGCGCTAGTCTACATCACGGCAATGTTGATTTGTTGTGAAATTTGTGTTCCACTCATGATATTTGTGACATTTTTGTTGTTGGTGATGTTCTTGTTGTTTAAAGTTTGTATAGTATATGTTTTGTTAAGCATACAGAAAAATATGTTGAAGAAAGCGAAATGAGAGATTTGTACGGCTCTATGCGTTAATTAACTTCTGAATAAAATACATGATAATTTGGCTGAAATCAAAACTTGCCTCGTTTTATAGATCTTTCACATATTCTGATTGAAAGTACTTTTGACAGTTGTTAGCCTGCCTAAAAGGAAAAATAAATTTCAAATACGTTATTACTGTACATTTAGAGGGAAACCCAAAATTGCGTTGCTGGAATTAGTTTTAGTCCTCTCCCATGGCGCTAGGCGACGTGTTGAAAATTTGTTTATAAGACGGAAATAGTTGCAATATTTAAATTTTTGAGTTTTTAGTAAATTGTGTTTTAATCATTTGTTATGTTTTTCAGCGTTTTAAAGTTGTTCCTTTTGATGGAAAACGTTTGTTGGTATGTTGTTCTTTTAAAAATAAAACAATTGTTTGTTTGTTTGTTTGTTGTTTCAAAATAAGCGACCAAAATTACAGGACGCGGTGAAAATTCATTACCCAATTATTTTGGAGGCTGTGTCAATGAGCTCTCAATCTACTTACTACAATGCCTAAATGTGCCAAATAATATATATGGGTGAGTGCGTTCGTGTGTATGAGTCACGGTCAAAATGCATGTTGCATTGATTGTCTACCAAGCTTTGATGAGTAGTGAAGTTCTTAATTCTTATTCACAATATGTGAGATGAATTGTGTATGTTAACTTAGGGCTGTTTATATGTTATCATTTTCAAAACCGTGTTGCTCAAGATATGTAACGCGCTAATTTTGTAGCCGGATATTTGCTTTTGTCAAAATAACTTGAGATTTAGAAACCCTGAAATCAGGAATAGCTAACGGCCTTATTTACGTTGTTTATTGTAATAGACAAATAGATAATTAAGTATTTTCTGTCCCCAACATGTGATCGAAATCTTGACGTGTATTATATAACATGCATTTATATTAGAAACTGGCTTACCAAGTTCAGAAATCAGATAAAACTAATATAAATGACCCTGTTAACGAAAGTCCTCTTGACGATTTATGTTGGATCAAAAGAAGTAGACAATATTTTTTAAACGGACTTTCATTATTAGGGTATCTTGACTAACACTTTCGTTATACAAGCTCTTTACCTTAATTAGATTTTCAATGCCCTTCCTCAACAAATGTGTTGAAAAACTGCCCAATTTGCCCTGATTTTATCATGTCATTTGCTTCTTAATTTTGTCATAACATTCCCTATGATTTCTGGAATATAAGTTATATTGCCCTTCCTCGGATATGTTCTCAGTTTTGACAGTAACTCAAAGAGCAGTTTTTAATTAATATACATTGCTTTTCGCGTAGAAAACTGGTGGGTTCAATGGAATTAGCGGTTTGCCGCAAAAGAAATGAAATAAGGACAACATCTATAATTCATTTCTTAACACAAATATAATTAGAAAATTAGAATTTATGTAGTCTTCGTTATAATTTATCTTGTTTGTTCGCATGCTCACAATATTTTTAAAAAATATGCACAACCGTTTATTTAACACTAGTTGACCCGACAGACGTCCTGTATATCTTTTTTAATTTGCCAATTTGGTTCAGCCGTTCTCAAGTGATGCGCTTACCAACGAACAGCATTTATTATTTATTTATATAGATAAATAAATAAGATAAAATTGTCCGTGTTATACACCTTCCGATAGCATAAACAACCTTTTGAGAAGCGATCGTAATAGATGCAAAGTTCCCCCGCTGTTCGTAAGGATAAGATAAGAAGTTACAATAAAAAGGCATTGGTTATACGATGAGTTATATTTATTGTATGAAGAGACGGATTGCATTTCAGGGGACGCTTCCCGGCAAACCGCCGGGAGTTATCTCGGAATACAATCGTAATTATTACAGAAGCTTTTTTTATCGTAACATTAAATATGATTTTTTTTAAGTTTAGACACAATATTGCATTATCATCGGGTTTATATATGTGNGTTGGGGGGAACTGGTTTAAAATTAAGTTGCAAGATTTGGCCCAAACATACTAAGAGGTTAAGTTACATAAAAGCTTGTAAAATAGAACATTGTGTTCCGTGTTACAATATGAAAACATTTTATTATACCAAATGTTAAAAATTTTGATTTAAAATAGAGAATTAGTACTATTTAATTATTCCATCTTGAAGTAACGTAAATTTGTTGATCAGAATCAAAATTTCGCGTTACAAATAAATAAATATGACTCATAAGTTTTATTCGTCGGGTAACATGTTGCCAATCCCCATCCCCTGCCGGTCTAATCGAACCTGTATATAAAAAGGTCCGCGGGCTACGGTAAATTGGACAGCACTGTAATAGATGATTTTGTCACTAACTGAAAATGAGACTACCAGGAAAAAATGACGTTTCATTGCAGAGACATTCTAGACTGTCTTGTCAATACTCGTGGTCCTGACGAGAACTCTTTCTGATCGCCCGTAAGCGGGAACTCTCGCACCTTGGCCCACGTGATGTCACGTGCACGCGCTCTGTCCTTGTGGCTCGGCGCTCGTGACGCAGGACGCTCACCGCGGCGGGCAGCCAGGCAGGCCAGTGCTCGAGGCCGCACGCCGCTCGCGGGCTTCAAGACCGGACGGATAGGCAAGGCGGAGGAGAACGAGTTTGTCCAAACTGCGTGGCGGATGCTGTGGTACGCGCAAGCGCTCTGCTCTGTTCGAGGGGTACGTTGCGAATGACGAATGAAGGTCGTTTTACTTTGTATCCATAGGCTCTTTAAAGTTTGTTTCTTCTTTTCTTTTAGCCTCTTTTAGAGACTACCCCGTTCTCAACTTTGCCATTCCGGGGTTGCTCAAGAAAATCCCCTTCTTTCAAACATGTTTCGTATCACCTCTTCACCGTCTAACATTTCGTTTTCGCTCGTCCCCACCACTTGGAGGAAAGAGTGCATCTAGTATCTTTTAGGGCACCTCTAATTTTTCCTATGTCGTCCACATATTGCACGCCAAATTTATCTTTTCTATTAGTCCGTCCTTGTTTACAGTAGCAAATGGATTTAATATTTGTTTCTCATTAGTCCTCAGTGAAGAACGTTACAACGAACTGTGCTTGTCATCGTCAACTCTTTCGCCGCAAATCCAATTTTTGTCTTTTTTTCCCCTTATTCTTGCCAAATAGCAGTTACAATCCCCGTGCACTCATTCAATACCTTGTCGGGGAAGATCTCTGGTTGCTTCTCCAGCCTCAGCATGTAGGCTTGCTTCGCAGTAAGATTTCCTCCTCTCCAAAATAAAATGCTTTAAAGGTTCAATTAGAACGAGGTTTATTCTATCGTCGTAATGTTGAACAATGTACGACACCAGACGGCGGAACCAGGCGTAGAAAGTTCAGTGCGGAATTGTTCGTGTAACTCACTACTGATTTCTGGCGAGTCGGTGGTCGGAGATGTCGTGTTGATTCTTGGAATTGTAGAATCGTCAGCGTAATAATAACCTGGAGTTATTTCGTGGAGCTGGGCTTGGTGTTGAGGTAATCGGGCGTCGATGTGACCTCGACCAATGCGAAGATTCAAGTAATCTGCGATTCCTGTCTGAGGTAATCGGGCGTCGACGTGACGATCTGTTCTCGGCCGATGCGTAGACTGAAGTAATCAAAAGTTCGTTGCTACGGGTAGGGGCGTAACACTATATCGAGGTTCGTTTATTGAGAGATAAACGAAGGTTTCTGGTTGCACGCGGCACGCATTATAAATTATGTTAGGATTCTTTGGCGTCTTATGTTGACTCTCTTGTAGAAAGAGTGATGTCATCATGGAAACCAGTTAACAACATATGGGAAGTTTCTGTAATTTGTAGGAATGTGTCCCTACAAATATTTTGACTTAAATTAATGTCTGCCCTAAATTATTCGAGAATTGAAATCGGTTTCATTTTACTTTCTCATATACGTAGTATATATATAGTATTGTAATAGTGAAAAAATTCGAAAATGAGATCTTTGCGAAAATATGTTTTGGAGACCTCTGATTCCAAAAAAGTGGTTTTTGGCTGTACGTCCGTCCGTCCGTCTGTCTGTGCTCTGCATTCCAGACCGAATGGAAATTTTTTTTTAATTTTTCATATTTACGGTAGAATTTAGTTTTGACATGTGCACGTGCTTTCAATTTTCTTTTTACTTGAACACAAAGAGCACTTCACATGAAGGTCAAAGTATTTTTGAATATTTTTTAAGAACTGGTCCAATGATTTTGCTTAAATATGTGTATTCAAAGTGTAATTAGTATATATTACAACCGCATTAGCTGTATTTCGCTTGAAAGTTTGGTATAGACGCACTGAAATTATTTCCATCTGCTGTACTTTCACATTTCTTTACTATTTCAAGAAGTTTGAATATTATTTAACGTGGATGAGGCAGAGGTAGAGTAAAATAATATTCTGAATATTTATTTTACTTTCAAATCTCTAATAAAAGACGGTAATAAGTTGAATTATTGGCTTTGAGTTCGACGAAAATGTTATAGTTTATTTCTTTTCTCGTATAAAGAACCGAAAAAAATCGATCACGTAATTTTGTCAGAAATATTCGTTTTGGTGGTTCCTGATTCCAAAAAAGTTTTTTTTTTAAGAACGTCCGAATCCGACCAAAAGTCTTTCTTTTTCTTCATCTCTCTTAAGATTAGTTATGAAAAAATTGTAATGAGAAAAAAAATCGATCACGAGGTTTTTACGGAAATCAGATGCGTCCACTGCTCTTTTTACCTGAAGTTCTTGTTAACTTGTGCATGCTGTGTGTCATATTTCATGTTCGTGATATTATTTGATGCGTGAGGATGTTATTTTCTATTATTATCGTTTAAGAATTAACTTGGCTAGGTTTCTTTTACCTTGAAGGTAATGTGTGATAAATCTTTTTGTATTCTTTCATTTTTTAAATTCAATGCTTTATAGCAGTTTCAATCGTTAAAAATATTATTGTAAATAATATATTTTAACACAGAATTCTTTGATGAGATAGATAAGGAGCGTTACGAAGTATCAGGAAGTAAATAGAACAAACAATATCGCCTTTTTAACCGAAATTATTCATAGATACGATTAATGTGTATTAATATAATTGAAATTGCAACAAAAACACTAGTTTTTAAATAAATTATATAAGAATCATCTTTATATTTATTAATAAATATTTCTTTTGAAATAGAATATAAATCTATCTGATCTTATCTCCCCCAAAAACGAAAGTACAAAATTTGTGTATCAGAGATTCTTTTATATAATCGCTCGTAAAAGTATTTCTTTAGTAAACTTTTTAATTGAGTAAAATGAAGACGACCAAAATATTAAAATCAATCCTCTCCTAATAGAATGCTGTAATGTTGCTCTCTAGTGCAGACTGAAAAACGTATATGTGCAATGGCTTTGCACCACCAGTTTATAATTGTGTTTTTGCCTGTCTCTCGTTGGATTAACCCTTTTAACATTTATTTTATATTTGTTCTCGAAGTGTTATGAATTTCGAAAAAAGTTGTTTTGAATATTTTATTTTAACTTGCCTAATTTATCAATGGTTTCGCATTATTCGTATTTCTAGAAGTTACCCTAATTCCCAAACAGAAGATAACTATGAAATGTAACTACGTATGCTTAAAAGGTTGGAAATAAATAAAATACAAACATGGATTGGATAGTAATATTAATTCCAGATGAGTATGTCCTGACCCTAAATTTTCATTATAAATGTATTATATCGTCTAATTATAATAATACTCTCCAGTATTATATCATCTAATTATATTAAGCGAACTCCACCTCTAACACATTTATAATAAAATTCTTGTACGGTAGTAAAATTCTTTAATATCTGAATTCCTGTGGCGTTGACAAAAAGATGTCTAGGATAATTGAACCAAGTTCTTTCCACATTTGTAATTTAAATGTTTATCTGTGAAGCTTTTAAAGTTTGTTTATTTATTTAACGACTTACGTCGACGTTCAGGCCATGGGGTCTATTCTTTCTCCTAACCATTGTCTACTATCCGTGATTTTATAAACACCTGACTTCTAATAGCTGTGGAAAGCACAACAAAAATCGTAGAAAAAGCAGATAACACCATTGATTTGGTCATTATTTTCTGCACGTACACAAGTGAAAAATTTGGTTGTATGAATGAATATTAATTTTTTAATATTTGGAAAAGAATGATATTTTTCCGGTTGTTTCCGACACGTCGAGTTTATTACTTTTTTATAAAATAAGCAATGATTGACAAAAATAATTCTTATTCGGCGAATGATCACGGTTGTTCTCTCCACAGAATTATAGTATTAGAAGTGAGGAGTCTGCAGTAAAAAATCCGATAGTATGTGGATGAGTCGGGGAGGAGAGATTGTGGGTTGTGGGGGACTGTAAAGTACCGAACCCACTCGTGTGGGTGAGAGAGAACCCAGCTGAAAGTCTTACCTAGTTCAGATCGAGTTCGGGGTGTCGAAGGTTTCAGAAAAGTGTCTTACCCGTTGATTTACTTTCTTGGTGTGAATATTCTTCCTATATACTTTTGGTTATACCTTTCTTCACATCATATTGCTTTTCACTATTTTTCTATCCTTGCTTTTCTTGCTCTGATTACATAAAATCATGTACACACTATTTCACTCTTAGAAGAAGAAAATACATATTGTCAATATTATTGACACCACTTCCCTTTAAAATAGAAAGAAAGTTATTGTTAATAGAAAATATATTTATTTTCCCGAAGCGACTTTCGACAACTTATGTTGTCATCTACACTTCATTTTGTTTATAAAATCAAGAATATGGAAATAATAATATTGAAAATAATAATATTTGTTGCCATACTACCTTTGTTTTTATATTAAATACTGTAAAAAAAGTGCATACACCAAAAATCCATGTGAACTACGTCGCAGGTACTCAGCTGGTGTAGATTAACACAATTTACTGTACATGTATCATGTCAGCCGTAGCCCTTACTCCTGACCCTAAATTTATATCTTGAGAATCCGATTGTAAATTTATTTCCTGTGATATGAAAATACCAATTTCTCATTGATATCGTTAAATTAGAATAGAGACTGGATGGTAATAATTATTTTTCGTTAACCAAAATATTTTGCTTCGTTTGCTATTCGCAGAATATTCTTCCTTAAACAACATTTTGATGATTTTTGAATGGGACTCAGTTTTTCATGACAATATTTCGTTTAGTTAATGGGATGTAGGTAGCATGTCATATTATTATTTTAATTGGGGGCTTAAAAGTCAACGTTTTATTGTAATATTTATTATTTCTAGTCACAGTTGACTTGCTAGTTATAAAACTTGGGAGTTATTCCACTTACTGGGTTGGAAACCGTAATTCTATTTTTGAACTCATTTCTGTGATTCCCTTTGTTCGCAGCGTATCGACAAACCGTGTGAATTTTAATGCTCCCTTTCCATGCTTCTTTCATAGTTCTCTGTACCCATCTTCAATTTCTTGTTGCTTCCCTGAGGCTTTAATAAACCAATATGTGAAGGTGAAAAAGTTGCTGGTATATTTATCTTCCACACAAAGAAACTTTGTGTAGTTATCAGTGTGTCAGTCACATTATCATGTTTTGTCATATTACACAGCACTTGGGTTATACCTCGTACGCCTTGTTTCTTTAAGACGCAAATCAGTCATTAGAAATATAGTTTATTTTATAAATAATATTGCTTCTAGTCCTTCTTGAGGACACATTCATCGTTTCGTATCATTTCTTATGTACAGCGGTAGTTGAAAAAATGAAAATATTTCATTAGTTTATCTGGCCAAATAACCGTACTGAGCGACACGCTAATTATTTATCCCCTCCTCCTTCAGTTTAGGTACATAATTATAAATTGCATACATTTTATGTTACAATTTTGAATTATTCACATATTTTGTATGAAAGTTTAATGGATACACATTTCCAAATTCGAAATATGTAAGTAAAAGAACAGTTTTAGTGTAAGAAACTGACAATTATTGGTGATTTTGCTGTTTTTTGGAACGTGTTCAACCATACATGAATTGACTAGTAAATACAGAAGTATTCTATGTAAAATTTATAATTTTTTTAGTTTCATTTTGTAAGTGTAAGTTTAAGTGTAGATGTAAGTGAAATGGCGGAAGAGCAGGCCTCATGGCTTGAGTCATTTTCACAGATAAAATTCAAATTCAATGATGGGACATAGGATTATTTACTGTGTGAGTAAATTGATTTAGTAAAGCTAATGAAAACAATTTAATGCGATGAACTTGACGTTTTAGAGGTAATAATGGTTGTGATAAGCTTTTCAACCAATCGTGTTACGTTTTCCCGAAGAGTCTTGCGTGACATTTAACGCGTCATTTTCGAACATGTGACATGCACATGCCAAACTATGCACTGCAGCTGTGCAGGAGTGGAAGACCTTGCTATTATTTTTTCTTAAGTATGGGACAACACATGTTTTGCTAATCATTGATATTTTCAAATTTCCTTCTTGTGTGAAGGGAAAGGGGGTAGCGAAAAAAAAAAGTGAATTAACCCTTGAGGATGTACATATTTATTTTTGTTAATTAGACAATATAGATGCATAATAAACAATTGAAAACCTTTAACATAATTCGCGATAAATAATCTAAACATAATACATGCACTGGTTTACTTAAAATTGATTGTCGTCTAAACGATTCGAGAGGATGTGATGATTTCGGGCGGAATGTAGAGCATATTTAAACACACCAAATTTTGTACTTAGCAGATTTTTGGGAGCCTGACAACTTATTCCTGAAAATATAGTTTTTTTTCCTTTAAATTGATTTTAATGTCAAAGAAGCTATAGCAACTTCTGAGAACTTTCTTTTGAATGGTATTATACTCCTAAGACTATGTAGAAAATGATTGTAGTAGGCGAAAAAAAAGGTTTTGGAAAGTAGGTAAAAATATTAAATATTTTTAGCATAATTTTGTGATGTCGGAAAAGAGACTTAGAAAACATTCAGAATGTTTCTTTGTTTATTTATTTACATGAAGGGATCATAACAATGGTGAACTCTCAACTTGCAGGGTCCAATTCACTATTCTTATTACGCTTCTCCGTTTGAATGTATCTGATTTTTAATATACTGCCATGTATTCTAATAAGACGTTAGAATTTAATATCATACAAGTACTTGGCCAGAGTAAGAAAGGCGAAGCTCATAAAACTTGTTGAAATGTTCATTTCATCGTACACCGTACATTATTTCTCCTAATGCCCATTATGTCGAAATCATCAGGATCAGATGTGTTTTTTCTACTATTATTATTATTATTAATAATAATAAAATTATTAATTCTTTTTATTTCATTAAAAATATTTATTCTTCACTGGTGTCATCTATTCCATCTTGACTAATTAATGCGAAATAGTTTATTTCCAGCTTGGTGATGATAAAGCAAGCTTTGATGTCGCTGGTGCACTGCTACGTGAAATCGATTATTTTATCGAAAGAGAGGACCGTTGACTGAATTAATGGGAGAGTTATTGCTTAAGATAATGTGTAACTGTCCAGATAAATGCTACGTTTCATTTTTAAAGCTCATAATGTTCAAAATAAACTTGAAAATCTCTTTGGAAATTAATTATGAAAGGGACTCAAACCAGGGAACTTAATATTCAACAATTTACATATTGAGCTTATGGAAGGGAATTTTATGATTCACTTTGTTGGGGTGAAGTAATTCTTAAATGGCCAATTATTTATTGCCAAAAAAGCAGTTATAATATTTCTGATCACGTGGAAGACTATGAGCTAAATTTATAAAAGCTAACTGTATCAATTGTTCTTTCATTTCTCTAATAAATAAAATAAATAAATATAATGTCAAGAAAGCAGATACTATTGCGTATGCCCACGTGGAGGACAATAAACTAATCTACTCCGGAAACTAGCAAGGGACCATTCAATCAATTCCGACTAAGGGCCGTAAGGCAGAGGTGGATTTATCATTTTACCGCCCCAAAATAGAGAAATAAATTTTTTTTTATCTTCATATTATAATTACAGAATACCAACAAATTTATATTATAAGGAATACAATTTTGAGTTTTATAATCAGAAAAAAAGAAAAACCACTTCACATCTCGTAAAGTGAACCTGCAGAGCCCGCTCTGCCCTTATCAACTTATCGTCAGCCTTGCATGACCAAGTATGTCAAACAATACTGTTCGTGTGGACGGCGGGTTAGACAATTTGCAAAAACCAAATGACGTTTGTCATAACAGGAAAAGAATGATGGACTGAACCTCTGTACCCTTGTAACTTTGACAAAATCTACACGTGAATACACTTGGGTCTTATTGTGAAACTTCTTCGCTCACTCGGTCCTCTGAGACGGCAAGTATATCATTACACGCTTTACAATTCTTTTCAGGAATGCGTGAATACATCTTACCCAAGCCACGGTTTTCGTTTTCATGACGTTTGTACCGCACTTTACCTTTCCTGTGACCAACCTTACCTGCTGGGCGGCGGATCTCCTCCCGCGGCGGCCGTTCGGGGCGGGCAGCCGCGTGGAACGTAGCCTCGCCGGTGGCAGCAACCAATGTATTTGCACACCGCGAGGCGAGCATTCGTTGCCGAGCATATGAAGTTGTGGTGGCATGTGAAGTATCCTTCCGCACTAATGTTAGTTCTAGATGAATACTGAACTAACCAATGAAAACTAAGGCATTGCACTGCCGACACTACGCGTCACTGACCAGTACTTGCACTGTCGGCAAAACAATAAAGTTCGTGCATACGCTTTACTAGCGTGCATGTTGGAATACGAAGCAAGTATAGGAGAGAAATTTTCTCATGGGACATTTTTTTAGCAAGTATAAAAATTATTTCACTACGTTAAACACATTACAAGAAGGGTGGATTATCAGGGTGATAATCACGCTACACACAACATAGTATAAGTGTACAAACTTTCAGATAGATATTACAATAATAAATAGTTTCTTTAAATAACTATCGAAATTAAATCGTATATATCGATCAATAAACATGTGAGATGGATTACTCAATACAGGCAAGCAGAACTTTAAAAAGCCTGTGAAATTGTAACTGTGGCGATCAGAGGTGAAGAACCATAACATTATTAATATGGTTTTATAATATCGAGGCTAACGTAAAACTATACTCCTTGGAGAATGTAGAAATATTAAACTTAAAAATATCTCATTTGATTATGATAATTCTGTCCTGGTGGACTTACATCGTGTAGCTCAGTTCGTGACCCGTCCTGGGTACGTAATGAAACCACCTGTTTCTATTACGAGGTTTTCCTTCATCAACTGATACGATTCATTAGAGCACAGCGGCTCTCTTTTCTCAATATCTAGACATGGTCGCGGTAGAACCGAAATTCAAAATGCGAATCATCTTTTAAAAAATGCAGGAGAGAGTGGGACAAACTCTACTCTTCTGTAAAAATGTACCTGGGGCGCGAGAGGAGTGAATCAGACCATTCGTTTATGACGCAAATGTACAACGCAAATGTCTCAGTCGGTTTACCGACCACTATGTCAGAACTCAAAAGTCCTTAGAGGACGAAACCAATCAATCCTACCCAGAGATTGTCCAGGGCTGAGCATACCATGGCCTACGGTGGGGAGAATGTTTTCGGCGAGCGCGGGGGAGGGAGTGCTCAATTCCTTGCCCCGAGTTCTCGAGCAACGCGAAGCTTTATACCCAAAAAATTAAAAATTCTAAAAAACTTTCTAATTCAAAGGGAATCGCCTTTGATATTAGATAACGGACACTCCCAACACACACGCCGGATCTGGCCCGTGAACAGGTATTAACACATCTCACCTGCACTCAAGAAGCAATAAAATTCACGACGGTTCTCTCATCTACTACGTTTAAATTCCCAGAACCAATGTAATAGTTTCATCTAAACTGGTTCTGACATGATCTATCAATATAATTTCCATAACCGTCGCGTGTCTGATTCAGTTTCTCCAACGCAAAATTAAAGAAAAAGGTAAAATATATTTATACATGAGTGACTGTGTAAGAGAGTTGGCTAGTACTTCGCCAGTCACGATAAATATTCCCGCTAACATATCATTTAAAATTCTTTAGGTCTCTCATTCCGCACGTATTCCGGGGAAATATTTGCAATAAACGCCGGGGGTCGTTACAGCGGAATACCCAATTGCTAATGTCAAAGCTAAATTCCATAGTAAATATAAATTAATTACCAAATACTGTGTCTCCGACTGTTACCCATCTAACCCAGCCGATCTGGGCCTTATTACGCAGAGCTGACATTACGTAAAAGTTTATAATATTACGCAGAGCTGACATTACGCAAAAGTTTATAATATTACGCAGAGCTGACATTACGCAAAGGCGGTTGTTTAAATCACGAGTCCCCATGACCTCACATCCTGTGCGCCTATCTAAAAGGCCCCTTTTATGAAATGGCGTTGTTTCTTCATAACGATAATATTTCTTCCGACAGCTGCTTCCATGCTATTGCTGCGCAGATTCCCAGGCACGTGGGCACCATTTAGTTCTCAATTAGATTGGACGCAATGTACGCACGCAGGCACCCCCGCCATATAGGACTCCCACACCTTTCCCCCAAATATATCTGAATGCATGGGACAACGCCCTACCCTCTCCACAAAGCACCATAGAGTTGAGTGTGACCATTCCCTTTTCCAAGATCTTCTCCTACCATGAAGAACTCTTCAATACATTCAAATATCCACGTGGAGTCCCCACCCCTGAAGAAGGCGGGTTCCAGGGTTCGTTGCGTTCTCGGGAAAATACACACCAAACCCCTCGACACCCCTCGAGGTTACTTAAGCAGGAGACCACCCATCCCAAGTATCTTCTGGTCTGAGCTTTTCTTTTCGAGGATGTGATGTGACGTGCATACCGCTTGACGCTGGGAGCGTCCTGCGCCGCTCACCATAGCTGACGGGGTGCAGCTAGCTTTTTACGGCATTCTGCTTGACGGTAAATAAGAAGCACTTGGAACAATCTAATGGACTTTGTCCTTCTGTACGAGCCCTTAAGGCAATGTTAATCCAGTATGTTGATTTCTCACCCCGACGAGGGCATTTAACGTAAATATATTGCCCATGAGGGCTCACTTGCATTTCAATTATTAAACCTTTGTTATATTTTACGTATGTATGTTTTATTAAACTAACGCCAAAATCTGAATGGGGAATCCACTTTCAAAAACCTCTCTGCCAAGCGAGTTACTCTATTAAATTTGGGGACTATCCTCTCCAGTCGTTGGGACAAATGCGACGCTAATATATATAGCGGGACCCGACGCGACATTCCCAAGTGATAAATTTTTTTTTTTCTGTTATAAGATACCAGACACGAAATTCTTTAAGTTATTTATTGAATTTAAGTTGTTTAATTGTATTATTTCTAGGGTTTTTTAATTATCGGAGGGTTAAAATTGTTTTTGCTGAGGAGTATACTCATATTATGTGAAAGTATCATTCAGTTTTATTCACTTTCTAAATAACATGACAGTGTCTTAATCCCAACAATTCGATAACGAATGCATTGTCAGACCTCTCTGACGTCAGACCTGTGTACCTACGAGCTCTTGTGCGTAGGTCTGTTAGCCAGAGCAAACCTGTATGACTGTATAGAGCGGTAGCGTGAACGGCCCTGTATTCGACTAACGATAAAGCAATGGTCATGCAATAAGATAGACGATACGGTAGACAGGATTTTACCATTTAGTTTCCTATCATCATTATAAGTTACAATAATTTTGCTACAATATTCTTCAATTTAGTATCTTCAACTTGAGATTTGTACCTTTCCGTGAGTTACCTCTTTTTTTTTTACTAGATGTACACTCAAGAATTTTTCCATTATGCCTTATGAGAATTATTTATTCGTAAAGAAATACGTGTAAACAGACTGTTTAATAAGAAACACTTATTTGATCAATGTAGTGCTGCATCGTATTGTGTAATGAGAAAATAAATTACGTAAATAGCTCGGACTTGTCTCGTCTCGCTACGTAATTGAAGAACGTGACAGTCTACTCTTTTAATTTTAATGATATGTATTCTATTCAAATAGTGTGTTCCGATAACACTGTTACATATTTATTTTGTAGACGTTCAAACTTTCATTATCTTGCTCTAGGAAACCTTTATTTCACCGTCCCCTTAGAAAATAACATCGAAGTTCTGATATTGTAGTTCTGATATTGTTTCTTTTTTCATTCTCTAATATCTCGCTACGGTCTGCAATGAATCTCTCTCAAATTTTATTAATTTCAATTGACATAGACAAAATACATTCTACAAACTATGTTTTCAATCGTGCCAGTTCTTATGAAGTAAAGAGAAACACTTCAACTGATTTTGACAATGTTTATTTTGCAACTTTCATTTCTACCCGCAAATATTGACGTGTATTGTAACAATCAAATTTACGTATTGTACATTAATGTGGACATTAGTATCCAGGCAGTACGCCCACCAAACCCCGGGGCGACACCACTGACGTACAATTTTAAGAACATTTCGCGTACGTTTGAACCACTCTGTGTACTCATTGCAATTTAACGCGAGACACGTTGGAAGCTGAAATTTGTACCCTTGCGTTACCTCTATATTTTAACAGAATCTATTATATACGGGTTCCTGTACCAATACTTTCTGCATTTAAGAGTCACTTGTTGATAAAATTGTCAATTACAGTCATTGTCAAATGTCTTCAGCTATTTACAATGAATCTGTAAGGAAAGCTAAAGTTTGATATAATAATAGAACATAGGACACTAACAAAAAGAAAATTACGGAGTTTGTTTACTATTAAACTTGGTTTTGGGTTAAATTATTTTTAAAAAATTGACTGAGTTCATAATTTTAATGCAAACTCATAATTCTTTTAATTTTCAACGTGATATTTTTCTGGATAATATTCCCCTGTTAATGATAAACGGGGAAGACTTTCGGAGTCTGTTCTGATGATGCGCAGCTTAACATTTTGGGGTATTCCACTCTACTTACTTTGTTTATCTCAACCTCACGGTGGAAATATTATCTGTCTGAACTACTTGTACTTAGCGTTCTTATTCGCAAGGTTAGTTGGAGTTGGGTTCTATGCATTCTTAATTAGCTAGTCTGTTGGCGTGATGAAATGCATATATTAATTAAGATGGCTTTGATTGAAATTTTTCTACCATTATTTCGTATTCTGGTTTTCAATAGGGATGACATGTAACATCAGGACCAGTCTATCGATTCTTGAAATATTAATATTTTCAAGCATTTTGCTAGCCGGAAATTCCTAAGGAGATTAAGGGTCGGGCCAGTCGCCGCCAAATAAGGAAAAATACCCGCCTCTAAGCCTTCCCGTTCATTGTGTAGAGGCTGAACAGTTTCCATCTACTTCTGAAAATTGAGTAGGAATGCCCTCAGAAGAATATTGCAGAAGCGCGTGGCGAGTGTGAATGGAATATTTCCAGCGGATGCAAAAATAATGGTCAGCCCGCGAAGGACGCTGGCATATCGGTGAAGACGCAGTGTTCTCAGAAGCTGAGGGGTGACCAAGATGATGTAGAGTGCTCAGTGCGTTAGCGAGGGCGTGATCACGTGACCTCCGCTTCTGTATATATTGGGAGGCTTGAAGATCCTCAAAGACTTTCAGACTTGAGACTCTGCGGAGTGTATGGAAGTACCCAGGTTATTTGAGATGTGACTTGGTTAGTTTTGGTCGTCAGACCACTGAGAATTGCTGCGGTAATTCTATTACATTGCTATTAGGCGCGAATGACGTAACTTGGAACAGTTAGTTATTTCGGGATAGCAACTTGTAAATTTTTGAGATTCGGATAATCGGTAGATTTCCGAGTTAATTGATAACACCAGTATTTATATATGTGTGTAATTGTTGCTTTCAGATAGCAATAACTGTAATAACAAATTCAAACTTGTATTTATGATTTGAGAGTTCGTTCAAATTTGTAAATACGCAGATTTCAATTTAACTTGTATTAAAGGAATATTTTATTGTTATTACACGTGTGTTTGATTGCTTGGGGAAACCCAGCTGGTGGCAGCGAACTCTACCATAAAGATTGCGGTTTATGGTCGAATCCCGCTTCTACCCAAAAAATACCCAAATCGCATCTGGACTTGCGGTGTGCCGTAACACATGTATAGAACTAACTTAACTGAAGTTTTTGCAAGTATTTTTTTTCTTCTAAGCTCATTTTTGAAAATATGATGGAACTTGATTTAATTTTCGTACCAATCCACGATGAAAATGAAGTGTACTACGTTACGTCGAAGTGTCACGAAGTTTACCGAAGTGTGCCTGGAGTACCCAAAACTAGGAGTACACTCCAAGACATTGGCGCACGGCGTGTTTACCTTTACATTGTCATATTACATACTATGTTAAGCCAAAATGTTATGACCACCCGTTTAACAGTGTACAGATCCATCTGTTTCTCACGATATAGCAGTAATTTGGCGTGTCATGGATTCGACTGGTCGTTGGGAGGTTGTATCTTCGGAGATATCTAGCACCAGATATCCACGCACATTTCACGCAATTCCCTTAAACTTTGACCTGATTGTTTCTGGGCGCGTAGCTGGCACACGATAACTTCTCTCATTTGTTCGATCGGGTTGAGATCAAGCGAACTTTGTAGCTGAGAGATCAAAACGAATTCACTATTACGCTCTTAAAATCAGTGCAGTACAATTCTCGCTTTGCAACACGAAAAGGTATCCTGCTGGAAGATGGAATCACCAGCGTGGAAGTTGTGGATAGTCCGCACTGTTCGTTCGCAAAACTCTCACGGAGCCTTAGGTCAACATCACAGGTCTCAGAGAGGCCCACATGGATATCTCCTCAATATTATATCTCTACTGACCACTTTTTCTTAGCGCTGTGCAGGTGTCGTGTAGACATTCGCGGAGATGGCCGTCGATCGGATGTAACAATAAATTTCAATCATTGGACCAGGCGACATTGACTAATGTTCTCATTGATCCACGCTTCAATCACGACGCCCGCTGCAAACGTTATTGACATTGTCTTGGGTCAACATCGAGAAGATGTATGGATCGCCTGCTGAGGATCTTATGTTCATCTTGTAAAACACTACACCAACATGATCATATTGACTATAGATTCCCCCTATCCCGCTTTACAGAATTGTCAAGCCACCGGCATCCACGTACTGAGATGAGACGGGGACGTCCAACAAGTTGTGTTTTAGTCGTGGTTTACCATCCTTCAAACTCTCACGTAACCAACCCACCAGCTTCCCGATTGGCGTGATACTCGTCGTGATGCACCGGTCCGAACCATCTGCTCTTGGACAAAGTCACGAATATCCGTACCTTCCCAATTCTCGGCATTTACTACAGCTGATATGCTTCACCGGTTGTCTCTCCTTTTATAATCTTTCCCGTTCATGCGGTCCGCACGTCAGTAGGGCGCGTTCATTCTTGTAGTGGGCAGTGGTCATAATATTCTGCCTGATCAGTGTGCGTAGTATAGAACATCGATCACCAACCTTTTGGGTCTCAAGGACTACTAAATTCATCTTTTTAAATTCCGCGAACCTCTTTAAGTGAATATCTTATAGAGATAAATGGGCAAATAATGGCCACAGAATTCAACAAAACTAAAGTACTTTGTAATTTATATAAAAATAGAAATACGTTTTTAATTAAACATATTTATTCGATCGATATAACTACGTCTTAGGAGGTTCTGTGTACCTCGTTACATGGTAATGTAATTTTCTAGATTTACGTTCACATTGGAAAGATATTATGGCAGTGTGACAAGGTGGTGGGGAATGAAAGAACCCAAAAATTGAATGATGTAATATGTAAATGATTCTCGATATCAGTTTTGGAGCTCCCTTGTACTTACCGAAAATATTAATTGATATATCTACTGAAGTTGATTTTACATTCATTTGATTAAGTTACCTATTAAAATCGAAAATTTGCCCTATCTTTATCTGGTTCCCTTAGCTGTCCGATCAGTTACTTGTGTGCTGAATGTGTAATTTCCCTCAGGGTAATTTAGGGTTTTTTCATGAGCCTTTCAAATAATTTCTCAATGTAAATGGTCTGAAATAAGGGAGATTAGTTCAGGAAAACCAAAGATGAAGGTTAAAATGGAAAAGAACGAACAATGCTACTCTAAACGAAGTAGCAGTTATATTACAGCATTGAAAATAACATAGATAAAACGAGAGGAAAGAAGTTCAAAGAAACCTGCTACACGTGCTTTTATTCCGGAATACTCGACTTTCCCACGTTTCTTTGGCTCGTGATAAAGCGGAAAATTAAAAAATCATGTAGTCAAAAAAATATTTGCACACTCTGATATGTTGTGATCGAGGTCATCCGTTCATCCCTTCATCCCTTCCCGGTCCTTTCCATCCCTTCCCATGAAACCTGGATACTGAGCGACTAAGTCGCAATGGATGACAGGTTGTGACTGTAGAACAAAATCAGTATGTTTCAGAAGAACAAAACAACTATCAGCAGTTTCGCGACAGAGAATCGTCCAGCTTCATTATGCTGTCAAAAATTTCTGTTCATTTGAAAAGTATCTCTGCTTTTCCACTGTCAGAGACTGTCAAGAAATATCGAGAGGCAGGAACTACGGAGATCAGGGAAGCCATGAGCACTGATGTGCAGAGAAGGACGGAGCGTCGTGCAACAAATTAGGAAAGCACCGTCTACAAGTGCTATCTCGTTAGTGAATGACGCAAAAACTAAGACGGGCAAGAATGTCCTAAGAATACAGAATACTATATGAAGCTGGTTTTCACGGTAGCTATACCATAAGAGGCACTACATAAACGCGACGAAACGAAAAAAAGCGCTTGAACTTTTCCGCAGTGTACCTCGATAAACCAGGAAAATATCAGAGAAGTGTAATATTCTCCGACGAAAGTTAACTTATTTGGATCAGATGAGAAGACTTACTCTTGGCGGAGAAAATAGGAAAGAACTAAGTAATGAAAATGAGAAGAAATCATGTATATTAACGTGTTGCGCCATAATTTACAGGAAAGTGTTGACAAGTTAAGACAAACCATGAAACGTTGAATTTCCAACTAGACCATGATCCCAAACATAACGCCAGGAAGATAAAGGAATTGTTACTGCACAGTGTTCCCAGGAAATTGTACACCCCTCCACGGTCGCTTGATATCAGTCGTATTGAGATTTGTGGAATACGTTGACTTTGAGACTACGGAAAAAGATCTGTGTCCAACACAAACTGGTATAAACGTGTTCTTGCAAGAAGAATGGGATAATATTACTTCCGACATAACAAAACCATAGATGGTATCGTAGCCTCGTCGATTACTAGCAGATATTGAAACCAAAGGACTATGCTACATCTTAGGATATTATCATCTTGAATTCCTATTTTATTTGTCAATGTTATTGTGCAAATACATTTTGGCTATTTTATGATTTTTTTGTCTTTATCTTACAAAGAAAATACCCGTCTTGTATGTATTTTTGTTATATCTCACAAAACAATTATTTTGATTCCACGTTTCCTATTTGATTTTAAAGAATTCTTCGTAAATATGTGTGCAAATTTTTTTTGTGACCACTGTACATACTTCAATTTATAAGGGGCATTCAGTTCCATATTTAAATACATTGAGTAGTGAAGATTAATAAATTAACATGAGTGTGATTTAAGTCCACTTACTACGATTACAATATTTTCCTTTCCTTAATACTGGGATACTCTAAAAATAGATTCTTAAGACGGCATAATTATTCGAAAGCTTTATAGCGATTCTTAGCATAAGATCATCAAACTACCATTAGCTATAGTGTTTTATGAATGTTTCATTGTGAAATCCGAAGATGACTGAAAAATTCTTATTAATCGTTGTATTGCGAATGAGTGAAAGTCGCGCATTTTTTCTCCATCTATCTTATTCTCCTTCTTATTCTCATAATTTATTATTATTATTTATTACCACCAACATCAATTTTCCAGGCTGAAGTGGAAGCATAATCTTATACATCAAAGGTAGCTTGCGTGTTTCATCACCGACTACCGAGCTTGCAAATGAGATTTCGTTCATTCATTTTTCTATTACTAGCATATTTACATTATCCCTTTGTAAATGACTGGCATCAGCTGGGGCATGCTATCAAAAGACGTATAAATAATTTAAACTTTTCAGTCTGTCTCTAAAGGTACGCTTATTTTCTGACGATACTTAGATATAATTTTGAGACAAGATTTGAGATGGTCTGATCACGTTATTTATATTGCACGGAAAACCTAGAAAACACTTCATTTTGCCATTCGTTCTGTTAAAAAATGTAAAATTGAACTCGGTTACATTTTCTCGTCAGACCTGAAGTAGAATACGCGACCGCATGTTGGGATCCTTATCGGAGGGGACAAATACTAGACCTCGAAAGAATACAGAAAAAAAGCACTCAAA
Source organism: Laupala kohalensis (assembly GCA_002313205.1). NCBI lineage: Eukaryota > Metazoa > Arthropoda > Insecta > Orthoptera > Trigonidiidae > Laupala > Laupala kohalensis. Next base: position 120,488 of record NNCF01130875.1, on the reverse strand, counting down.
TTTATTAATTATGGATCAAATTTAAATGATTGCGTAATGTTGGAATCTTTGGAAAGTCGAAGAAAACGATCTAGGCTCGTCAATTTATTTAAAGCTTACAGAAATGAACCCGAATGGAAATGGAAAACGAAAAAATTGGTACATCATTCTCGGATAGATAGAAAAGATCATATTTTAAATTTTAGAACTGGGAAACAAAAAACCGGCGTTGGAAAATTCTCATTTCTCAATAGAACGATTAGAGACTGGAATTTAATGCCTGCACCGGTTGTGAAAAAGTATTTGAGCTCTGCATCTATTCACAGGGTTAGGCAAGTTCTGGAAGAAGGAGTGCGCTAGTGTAGATGTAGTGGTAGTGAAGTGGTACGAGGGAAATTGCGTGAGTTAGAAAGGAAGGGAAGGGAAATGCGAAGTGTACTAAAGGGGTAAATCGAATGTTCGAGTCATCCGCCGTAAAATGTGCAATAAGTAGGGTTTTACTTCTTCTTTTCAGTGTCACGTTTTTATATTTAATATTATTAATAAACAATAAGTAATTTTTTTTTATTGTTTCAGCGTCACATGTTTCTGTATCTAATATTAGTTTAATCATTTATTTAACAATTTTTATTTTCAGTTCTCTGTAATATGTATTTTTGTACATTTAATTGAATGTTCTCATATTTTACCACCGGGTAAGATCTGCCCATTTGCAGTTAAATAAATATTAATAAAGTGAAGACTAAATACGGAATTGTCTTTTCAACAGTACGTTACAAGTTATATTGCTTTAGTGGCTACATTCTATTACCATTAAATTTTGAATCTAGTTCGAGGCTTTATTCTTATATATTACGTAAATTAATTTTTCAATTCCTTTAAAAAATATTATTTTTTTGTGTTTATATCATTAATGGAAATAGAAAATATATCAAAAGTGTTGAACTTCTTCACAGCAATATTTCATTTTAAGTTGTATATTTTAATTGATATTTTAGTTTCTGTTTAACAATGCATTATTGAATCAATTCTGGGTTAGCTATTCATTGTAATACATTGACTAGTTCCAATAAATTTACTGTACGCAAGAAAGCGTAGACTGATGTTTGCTAATAGCGTTAGCTATATTGTCTGAAGACCGAAGGTATATCGGAAAGTAAACATGATCGAAATTTGGCATTGACACAAGGCCTCCACACCAGGGTTTGGTGGGCAAGTAGCGGCTGTTTAGTGACGCACAGAACTCGCGGCCAATGCCTATAGAAATAGCTTGGACTCTTGACGACGTGCAAAAACGTCCTCGGACTCGGGTAGCGGGGAGAGGCGGAGGGCAAGGCCACAAAGAGCTTTGTGCGGAAGGAATTACCCGATCGTGTTGTTTATTTCTGTACACAACAGGTTGTTTCAGTTAAAGAGCTGTAAACGAATTGGCTCATATGTGGTCGATCTAAATGAGCGTGTTTCTAAATTATTAATTTTAGATAATCATCGAGACAGTTGAAAATTACTTATTTGTATCATGTGATGTGCTGTGAAACTTCTAGACTTAACGGAATCCGGTGCTTAAATATTGTTGTCCACTTGTTATTCGAAACACTTGAGAGATTTCTTTCGATGAGCGACTGTTATAAAATAGATCCATGAAATAAAAGTAAAATAGTTTTGATTACTTCAAGTGCGGTATCTTCAGTGATATGATGCGTGATGTAAATATTTGTTGTTTTATACCGCTGTACTTTATGTCGCTGTGTGAATTTCTTTCCGATGGTGCCCGTATACCTTTCGATAATACATGATGTCTAACTCTTAAGGAAATCTTTAATACGGAAATACAACTACTTTTTTAAGCTCATGAAAGTGAAACTCAACTTAGAAGTTGATTTGCATAATGACTTTTAGTATTTAATGATAGTACTTTTCGGACATTTTTAAACAGTGTTCTTCTTCACCATATTTTCATTTACCATATCTATCCGAAACTGTCTTCTTTCGCTGACATTTGACTATATTTCCGGCCCCTAAGATGAAAATATCTTCTTGGGAAGATAATTTGACAATATACCAGTGTGTTGTTTGTTTATAGAGATTATCCACGGTGTCCCAGAGTAGTGGATCATGTTGATTCTGCTGTATTATCTGTCACTGATTGCTCTGAGAACTCTTATGATGTAGGTTTCTGAAGGAAATGTTACGTAACTGCTGTGTAACATCAGAGATTTATTGAATTGATCACAAAAATTGTAATTAAGTGGTATTATGAACGTTTTAGCATTATATAATCATCTTTTAATATTATACTACTATTAACATTCATAATATAAATTAAAAACTTACGACCATTTATGGATATTTATATTTTCTGTGAAGAGCTTACTACGTTTCGACTTGGATTCAAGTCGTCAGGTGATCAAGTAATAACAAATTATAACAATAAACATAACAGGACAAATGAACATGACATATACATACATATAAACACAAAATACGTATACAAAAAATCAGAAACACAAACATGTTATAATATGTATTGTATAAACCAGATAGTTTTTCAGTGTATTTGCGTGTCTTGGAGTTTGAATTTACGCACAGACACGGGTTTATACAATACGCACAGACACGGGTTTATGTGCTTTATTTCTCAAAAAGTTGGTGCCTCACTCTATATTTTGGTTTTGAATCATACTTCGTCAATTAATTGTGGATTTTTGTTGCAGTTAATAGCTTACAATTTAACTGACTTCGAACAGTATATTCGTATTTGTGAATGGGTAATTCGTTTAATTAATGTTACTATTCATATAACATTATTTGTGGATAGATTTCGTTTTAATGTCCGTGGTTTTTTTCGTAAACAAATCCATAATAGCGGTTATATCTGTAGAATAGGAAGCAATTTCTCTACATTAACGGTCGTTGTTTCGGTCGTTGGTTATAATGGAATCATATACCTCGAACATATTTTAATTTTATCAAATGTTTTGAGCATATAAAATACATTTCGCAGTTTGCGGGATAAGTACTTGATGAAAAATCCTCAAGGGGTTATAGATACTCTCTCTTCGTGTAGTCCATTTCTTATATAGGGTTTGTTGTTATTTTATCCTATATGCTCGGGTAACAGCGTCCTTTTAATTGAGTGTACGCTTCTGTGTCGGATTGTTTCGCTTCACGTTCTGGCGGTCTCTTTGATCTATCACCTGGCTCTTAACCCAATAACCGTCTCGTTGATTTTCCTTCTCGTTTCTCAAAGCCCTTGCCTGAGTTGTCTCGTGCCTTTCAATACTAACGTACATCTTACCTCGTCACTTAAAGAATGTTCAAGAAGTCTTCTTAGTTATTATCTTCGGTAGTTTAACTAGTATTGATAATTTACAATGATTGGTCAAATAACTTCTTCTGAATTTTTAAGAAACGCTGGTTCAAAGTGATAAATGTTTGTGGGTAAATTTTGGAATTTTGATGCTACATTGGACCGGGTTATTCTCCCCGATATATTTAATATTATTTTGCTTCGACAAATGGAACTTAAACCGGAAATCAGTTATATTAGACATTAATCTCCATGATGTTTGAATGGGTTGGGATCTGGTGTGCTTTAATACAGATCTCTGTAATTCTGAAGTCTACCAACTTTAATCAAAAGTTTAATCTGTCTCGTGATCCTATGAGTTCGGTATTGTGTGTATGTGAACTTTTGAAGTGCTATCGATGAATGGCTTCCTCTTGCCTTCTGTATGGTCAGAATATCTTTGCCTTCGGATTTCATTGCTGTTTATATGTCTTTACGTGAATGTTTGTGCTTTATTGTTAAGATGCAAGTAATAATTGAAAGAATCACGTTTAATTATATTATGACCTCATTTTTCTCCCAAATGTTTGTGCAGTTGACAGACATTTTTTGTTTTTTGTGTGACTGAAGGAGTGGAAATCCCATAATTAAAGAAAACAAAACATAACTCTTTTCACTGTTTCTCTGCGCCTTTTCATTACCATTTCACTTGTTTCATATTTTTCATTTGCTCTGATAGGCTTGAAGGCGCCCCAGTGCTTTTGCTGCTTTAAGGGCAACTTGCATTTAAGCTTGTCTCAGCGTGAACATATTGTCTTCTCTTTAGCAGTTCACGCATTTCCCAAGTAATTTGCGATCTTTTTTCTTAATTTAACAGTTATCTCAGCAATTGTTAGTTGTGAACAGTGTCAGTCTTTTGTGATATAAGAGAACGGTCAAAGATATAAAGTAGGTCGATACGATCGAGAGTATGATTTGAATCGCGTTTTGTTATTACTGACAGCAATAAACTCCAAAGCAAGGTTGTATTCCCGTACTTAGCGAATGAGTTTAATAAATGTATTATTCATTTCGCATCTGCAGGGTATGACTTTTTTTCTATGTATTGTTTGGAATCCAAAAATACACAAGTACTACTTGTACTATTCTTGACCGTTTCACGAATTACTGTACAATGAACATAGAGCATACGAAATGTTTGATTTATTACTGTGATATCCTATTAAAATGTCTCAGCCGAATTTCAAGTTTAGTCCAGTAATTAAGATTAAATAAATTAATGAGTGTAGTTTCACATTGATTATATTAGGAAGGATAGTCCTTGATTTTTTAAATAATTTGAAGATAATATCACAGGAATTGTACTCTTAAAATAGTATATACTTAATAAGTAAAATTATCCTGGTGACATGTTTTCACATTTAGAGGAAAGCTTATGAATCACCTTGAATTTGCATATTTAACTATGCAATTTAATACATAAAAAGGATATAAATAGATTTTTTGGATTCGCAAAATTTCCTGCTGTTATATTTTTGCAATAGCTGATGTTAAACACTGGACCTACGTGATCATACCTTTTCTTAAAATAATTTTATGGAACTAATTATTTTGACTCGTGTGCCTTTCACAAAAAAAGTCTATGGAAGAAACCAAATTTAATATTCCGAAGTATTTGTTAAACGCAGAGCACCGTACTCGATGCTCTAAAACATAGCAATGTATTGTTAATCTCATAATAGAGAAAACTTTTTAATCTAGAGGTGTTTTGGGCATGTTATCTCCCCTTTAAACCATGGATTTATCTCATTGTATGTGAAGACTGAATTGAATTAGCTCAAAGCGACTATAGCTGTGAAGTGTGAATAGGAAAGTAGTTTCATTTCTCGGGCATCTCTCATTACCTGCTTGCTGACTGGGCCCAGACTAATTTTGTGGGAGTGTGGAGTGCGACGTTGCAACGGCTTCGTGTGGTCCGAAGTGGAGGCGGCACTCAGGTATTCATAGATTCAGTAAAGGGAGTGCAGAGGCCGGTTGAGTCATGACATTTTTGTTCGGGGAGGATATCTTTTAAATAAATAATTACCATTGCTTTTGTTTTTGAAAATGAATGTACAATGTGATCTTATGTAATCCTCATGAATGATTTAAAGAAAACAATTACATTTCATGTTGTTAAGAATATTACTTTTCCCAGTTTGTTAATTACAGAGTGCTGAGGCTCGATAGTTTTCGCAATACTTGTTAAGGTTAACGTCCATATCTAGATGTGTCGTTACTATTTTAATTTTTAAAGATGTGGATTATATTAAGTTAGAGGTTTTATCTAGGTTTAATAAGAACCATTCGGGGTAGTGAGTGTTTGTTGTCATACCGAATGATGAATTTGTAGCTACCCTAATCCCTACGGTAAAATTATTCATTACGGATGTAGCTGAAATTGTGTAATATATATAATTATACATGTTAGAATGTTTCTCCGGTATGCAAATCTATTCCATTTGATGGGCCTTGATCATATTCCATTTGATGGGCCTTGATCAAACTTGGTAAAAATCTCGGAAACTACCTAGACCAGTGTGATTTTTTAAATTTTAACGCTTCACTATAAACGGAAATAATTGTGTTTTTCTTGAAAACACTCTGCGGATAATAGCAGTGCATTGAGCATGTGAGTCGTCAAAGAAGAAGGTTGCGAGTTGTTTCTGTGTAGATATCAATTTATCGAACTGCATGAAAATTGGGAGAAGCGACCGGGACGAGACCCCCGAGCGACCCTGAGTTTGTAAAAATAACTCTAACGTGTTTTGAAAAAATATATTTTCCTCTCTTTCTGCTATTACTGGTATTTTATTAAGTGTTTTTTTGTATCATTGTATTTGTTTCTCTTGATGGAAAAATTCTGTAAACGTATTGCACAAGTTGCGTCTCTATATTAATTCATAAAATGCTTAGAATTTTTTATTTTAAGCAGTATTGTTTGTGGATTTTTGTTTGTTAAGATGTTGCAGTTTAAAGAATATTAATGGCGATTCATGTGCTGTCACGGGCTTAAAAGCAGAATAGATCGATAAAAGAGTATGATACCTGCTACACGTCACTACTCATGAGTGCATTGCAAAGAAATTGTCACCAATAAAATAAAAACTACAAGAATTAATTTAATTTTTATGGTACCCTGGTGTCACGAGCATACTTTTAAAACAGCAGGTTTTTGAATTTTTATATCGACAGAATTTTTACGTAGCCTATTCTTAGGGAAAGTTATCCCAAAATTATGTTGTCTACTTGTCAGAAACTTCTTTAACGCTTCAATATCGAAGGGTCCTCAGCTTATATGAACGCGTTACTATTACTTGGGAGACGTCGATGTTATAGAGCGACCTTGTTGGTGCTCTCCACACGTGGACTGTCGCCCGACGCGGGTATTTTTGCCATTTTACGTTCAGTCACCTCGCCGCTGTTCCATTCACGAGATCGTAATGAAACGATTCTGGCCTTGGTGCGGAAAGTGTATTATGAACCACCCTACTCTGTGAAAAATGAGTTGTTGTTTTTCTATGCTATTATTACGCGGTGTTAAATATAATTTCAAGCCGTGTTTCGTATTATACTGTATGCCATTAGTATACCGTGTCAAATATAATTTCATATGTTTAATGCAGACTGTCTATAGATATTGTGAGATTTGAATAATTTCGTGATTAAAATGAAGAAATCATCCCCGTTCGGACGTTTTAAATTCGGAGAACGAGCGATGGAGCGGGGGAGAAAAGTCTTCCTACTCTCTAAAAATTTAAAAGTCCACCGTTGAGAAATGCGACAAAGGAAACATTCACATCTGGCTAGGCGCAGTGACCCGCGATGAGCTCTTTGTTGAAAAGAAAATTTATTACTGTTTAGAAATTGCAAGCAAGCGAGGGAGTGGGAAAAACCACCCACCCCGGCCGTATAACCGAGGACACGCAGAGGGGAAGGAGCAAGTGGTGACTTGTCAGGAAAAAAATGTTGAAAAAGAGCGGTTAGAAATAGTTCAAAATTACTCAAAATTCCCAATCAGAATTTAGGCACATGAGGGGGAACAGTTGTGGCATTGGAAGTTTTTCGTCACGTGAAGTTCAAAATTGGAAGACCTGGAAGTGGAAAAAGGGATGAAGTCCATTTAAGGAATGGCAAATGAACATTCAGGATCAGAGAGACGAAATCATCAGAGACACGAGATTTTTTTCCGCGCGAAGTATCTTCAGATCAGAGATCATCAGATCAGAGAGACGAGATGAGAGACACGAGTTTTTTTTGCGCGAAGTGAAGACTTGTAGATTTTTTTGTGAGCAGAGCCACGACTCTGTCTTATTTTCGAAGTTATCTGACTAGCTCATGATGTCCGATGAGATTTCCGAGTTCGCTATTTTCCGGAACTAATTCATCAGTCTTTGACTAGCATTTTCGGCAGCAAATTCTAAATCCGAAACGCGACAAAATTCGTACGAAAAATATGTCCATTCGGTGGACTCTTCCGAGGAACCAAGGACCGCCGTTGAAATTGAACCATGATGGTTTGGGTCCACGCCGCTCCTGAGGGCATCCAGGCAGCATAGCTTGTGGGAGGGAGGCACCACCAACCGACGCTAGTGACGTCATTAACCGGAAGTCGTTCTGAGATCGAGGCCAGGCCGGCTTCCCGTGCGGTTGACGCACCCTCCACTCAAAACTTCACTGCTTGATTGGTCATCAGGTTGAGGTATTTCACGATTGTTGGTGGCATCCAACACATATCGTCATGCGCTTTTGCGAGAAGACGAGTGCGGGTCTTATTGTTCAGAGAGGCCCAGAACTTTGGATTTATGATTAATGAAGAAGGCCCAATTCGCAAGAAAGAACTCCACTTAATTATATCTTTTAATACAATATCAATGTAATTGCATTTCAAGAAGCAAGAGTTATTGTAAATTCAGTGTTTATTTTATTTGTCAAAGGAGAAATTATTTTAATGTTTATTCAGATGTTCAATTTGTTTAAAATTTATGGTTGTCGTTGAGAAGTCGAATTCGGCGGAAATACTAGTGTATTTCATGTTTACATTGGCTAGAAGTTGTGTGTGTTTCTTTTGGGGGATAGCAATTAATGAGAACTTGCAATGTTATGAATTTTTGGTTTTACAATTTCTAATATTAAGTTGTATTCATTTTTTGATTTTGGCTTTACTTATTGCGTCAGATGTGATTTCACGTAAGGGTTAGTTAAACAAATTGTATAAATCAAAAGGTATTTTAATTATTATATTATGACCGTATACTTAAATACGCAAATGCCGAGAAAATTTGCGATCCTCGTAACCGACGGACGGAGCAACCGGACTGAGCAAACCACACGAATGAAGTATCGTACTTCACAACATTGAAAGATTTGTCAATGATTTCATATTATTTCATTTTTCTCCTTTTCCTTTCGTGATTACAGCATTCAAATTAAAATAACGCCAAGAAAATATATTTGGATCATGTAATTGAAAGAGATGTCACTTGCCTACTTAAGTCCTGACTAGTGATAATTGTACTTGAGTAGGTAATTGTACTTGAGTTACGTAATTCTCTATTGTGTATTATCATATGCTATTCGTAACTGTTTACATCGTTAATGCTAAATATGCCCTGTTTACATTGTTAATGCTAAATATGAATCAGAGTGAAACTTGCCTGTAATTAGCAGATGCTTGCTTACTTGCTTAATCGGTACTTCAGGCATTGATGCCTATACCGTACATCATGATTGGAACAACGTTCCATTCATGATGTTTTTCAGCTTGAATACCACAAGGGCTCGCCACACCCGAGGGTGGTAATTAGCAGATAGAGTAAAGTGGTTCTGCCATATTATTCAGGCCATTAAAATAGTCTCTCCAAATAAAAGTAAATGTTCATATTATCATACAGAATGTATGTTACATTTAATTTTCTAGTGTTTTTCAATGTAGCTAGTTTTTATATTAATATATACAAATATATAAACTGTATATAAATACTTATTTATACTTAATACATATATTTATATAATACAATCCGCATAAAATGGAATTTATCGAGAAAAAAAATGTATGGATATTCGCAGCCTTCTAGATAAGTGACAAATGAATTCTAGTATACCAGAAATATTATTTTAAGACAGTAGGAGACTAATGTCCATTACAATGTAGCAAATTGTATTTTATGACTTGGGCCGTAATGGAACTGAGATTTCGCATTTATTCAATCTATTCTTCCTCGGATATTTCTGTTGTGTAGTCGTATTCTAACCCGCTCTGCATTGCGTGCTCCCATCGACAGCGCGCCTCTCTCGTGTGGTGGACCCTCGGTGTGGAGTGGATTAACTCTCGCCATCCTCCTAATATTCTCGCAGAGCGACTCGCCATTGCGCGCGCGACCTGAATGCGATGCTTTCATGAGACGCCCGACGCGACGTCTCGCTCTCGGACTCCTCGTCAGCAGAAACCTGGCAGACGTGTAACGAAGCGGCTTCTAGAGTTCCTTGTTAGAGGGAGAGGCAGGCGCTCTGTTGAAAGCGCGTGTTTCCAGCAGCTAATATCGGGATGAATTCTTTTTGTGTTGTTATGAGAGAAGAGAATTCAAGAAGTCCGGAGAAACGAAGATGTCTACCAACCAGAGTTGTATTGTGTTGTAATCTCTATATAATTCGGATAAAAATGTTTATCAAGTAGTTACACTAATAAAAAATATAAAAGTTGAAGAGTTAAATAACAGGCATTATGAGGAACACCAAATAAATAACTCTGAATAGAATTTGATGTTTCACTCTTCATGGCAGAGAGCAAGTTTACGATAATTAATAATGAACGTTTGTGTGTGTGTGTGTTCAGATATGTACGTCGATTATAAAAAATGAGAACTCTTATGGAACATTTTACTTTGTAAGGGAGGAATAGAGATATCCCAACTACCGACAAATTCGTTTTCAATTACGATTTTACACCATTGTAAAAATATCGATGACATGAATACAATAATATACTTATTTAATCATTATTATCAAAATATCGAAAATGTGTCAATAAAATTGGTCAAAATATAACGGGACCTGTTATGTAATTGACTCATTTTGTCAATCTTAACTTGCTTCTTTTTTCTCAACTTAATCGCTCGAGCATTAAGTATCATAAAGCAATTTCAAAAATCTCAAGAATAAAATTTGGGGACTTCTTTCTGTAAGAATGCACGTGCAATGCAATCATGTGATGAAGCTGCCGTGGTGGCCTATTGCTCAAACAAAAGTATGATGGATAGTCAACATCGTCGTATTCTCTGGATGCGGCGTACTGCGTGTTGCATAACTGTATCACCTCTTTTTTCCTTCCCTTTCTTCACCCCGTCCCATCTCTCTCTCCCCACCCCTCCAACCCCCGGAACACGTGAGCACGTCACTTATCGTCCGCGAGCATCGATCTCAAGGCGCCTAACTGTATGACCTGGTGGCGACAGCCGCCCGCCTGCCCGTCCGTCCTTGTGTACCTACGTATGTGGGTGTATGTTTAAAAAAAAATATTTAAAAAGCTAACAACTACGGTGCAATATCTACTACAAGTTTAATGACATTCCTCAGAGTATTTTTACGAAATAATTAAGCGCTAAATAACCATGTTTACACTTCAATATGGTAAAATTATTTATTACTCTCACGTAGTTGTATAAAACGTATTTTTCTGGTAACATTTAATTACTCTTAATTTAGAATTGATTTAATTCGTTTAATCTTCGAAATTACTGAAACATAATTGTACGAATTGAGTCGAGCTTTGTCTCTTGGAGAATCTTATGTTTGGTTATATGCTGTTCTTTTAATAATATATTTCAGGAAGAAAAACTAAAAACCTAGGGATTTAAAGAAATAAGTGTAAGCATATGATCGTGTGCAGAAAAGAAGTAACTTTGAGTATTGCAGCAAGAACCGTACCATCATTCTATCTATCTGAGGTGTTTTTATTTTTTGCTTGTGTTATTTCAATCGACTCGGAATCGATTCGTTTAAAACTAATTCTAACATTACCATATGACAAGTGCATATTTCGTGATTGAGCTAGCATTTGCTTTTACTACCCATCTTCATTTGCGTAGTACCTATGGAGAAACTATTACTCTTCACGTTTCCCCACAAACGTGTACAAGCGAATTTGTCGTAAGGTGTATTGGTTGCTATTTTAGGGAATCTTAAAACTGTTACAGCACCAACATAGAAATCTCTTAGATTGCGGTGAACCTCACCGCCAGGTAACAGATTAATTATGTTACGTTGAATGAAAATGGGTTCCGGGTTCGAACCCCGGTCCCGTCTCCCATTTTCATTCAACGTAACATGATTAATCTGTTATAACACCATTTGTTTTCCAGGAGTAATATGAAAATATTGATTCGAATATTTGTAGAAAGACTGTTGTGAGTACTAACTTGCATAAATCGGAATTTCGTTCGTATAGTGATGTTATCGTTGGACCAATTTGACATTGATAGAGTATTTTCAGTAACTTGTGTGTAAATGTTTTTGAGCACTTTTGTGTATTTTATACATTATTGTCGGTGTGACTCTGACATTAGAAACCCTTACTTAATTTGATTGAGAAAATATGTTCTTTTAAAAGGAAAATAGTGAATGAAATTAAAGTCTAAGATACAAAGATTTTTATTGAACCGTTCGTTGAGTGGACGGTTTCCAACCCATTTCTTTGTAGTTAAACTTGCGAAGGAGAAGTGAAGTAAGCGTTTGTCGATTGGAAACGGTCTGAATCTTGTTGCTGAAGGTGCCGTTGACGGCAGCGTCTGATGTTTCCGCGAACTTTTGCTTCGGGCATCCGGTGCTAGATGGCTCTGTGTGCACGTATGGTAAGCTCACGACAGCAGTTTGGCGCCGCGCGGTGGTGGAAAATCCGGCGGGGATAGGACGATGGGGAACTCAGCCAACACGCGGGCGTTTTATGGCCTAGAGCGACACGTAAGCGTTCGCTCGTTTTAGTAACTTTTTGCGGGAAACGGACCCAGGATATTGACTCTACGTTGTGAAGAAAAGTAGTGTGTGGAACTGGTTTCCCAACACTGCACATATTGATGGACTCGGAACTTGTTAATTTTAGAAATCTTGAGAGTTCTTTTCATCTTTTGTATGTGTCGAAACTAACATTCTTGTAATGTGTACACGTCATCGTTTATTGAAATTTGAGGCTTATTCTTGTTGTTATATTTTTAACCACTACTTATGAATATGGATTAGTGAAAACTTGAGTGCGGAAAACGGATTTTTAAATAAATGTCTGGTTTTTGTTTTAACCCTCATCTGAGTAATGTGCACATTGGTATGGCTAAATATATTTTAAGATACGATTTGATTTTTTAAAAATTTATTTGGTCCCATAGCCTCCTTGTCTTTATTGCAGTGCAAAATAAGGTTCTCCGTTGCTCATTGATCATTATCTATTTGAACTTTAGTTCCGCGCATCTTAGCCACCTTGGTGGTGTTCGTCCTCGCCAGCGAGGAGGCATGCGCATCATCTATTTATAACTTTTGATATAATACATTCCTTCAATTACCTAAGTTCAGTACATGGGAAGCTGTTCTTAATAGATAAGGAGAAATTCACCGCGAGAAAGTTTTCTTTATTGGGACATCAACTTTAGAAGTACATAATTTCGCGGCTATTCAAGTAACTTAGTGTCTCTTCAGCTCTCTGCTTCCATTATGAATACTTGTGGGGAGACTGCACGTCTCCCATCCTCTCTCCGTGTTTACGATCCACTTCTCCGCGCGCAGATCCTCCCCATAAATCCAAGGTTGCTGCTGACTCCGTCAATCCCTTTTCCTTTCCCCTCCATCTTTTGCGACCCTCCTCCACTAACTTCTATCTCAGCAGTCACCACTCCCTATATGACTACCATTTCCTTTTCAATACCGTAACATCAAATATGTTGCCATATGTGTTCGCACTTCATCTCCTGCTGCTCTTGACTGCTCCTTGCTCTCCTGTCCCTTCTCACGACGGCGCCTCGCTTTGTGGCGACGGAGGCGGAGAAAAGGCACGTGCCATTAATCCGACGCTTAACTTCCCGGAAAGCCGTCTCCGTCATGGAGCGCTATCACTCCACCCGCGCTTCGTTCCCCCGACTCCGGCGCCTCTTGGCGTTAGGATGCTGTCGCTACAGTGCTTGCGCGCGCGAGGCGGCTGCTACTAACCAGAGACATATTTTGCCCACTTATCGGTATCTAGTCAACAGTGCAGAAAATAAAACTATTATCTTCTTGTTTAGCAATATCTATTTCTGACATGTTTGATAACAAATTTATTTCTATCATATTACAATCTCAGTTGTATTGTAGGAACTAGTTAGGTACCCTAAATACAGGTAACACTCTAATTGCTCTTTACTTTTAATTCATCTTGTGGAGAAGAAACAGATCGATACGAACCATAAGTAAAGAGACACGAACTCTGTCGTTGACGAAATTCGAAGAAAATTGATTTTGGTTGGTGTTACTTTCACACTTGAAATGCTATGTAGTTGAAAATTTCTCATTCTAGTCGGCACATCTTAAATATGTTCGTTCCTCCAGTTATTTTTTCATTTAAAAGAGGCATCTTTGGTCAACTTAAAATGATCTCTAGGTATGGACCGAAACTGAGGTTTCTTGCATGTTACGCTGGCTGTATACTATATAGCTACTTGAACCCCGTGAATAATTCAGATCGAACGTGAGCTCAGATCTGTAATAAGAGTATTGAAGTTTATTTCATGTGGAGGACCGTTTCATACAGACATTTCTCCTGTATGTCGAGTCTTCTTGAGTACTTTAATTTAATTCCTCCAAGAACCCTTCTGAGTCCATAATTTGTCTATTTAATTATGTTTAATTTAACTAGCTACGGTCATTGCGTGTTCATTCTGAGCTTCAATTATCTCTCTTATGTTTATCTCCAAGGTTATCACTATTATTCCAGGTCCTTGAATAATATTCTATGCTCGAGGCAATAATTCTATTCGTGTAACGTTGTGGAACCGATGAAATCACTGTATTTTTTCAATATAATGGGTTACGTTTAACGTGCTGTATTACGTGCTGTTCGCATAATTATTAAAAATATTTTTTTCTTAATTTTAGTGTGTGTTTCACTCGTCATTTTATTGCTTTGTTGATGATATTGTTTGAAGTTCCCGGCTTTATCATCCCTGGCTGTTTCAAGATTCGTTTGGTATAACTAGTTTTTAGTTTTAAGAATTTGTTCCCGATGTTTTCGTATAATTGTGCATATATTTTATTAGTAATGCTGTTTATTTGTTATTACTTACATATTTATATAAGAATGTGTGCGATATGTTTCCTTGATTGTACTCATATTTAGCTTAACTGCAAATACGAGGCAAATAAAATTTTCTTAATCTGATTTTCAAACACATTAATAACTGAAATTGAAATTTCTCATTACATCTTAAAAATATAACGGTAAAGAGTCAGTAAAAGCATTTAAAAGCGACCGGTTCTACTGGCATTTTGTAGTCCGGCCCGCGTAGTTTGAGCGCTTTTCATTTTGACGTATGTAACCACTTTCTACCATGCATCCTCTCGCTGATCGTATGCTAACGTGTGTCGCTTGTGTCCTCCAGCTTTTGCTCCATGTTAGTTCGGTACCGTGCGCCCGATATCTGAGGCGCGACTTCTTGGACGCTTACAGGTGACGCCCCGGGTAATCATACCTCGACCTGTACCGAAACCGCCCCCATCGCCACGATGTCTACGGCGACCAGCACCTCGACGCTCCCCACTCCCTCTGGTCTCGGCCCCGGTCCGGATCCTGGCACGGGTCCTGGTTCCGGCCCCGGTCCGGGCTGTGGTCCTGGTCCAGGTTCAGGTCCGGGTCCCGGTCCCGGGACTAGCCACGGACACGGCAGTCGTCACGGGAGCGGACGTAGTAGCGGTGGCAGTGGCGCGGGCGGGCCCGGCCGGCCCACGACCGTGGCGGCGGCGGCAGCGGCTGCGGCTGCGGCGCGCGCCTTCAGGGCGGCGGACGTGCGGCGACGCATCCGCTCTGCGTCGCTGGCTGCGGCAGTCGCGTCGGGCGGCCACACGGCAGGCAAGTTCCGCTCGTCGCGGTCAGGGATGGCAATGTTTCTACGGAGCACGAGCTGTGTTTGAACTGCACGGTCGCTGTTGAACAGGTTCACAATAAAGAATGAAAATACTGGAGAACTGTTGGAAACAAAGATGTAGTGTTACAGAGAGATGTTAAGACCAATATACACTGCTGGCTTAAAAAATATAGTTCTTCGACCAGCCAAAAACAATACACGCACACATAATATTACACATTGTAGGATATGAATGAAGAAACTTATTACTGGTGAGGCAAATTCACGTATACATTTCTTTAAATTCTTTTAATGATATATTTAATTAGGGCTTTATGGCTCGCAAATGATAATGAATTACATATTAATCCAATAAATAGGAACGTATTCAACAGCGGGCAACGTTTCAGTTTGTAGCAATAACTCATCTCAAGTTTTCGAACTTAATTTTCCATAATTTCAGTTTTACATTTGAGTAATGTTTATGATGAAATTATTCGATTTAATGCTTAATTGATAGTAGCTGCTTACTAAAAGCTGTTTCCGTGTTATCGCTTTAAAATGTAACTTCTGTTTTTAAGGCTATTTCATATTTTTTCAGTTTTAACTGTATCTGATGGTGACATGATGTGCGTAAATTGAAGATTCAGGTAATTCGGAGATTTGAATGATGACACGCGGTTTGTGTCATCGACCATAAATGGTAACATTTTGATCGAAGTATCGTTGTCATTCCTGGCCGCAGTATCAAGTAGTGGCGTTTGATGAAAGCTTCGAAGGCTTCGAAGGCTTCGAAGGGGCACACGGGGCAATGACCAAAGATTACTTTCCGACCCTGATGGCACGGAAGAGACGATCGAACTGAGTGGAGACATTTCCATCACTTCGATCGTCTATTTCCTTGGGTCACTTACCTGCACAATTGATGTTATCTCTTCAAAGACTGTTTTATTGATCCCAGCGAATTGTGTCCGATAAAAAATTGTTCGTTGGTTAATGTTTTGTGTATCGGAGTACCCATTTATTTGTGCTTCATAATTCTTCAAGGTTTCAATTTTCGAATTTGGTTAGATATTTTAAAATAGTGTGTATATAGCAAGGTATGTGGTAAAAAGTAATGAGACTGATTTTTTGTGACTTTTATTTTTACGAACGCATAACGTCCTCTTCAAATAAGTTCCTTTGGGCAGCTATGCATCGTATCTTCAGTACCAAGATGACAGTTTTGATCTTTTGATCGTAGTGAACGAAAACCTAGTCTCACGGAATGGGTCAGGTAGATAGGGGATACCTCTGGAATACCCTCTTCCGTCAAAAAATAATTGATGGAAACGTCCGGACAGACCGAATCGTCCTTTTTGTGGTCTTACATGACCTCTGCATCATTCCAAAAACTCAATAGGTTATTCTCAATAGAAGATATCCACTACTTCTAGACCTTCATAGATACTTTGTGTCACGAGAAAACGAGTCCTCTTGTGTAGACATGTTCTCCACAAACTCGTTTTACTTTTCGTTGGTTAAAACTGCAGTTTCACGAAGTTTAACACAAAACAACGATAGCATACTATTGTTCGTAGCTTTCCTGCTCCAGCGCTCCGAACGCACTACAAATACCACTGACACGCTACATAGAGTCAAGGAGATACCGGATGTGGTGAAATCGTTACTTCGTGTCGAGATACATAAAAGGCAACGATTGATGTGATACATTAGTAATAAGAATTACGCGAGTGTCTTCGAGTGAATGTTTGGTAGTCAGATAGATTAGATAGGATAGCACTGGTCTGGCTAGTGTCGGGATGCGGATTCGATTATTGGACGTGACTCGATAATGTTTTATTAAATTCTTATTTTATGTCTGTGAGTCATATCCCTAGTTTAATTCTCTCATAGCATCCACAAGGGAGAGATTTTTTTAAAAAAAATATTTTTGATTCATTATAGAGGAGTAAAGAACACGGTTGTCCTTCACTTGACGTGCTTTATTAGAGGATGTATGAGTTTCGTTTGGGCTTCATTGACGTATTATCTATATTGATGCTAAAAATACTTTATCCCAATTTCAGCAAATTTTGCGGGGCAAAACTCTTTTCTTGTGTTGGCGATCAATATATTACATGCTCTATTTGAATTGGTTAGAGTGGGCGCCGATTAAGGTATTTTTTTTACTCTTCGAAAAACCTTACAGTATATAACAGTTTTTGAGGGTGGGGATGGGGGGAGTACTATATGATGATTGCTGTGGTGTAATGTGACACAAAAAAGATGTACAGTTTATGAATTATGAATGTGAATTAACAATAAAATCAATCATTTGTCACTTTCTGGCGCATTTTTTCTGCTCTCCTTTAGTTTCTGTTTTATTCTACTATATGTATTGAAGAAAATGCCTAAAAGAATACAAATCCCTTTCTGAAAATATTATCTATGGATTCGAATTACTGAATAGTACAATATCAAATCAATGAGGGCAATTATGACATTTAATTATGTAGTGGGAATAATAACCGGTATGAGTAAAATTTAACAAAATTGAAGTAGAATCTCTAAGATGATATAAAGCAGTTTCGTGTCTGTAATCGTTGCCCTCGAGTAAGTCGTACAGAAAGAGCGTCTAGGCATCGCGTGCTGCTTCGAAGCAACGCTTGTGCTGCACAGGGGGTCTGCTTTGCTGCGAGGAGCATTGTTCTTATAGACGCCTGTTTGCTTCGGTGCCATCCACCCTCTTTCCTATTCAGCAATTCCCCGCGGGTTATACGCTGTCGGGTTTTTACCCTTTACAGCACGCGAGATTCCTTACGCTCATTTCATTGATATACTAACACTTTCCCTCTGCGTTTTTGCTTCTCACGTACCCAGATTCGCACACAAATTAATTGATCATAACTTCTTGGTCATTTGTCCTTATATTTTTCCTTTTCTAAATGTTAATTTGTCCTTGTTGATTTATCTTGTTGTAAATTAACAATATATTCGTATGAATTTTTTTGATAGCCACAAACATGAATATATGAAATTTCGGGTGAGAGTGGGCAACTCTTCCCTCCTCTGGTTACGTATCTGTTCGGAGAACATGCTCACAAAAGAATTAGCGTTAATTATTTGGTTCCCCGAAGTCGCTTGTCCAACAACTCGATGACCGCAACGCAAGCTGAATTGCAGCTAGGTAGTACGGGTTGCCTGCTCATGGGCCACGAGTAGAACTTGTGTTTTCTTCTTCGAGCTTTTTCTGTTCATGTTACTAGTATGCCCACATGTTTCAGTATTTTGTACTTCGTTCTCCAAGTATTTTGGTTTTAGTGGATGGTGGGTATGTCGAATGTATATTTGGAATACATGGGGACTGTTTCTTTTTGTTTCTCGTTCAATCTCAGCGGATGGCTCCTTTTACGAATGTAACATCTTTACTGGATCTCTCGTCACTCAGTCACATAAGAACTACTTATAATGTAATTTTAATACTATATATAAATTAATTAATAATAATTGCATTACCGTCATTTGATGATAACACGTGAGGTATACAAACGTGTTAGCGTTAGTAAAAAATGTGACCTATCTATATTGAAGAACGCATAACTAGTTTATTAATGAGACATAATATACTATAGGAAGATTTGTTTGGTTTGTTTAATACATGGCATGGCAACAATATGTGTTCAACCAGAAACTTGTTCGTTTTTTTTCGTGGAGTGTACTCTCCTTACATTATGAGTCTGGCAATACCCTTAATATACGAGAATCTACACTTCTCCGGATTTATTATGTTATATTGATGTAATCGACAAATCATTTTTATCGGTTTATTTATTGGTGCGGAATCATTTCTCTCGGTATCTCTCATTATCGTACTGTCAAAATAAAGTAATTTTTGAAGTTCATATACATTCTGCCTAACATAGGTGAAACGTATCGCTTATTCCATGCGAGAACTGAGAGATTGGTGACGCTTGTATTCGCGTTATCGCAGACAACGCGTCGCTAATGGGTCGCAGGGATGCGCTAATTGGGGCGTTAAGCGCTGATTAGGGGTGCAGCACCTGCGCCATCGACCCGCGCTAACGACACTCTCCCTCTTCGCCAGATGCACAAAAGTTGTCGGTAGAGACCCGCGACAGGCTCTTGTTGCGTGCTTTTTCAGGTAAGACGTACTGCTTGAAGAAAATGGAGAGGTAATTTCCATGGCAGAGTAGTGAAGAGGATGGAGCTTAGATTTGTTGCATTACCACTCTTAAAACATTTCTTTTTTCTTTTCTATTTTGTATATTTTGTTCAGCAAAAGATTTTAACTTTTTCAAATTCATGAATTTGGAATCTTCGCGCTGAGGAACGCGGAAACGGGTGTTAATGATTTTAGTATCGTGTAACATTAATTTAAAAATTAATTAATTAATTAAATTTAAAAAAAACATGGGAATATTTTTATTTTGTTGAGTACTTATAAAACTTACGTTATAAATGTGATTTTAGTCTATCATTTAAAGTGGGATGTGCTGATTTCCATTCTCGATACCTCTCGATTTCACTGTTCCGAAAAATAGCTTTTCTCGTTATTTTCAGCTATGCCTCTCGAATCGATTCCAAATCTATAAATATATAATAATAAATTAATGTTATTATTTTAATACATTACTGTTATATAATTTTCATTTTATGAGTTTAGAACATTTTAAAATTACTCGTAATAGCTACGTACGTTCACGAAAGTAATCTCTGTAGTAGGTAATAGATGGTAAATGTAGAACTGCAAGCGCAAGACCAAATAGAATAAGGATAAATAAAAAAGAATATAGTTCTTTTGCTATTTTCATTTGTGTTTTGAACACTCTGAGTGAAGTTTAATAGGCATATTCATATAATGAACTAGCCGACCGTGTCTGGTTTCGCACGGGATTTGTTGCTTTAGTATGGTTAACCATTCGTTATAATTGAATATAAAAAAATAACTCATTTATCTTAAAAACCCGAGATTATATTATTTAGTTCGTATTGTTTAGTGCAAGTTCTTTTAAAAAAAACTCTTTTCACTCAAACCGAACATGCATCGTACCGGAGTTTTTGTTGCCAACATTCTATTCATTGTCAACATCGTTATTAGTAATTACGGATAAAAATGCACCTTCACTGAAAAAGAATCGTCATGATACTTTAAATTATTTCGCGACTGTTACAGTTATTTCCATAAAATCATATTCAATCACATTTCACCCTAAAGCACCATTATGAAATCGGAATTTCGAAATATTCTCTCTCAGCAAGTCTTGAAAACACATAAGCAACGTCGTCTCAAAATTTCTTGTTTTTGAATATTGTTCTCTCGTTTAATGAATAAATCTATCATTCAGGACAACTTGAGTGGAAGTAACTTGACGTATGTAGTAATCACTTAGTACCCTTGTTAGGTCAAGGTCGTATTCAATAATGTCGTAGTTCCTTCGAATCAAGTTAAGCGATTTCTCTTAAAATTGATATCTTTGGCCATTAGTATATGGGAAATTAGTATAAGCCTTTTGTCAAAGAAAATTGTGTAAAAAGGTGTCAAAACTTCAGAATTATTCCGAAGAGGTTTGCATCTACTAGTGTTTTCAACAGCGAAGTACGTACTTATCTGCATAATTCCTTCTAATATCTGTATATTAATGTTCTAGTGCGTTTCTGCATCCGGACTCAACCCCAAGTGTTCGTATTAAATTATTTTCACTATTTTTCAGAAATTCTCATGACTTGTTTACTGACATTTAATAGCCCCACAAAAAAGTATCTGTACCAGAGACCCGGGTGTATGAATTCGACATATTTTTTGATGCTGAGAACGATGCCGATGTCCCTAGAAAGATCCATCGTTTCAATTATTAGTTATCACCGAATTACCTCGGCAGGTTTTGATGAAAAATGGCAATTTTACATGTAACACGTCCTAAAGGGTAAAGTGACAAAGAACAAAAAAAAATTACAAGCAAGTAACCCATGAATATTTAGATACAGGAGTGAGAAAGCAAAATCTGATGGAAACTAAATTCAACCTGTACCGCGTTTATTGACACAATACATATCTTTTAATAAGCGAAATTTATGATTATTTATTAATTTATCAAAAAAATGAGCGTTCAGGCTCTTCCGCCTCTATAAGATACTTTACTTGGCGTAGTCTGTTCTATCATCTGGCAAAATTACAGGATGATCCGAGTTATTACACTTTGTGCGGAGTTTCTATCAAACATTAAACTTGTGGAACCCCGGATAATTTTATTTAAAATTTTAATGAATCCTAGTTCAAATAATGTTCTATTAGCTTTTCTTCATGTTTTAGCAATCAGGTCACCTCCTCGTTACTTGTAAAAATTCCATTTTTTTTCATTGAATCCTGGGGACATCGGCTTCGTTCTCAGCATCAAAAAATACGTTGAATCCACATACTCGGGTCTCTGTTACAGATAATTTTTTTGTGGTGCTGTATAATCGATAAATGCTTTATTTCACGTCCCATGTTCAAAAAATCCCAGTTTGCAACCTTCCGCGTAATATCTTGTTTTATGGATAAATTAACTGTTGACGAATTTTGTCATCTTCAACTATTATAAAGGAGGAATAGTCGATTCTACTCATGTCCGTTCCATATTATGGGTTTTTTAACGACAGTAATCTCGTACTTCATTGTACAGATACATTGTCGAAGTGACCACAAACGAATTCGGTTATAAGGCCAATTTATACGTTTCTTCTCTGCAGTTTGCACTTACGAATAAAATTTTATCTTCGATTTTGTTCTTCAACAACGTTAACGTAAAATCCTTAGGGTTAACAGAAGAATACATCAACATATAATATTGTGACTTTAAACTCTCTCCCCCCCCCTCATTTATACAAATTTTATCTATGGTATGGATCACTTGAAATAAATTTTTTGTTTATTATAATATAAGGTAGGTATTTTTACTACTTAAGTCGTCTTAGATTACTACCTAATTATGAATTTATTGTAAATATTATGATTACAATAATTTTAATGATAATAAAATTATTTTGAAGAAGTAAATAAGTAGAAAAAACTTAAATATGTATGTTCCGAATTATGAAGGTTGTCATCTCACACCTGAAAAGAAAACATGAAATATAAATAAACGTAAGAAATCATGTTTACTTATCATTGTTAATGAGAGTTGTGTGTGCTGGGTGGATTATAGACAAGTTTACAGAAAGAGAAATTCCGTTGAGGTACGTTTCCGTCCTCCGCCAGACTCTTAAAATTTAGTCAACAGTTTATTATAGATTTGTGCTTAAAATGTACGGTAACTTCGTCGGACGTTCTTAGGGCGAAAAATCAGTAGAATCCACGGTTAGAAAGATCGGCTAGTTCTTTTTGTGTGAGAGCGCACAAAAGCATGAAGTTTCATTTAACTCACTAGTTTGTCTTGCCCTTTTGGTTTTTAAGTTGCTGTTTATTCTTTTTCCTCAATAGTTGTGTCAGGTATTGTAAATTTATTTGTTACGTCGAATCTTTAATATCTTCGTCATACTATCATGATGTATCTCAAGGAAATGCCTCTATTATTATTAACAGGATTGCTCCAATTGATTTTTCAGGTGTTACAGAAATAAGTAAAGTGTACCCTTGCCGGTATTTTCGAACATGAACTCTCAGAAGTTGTTGGCAAGAAGAAAGTTAACATGGCAAACTTGTAAAAGTTTAGACTTCCTGCTTGATAAGCTGCGAGTTCGTACGTTATGCATTCTAAATGCTACATTTCAGGAATGCGGCTTCACAAAAGTTCTACATTGTAATACCCATTCCGCCCTCAGTAATCATAATGTATCGGACAATTCCTGCTTGCTGATTTCGAATTAAGAACNTCGGACAATTCCTGCTTGCTGATTTCGAATTAAGAACTTGGTTGATATTGGAAAGCTATGCAAAGTAACCAAATAACATGCAAAAAAAGAAGATACAGAAAAGCTTGTGGTTGTAAATTTTTTTGCCGCCTCTTTTGTGGTACACCGTCACCTTATCCTTAAGTTGGTTATCTTTAGCTGTTGTAAATAGAGCACAACTTATGCTCCCTGAATTATTTTGAGTTCTTATTGAACGATTATTATGAAACACGCCGCGCGGAAAAATACTTAATAATATGTAGGTCATATTATAGACCACATGACTACTAATATGTTGGGCATGTCTTTAAAAGAGGAAGTAATAAGGACTTCATCGATTTGCTTCCCCTTTGGTTTCATCCCTGATGTGCACGCAACTTTGTGATGGAAGCCAACGATTATTGATTGCCATGTCAAGATATGACCTCGCAACCGTACACCCTGTAACCTTGACGTAGTAGCTTTCTTTATAGGTTATCCAATTGTGTTCTCTATTGCGTTCCGTGGTAGCTAGTTACATCTTTATTCATACCTACGTCATCAAATTTGAAATGACGAAATATAGCACTACGTGTATATGTGTCTTCTATGGTCCTGCGCGAAATTTATGCGTAGAAAAATATCTTCTGGAAATAGAATTTTAATTTCAATTATACAGATGAGTTGTAATGAAAGAAAAATATTCTACATTGTCATCATTGATTCCATGATACTGTTAGTCGGCTTGTAAGCGACATAGCATTACTCAATAATAAGTAGCGTTTTTTTCTATTGTATTTTACATGCATATTTATACATGCTCCCATCGGCCATAGAATGGTTTGTTTAATTTTAATTTAGGTGTACTGTAATGCCTGTGCTACAAAGAAGGCGCATGAACAAACAACTGAACTCTACGAAAATCCCTGAACCTTTCACTTGATCTCATGGTTCAGTTGCGTGTCTACTGTGCCCGTGCTGATGCCGTCAATCAAGAACCTACTTAGTAATCAATTTTACAAAGCCTGCCGTATTGCTGGAAATATCCGGGGAATTCCCTATCTTATCCCATTATCCCGTCGTTTTTTTTTAGAATAAAATAACTTTTTCATGCTATCCTTCCGTTGGCATTGGTGTTCAATTTTCATCATTTTAAACTCCACTCTTCTATTTATAAGTGAGATAAAATTTTCATTGCTGTACTAAAGTTTTTCAAGTTACTCATGTATTTTGTATCATTCCGCAGAGTGATTTGCAGGCTGTGATGTTGTTTGTGTTGTGTCCTTTTCTATATTTACCAGTAATTTGTGGTGAACAAGTGCAGACATCTTCCATGATAACATGACCATTATTGTGGGTAATAATTAAATACTTCTCGGAAAAATTATCCAATCTTTTTTCAACTGGAAATACTATTGCATTCATGGCACCTCGGATTAGTGTTAACTTAAAAAATAAACTTTCGATCGTTCATTTTACAGAAGTTCTCTTTTTGATCTACTTTGAGTTAATTTTACATTTACTGATAAGTTAATTTAATTGACAAATATACTTGGTTTATTTGTAGAGTTCATTTGAAGAGATTTTTTTACTGAGCTAATTTTTAGAGGCATAAATGCGTTGGTGAGTTTTCTAATAAAATTCTTGTTATTAAATGCAACTTTCTTGTTGGAATGGTAACTCAAGTTTCGGTAAGTTATGTTTTATACGCCGAACAGTTGTACACACATTACCGTGTGTATTGTTGATCGTACTACTGACGTTTTGAAAAATGAAAATATTTACTTTTGAACTTAATTAACGTTCTTTGCTTCCAATCGTCCAATGATGAGAATACTATATTTGTGGCACTTTCCCCTTCGCGAGCGGGGAGGTCGCGCGTGTATTTGGGAATCGATACGAGGTGTCGGGTGGGCGAACAGCCAGGCGTCTGCCGCCTGCGATGATAGTGACCAACAGATCGACGACTGTGCCATCTCGAGGAATGCTCATTGCTACTGTTTTGAAGCTAATTTTTAATGTTAGTCATGTTAGCGCTTTTTTCCTTCGATTTGGCATAGTGTCGTATGGCAGTTATTATTTATGTATTTTCGACATCGTATAACTATCTGTTTAGTTCGTCAAAATGTTCTCACCTAATTCTTAAATATTGGGAATGCCTTTTACACCGCTTTGCTTATTAAGTTTAGATTTATGTTTCATTCTGTAATAACCGTGGGCATTGTAGGTTTTGGTGCGTTAAATAAGTTGAGATATTTTTATGAAAGAAAGTTGAACCACGAGAACGGAATTTTGCGAAGGAAAAGTTGAAGAGATTACTGAAAGGTTAGCAGAAGTATCGGGCATCTTATTTACGTATTTTAGAATCTTCAGGGATAAGAGTGTTAGTGGTTTATTAGTTCACCAGTATCTAAGGATTAATTAAGTTATCCGATCTTAGTGCGGAGATTATCATCTCTTTGAAGACAGTGGAGGAAATTAAAACTGAAAATAATGCAAAGAAGAGGGAAGAGAAAACCATAATTGACTCTCTGACCTTTTAAAGTGCGTTGTAAATGAAACTAATTATGCTGGAAGCGTAACAAAATTGATCTTAAAGACAATGTCAATCTACTGAATGTAAAGTATTAATGATGTTGAGTTGTGGGTAACAGAACGTGTAATAAGGGTTGCAGATAGTCGCTCCACAAAAGTCGACAAACTACATTCTTTTAATTATCTCTAATAATTTGATCTTAAAGGTACGTTTCCTCTTGTATGCTCGTGTGAGCGACTTGTATGAGGTACATATATCGCAACTTTTCAAGTATTTGTATGAGCTTAGACACTTGTAGCTCGTGCATGTATACGGCAGCGTTTACACTTTGCGATTTGTATGAGAGAATTCTGGGTGTATCACGAGAGATGAACACAAACTGATAAACTAAACTACTGAAGAAATAAACTAATCTGAACTAAACTAGTCAATATAACATACATTACTCAACACAACAGAGTTTAAGATAACAGGATTCGATAGACAATGAGAAAGTTGTATGATAATCATAGACATGAATATAAATAGACTCCGGGGTCTCTGCTATAACATGAGAGAGAAGATTCTGTGAGGTGTCGCCCTCTCTCGCACACCCGATGGAGGAGGGAGGGAAGGAAGGCACGCGTTGGATTTTGCGCAGCAGTCAGCAGTCAGAGAAGGGAATCGAGTTTTCCCTCCCTAGTCGAGAGAGACAGAGACACCAAACTTAGTTTTCCCCTTCGGACAACCAGTTCATAAGACCGCCGAGTTCATTTATATTTATGTCTATGATGACAACAGCGACATAACCTACAAAGAACGCATTGTAAACAAATATGAGGGAGAGCGCACTTGCCGTGGGTACTGCGCTTGCGCAATACTCGGCGATGGTATGAGCGACGTTTACAACCTGAATCAAGCTCGAACAAAATGTATCGGGATTTGTATGAGATCTAGTCCCTCGACATGTCAAAAAGTTACAATATGGCCTGGCTCATACCAATTGACATTTATCTCACACAAGTCGCTCAAACAGGTATACAAGTGTAAACGTACATTAAAGAACACATGGTATTATTTACTGAAATATGTATCTGTTGGGGTTGAATGAAGTTTTGTATTTGGGCGGACTGCTGAAATAAACTACGCGAAATGAACTATCAGTGAGATGCAGAGTTGAGTGGCGTGCCGCTTGAGGGAAGAGAGGTGAGGCCCATTGGGCTACAGGCCTCAAGTAGGAAGCGTGTCACCCTTTTGTCATTGCAGCCGCTCGCCGGGTGGCCTTGCGCGCCGTCTGTTATGGGTGCCTTGCGTGTCTTCGCCCTGAGGTCACGTCGCCGCCGGCCTTTGCCCTAAGATTGCTCATCGAAGGCAAAAGGATTGCGTGAGAATCTTGAAGGTGGCTCGAACACGCTTCTTTGCTTCCGTGTTGGTGACGTAGATGTTTTCGCCGTACTAATGTATGTTACCTGCTTTATCTTGTAGACAATTTCATTAGTACTTCTGTGGAAACATAACAGTACATATGGTTATGTATGTTGTTTTCGCGAGAGTGATAGAAATATAATTCACGAAAATACTAAATTAGTTCCAATATTTATTTATAATGTGGACCTATTAAACTCAGCGTTTTGGAAACTGATGCAGCAATTTCTAATGTATTCAAAATATTTAACTTAGGTAAGGTATATTCCGGTATTGACATCCGCAAACGGAACGCGTTCTGATACTTGTATCTAAATTAAATTAATCATCACTCACCCTTTGATTATTCCGAGAGTTCCCTTGGCTGCAGTTTTGTTGATTAAAAACAAAACTAACGCTGTGCTATAGAATATGATGTAAAGAGTTATAATTGACCTAAAGCGCACAGAGTAAAGATATTACTTACCTTCCCGACGTGGAAGGAACGTTGGATCTAATACAAATGAAAAGTTTGGTAAAGTTGTTTTTTGTCGTTTTGTCAGATCTGGATAGTTCTTTAGTTCTTTTTTTGTGTCCATTGTTTAATACACCCTTGATGTCAGATGAGCATCCTTCTCGCGGACAATGATGCTTCAGTTGCGAGTGCCCCTTAGATAAAGGGGGAGAACAAAGCGAAAAGAGCAACTGAAACGTCTATGCGCAACCCGCAGAATGTGTCATTAATGGTAGTATTCCTCTGCGAGTCCTAAATATAACTTTTTTTTTTAGATTTAGCCAAACTAGCCTAATACTTTATTCCTTAAATATCGGGTGCCAGAACTTTCTGGATGTTTTTAATACCTTTGTGGTGACGATGCGCAAGCGAGTTTTTACTCTAAGAATTTCGTATAGTCTAGAGTAGAGAATTCCAAATTCTATATTTGACCCCCAAATGCTTTGTTATCCTTCATCTCAGTTCCAAAATATCGGTGGTTGTTTTAAATCGTTCCTGGAAGTATGGCCTCACTTCTTTCTCCTTCTGTGTCATTTATAGCTTGTCCACTTTCAGATGTTCGAGGTTTTTCTAATGTTTGCGTGTTGCATTCCTTTCCCCGTGTCCTTAGATACTACGAGTTTCCTCTTCAAGTACTTTCTGTGTTAGATTATTAAAAAACTGATGCACCTTTATTTTAAATTTTCATTTCTTTTATCACTTCCCTTAGATTGCAGTACAATGAATAATTCTAACTTCTCGTGTTCTGTACGTGGATAAAGAACAAGAACCCTTTGCTCCCCGCGTGAAATATCTACAGACCTTACATATATGAGTTACATAATGGGGGATATGTTTGCCCAATTATTACGTCAGACACTGGTGGACATAATTTTCTATGATATGAGTCATCTTATAGGATGAACCCACTTCGCTTTGTTACCCCTCAGTCTCATTTTTCATTCCTCCTCTTCCCTGTCGTCCTCATGAGCGCAACTCCTCTTTCGAAGTATTCCGTCACTCCTCAATCCAAGCGGACGGCACCGCCTGGAAGAGGAAGTACGACGGAGCTCAACAGATGAAGGCCATGGAAGAGCAAAGGTCACGCGAGCGGCGGAAGCCTCTTAGTGGGTACGTCGCAAGATGAGAACCATGATATTTGACTAATTTGATCCTCGGAACTACTTTATGTATGAGAGTCGCTCTATCCTGTAGCCACGAGTAATTAGGGAACTAGGTTCGAAACTGTGAAATGCCATCTTTCTTTACCGAAATACGTTTATGATAATGCTATTATATTCTTTCCAGAACATTGAATATTTTAATAGATCTATTTTCATCTCGATTATTAATTTCGTAATTCAAGTTATTAAACTAGTTCAACGATGACCGTGATTGTTTTTTTCGTATTTAATTTGATTCTATTGATACGCATTATGGAATGATGCATAGACAGTGTAAATGTATTTATTTTTATTTTGTACCCTACCTTGCCAATATGATGTAGTACGTGAAATGACTTTTGCTCTTCCATGTACTTTTTTAAACAATTTGTCATGACCTGGAATCTCATTAGATCAGAGATTACTGTTCGCTATCCTTCTAACGACGTGAATATATTACACCATTTTGTGTGATGTTCGATTATCTCTATATTTCCGTCGTTGGACGAGTTGCGCGCCTCCACCGTATCGCCCCTGTTTCCAACCGCGATCCCTTCTCTCCGTGCGCCCACCCGCGTCGTCTGCGCTCGCGCTTGCACGGCGACGTCGCGGAACCGTCCGGGCCCGGTGGCGGAGGTGGCGGCCGCGGCGACAGCAACGGCGCGTGGCACGCGTGCGCGCAACTGCCCACCGCCCCCTTCGTCTCCAATGCCTCCCGCGCCTCACCCGTTGCTCTGGTGCGATCGATGTTACGGGGCAAGGACGGGAACTGACGCGCAGCGGCGGCGACGGTGCGGGGCTGCGCGTCCACAGCCGAGCGTCCCGGCCGACAGGCGAGCGCGCGCAGTTGCCGTCCGCCCGCGCCAGCGACCGCTCACTCGAGCGACTGTCACGCGCCGCTGCAGCCGCCCGCCGCCCTTCGTCGCTGCATAACTGCTGCGAGCGCGTGCCAAAGCCCGCCGCTATCTCCGCCCGCGGGCCGTTGGGATGCGCAGCGCGTCCGCCGCCGAAGCTGCGGCTCCCGCTCGCCGCCGCCGCTGCAGCAGCGCCCTTTTCCCCGCGCTTACCCCTTCAGTCACTGCCGCGTCCGCGGCCACGATTGTTGCCGTCGCTGCCACGTGATGACGCTGGCCGCCGCCGGGTGATGGGTATCATCATCGGCTCCTGTGTGCCCGAGCCCGAACAGGACTCGTCGTACCGCATCCGTCGCGTGCTCTACGGTAAGCGTCTGGGACGATGTGCCGATTCGGCGACGGTAGCTTTGGTGGTAGCGACACCCGCGGCTGGGCGCTACTGCTCTCGGATTGATCTCCCGGGATGCTGCTGCCCAGACGGGGCGCGTGTAAGCGGGGCTCTGTCTGCCTTATGCATGTTGCATGCGGCAGTTGGACACCGGCTGCTCGTGATTGAAGAAGCACGCGCGTAAGAGCATCCGTCCCTTCTGCGAAAGGATTCATTCATCGTCTGTGCTCTCTCGAATTCGCACCAAAACTGGGAGTATAATATTTTCAGCTTTCGTTTTTTTAATCAAATTTTAGGTTTCCTTATTTAGAACGTAGCTTTCATATTTAATAAAATATGTAACATTTTATTTGCGCATACAGGTGCCAAAATTTAAAATACCATTGTCTCATTGTAAGGTTCTCCTGAGTCTTCTCCTTCCTCAGAAGTGACTTTGTATTACCTCATGACGCCCGTGGTTGTTCATATATGAAAGGAGAAAAGAAACAACCAAATGGGAATATGTTTTGATACACACGAGAATACTTATCAGCTGTATCTGCAATAATGATGGGGTTAGAAACGTTTTTAATGAAAGTGTGTTGGTTTGAAAATGACATTTTATATATAGAGCCTTGGAAGAATGATTAAATTCTTGCTTAGGTATGATTTGCTTATTATACTTGTTTTCTGGCCCATCTCGAAGTGCAGCTTACTGAAGATAAATTTCTCTAGTGATACTGCGGAATCGTTTGCATTCTATCTTGGCTCCGCTCCGACTCCCCCCCCCCTCCCATTTCAACCCCGTTGTAGTCCTCCCCATTCCCTTCCCCCTGCCCCTTCAGGTCGCTTCCTCTGCGGCGCGGCGCGTGGCAACCGCAGCATCCCCCGCTCTTCTCCTCAAGCTTCTCCCTGCTGCTCTCTCGCCACGACGCGTTGCACGTTTTCTATTACCTTCTTTCGCCCAGATCCACTTTGTACTCTCCGCCTCTCCATTTGTTGCTAAATGCTCGTGCTCTTTTGATGTTTGTATTTTTTAATCCTTACATTTCTTATGAAGGCGGAGAAGTCACGTTTTCAAATTGGTTTTTGCAGATACAAAAGCGAGGTTTGCAATTAGTGGGAGAGGTAAGATTCCTCTTTCTTTTATGTTTTTTAATTTACCACAATTTTTTCGTTTTTGCATTTAAGTACTGAATTTACTAGGCAATTCTCTTCTATAAATTAATTAAAACTTTTATTAAAACAAGGAACAGTTTTCGGCTAGGAACTGACCATAACATTTTGCACGTAGTTTTTGAACCAATTGCAAGTGTACAGCATTGGCGATTTTCTGGTGGAGTTATCCAGTTATTTTGAACGGTTATGCAATAACCTTTATTGGAAAGTCAATGTTTCGTATGAAACCAAGAACAATTACTCATGTCATAAACCCACATCACTTTTTAAGGAAGAAAATTCCCGTCTTGACACGTGCTCTGCGGAATGAGACGTAGTTGGTTTTTATGGGAAACAATATTTACCATCAAAAATTTTCGTAACTAACGAATTATTGGCATGCAGTATCTTATTAAGTTTGTATTTATTACAAGTATTATTTCACCCTTATACTGTTTATTCTGCATGTATTTTGAAGTTTGAAACATAGTTGTATCGCTACAGAAACCGCTAAATAAATTAATTGTTATTGATTTCTATGGTTTTACAGAAACTTTATTATTTAAACTTCATTAGGTTCAGTTCTGAATGTTGCTTCAGAGTTGGGAATTTATTTTATTGCTTTCAGTCATAATAAACGGGATAATTTTCCAAAATATAATATTCAGTTTGCGATATGAATTATTTCGTTGTTCCTGAATAAGTTATAACATATTTTCACCTTTCGTTTAATTTAATTGTTTTGTAGCAATTCCTGTGTTGATAAGATGTTTATTCAATTCTATTGAAAAATAATTTTTGGGCTTTAATCTTCGACTGAAATACAGTAACCTATTTGTGTGATTCGCTCCGAATCTGAACAGTTAGATAATGAACTGTTTGGTTGTCCTCCATTTATCAGTATCGTTTTCTCAATATTGGAGCATGTGCGGTCTGTTACACCCGAGTGGCACACACTTTCGTGTTGCGAAATTTCGCTGGAGGGATTCGAACCCTGGTCTACCTCTGCATTCGATGTGGACGCGGCCCCCTGCACCAGTGACCCTCTGCACCCCGTGACCCCTACCCATTGCTCTCATATCTGCACTGCGCGTCTCCCGCTGACGAGTTGTCTAAGCACTAGTTTCTCCTATACCCGTTTAGAATCTTCAAAACTACGTTTTGCAACGTAAAAATCTCCCTAATTTCTAATCGTGAGTCTTACGTTAAATATATTTGCTCTCTCATTTTATCTGAAGTTACTCTTATATGAATTTTCTGCGTCTACCTTTTTCCTCATGAAAATTGAGATGTTAAAGTATCTTACTAACTTTTTTCAATTTCTTTTATTACATCATTTAGTTTATTTTGATTACATTACAGATGTTTTATTTCATAGTTTTACGGTTATATTGGTGTTGCCAATTGGATATGTATAAGGATTTTTTTTTAACTTGTTGGACTACTTACCATCGAATTCAAAATATTTTAATATATTCTAGTGCAATTTACTTCTAATATTTTATTTATGATATACTCATGAGAGTATACGAGTTCCATTTTTAATATCATTATATTCCCAACAATTCATTATAAAACCAAACACTATTTGTTAGATACAATAAAATTTGAAATTAAATAGGAAGTTTCAGATATTACTTCACACTCAGATTCATAATATCTGTTAAATGGGTCTTGATATTTCTCGCTTTGTGACCTATTCTAAAACGCCGAATTTTATTTTTTTTAATAAGACGTATATTTCAGAAGAAACATAGTTTCACTATATCTGACTCGTAATTCGAAACAAGATATTCTTAGGCATGTATTTTTGAAGTCTCCTTCGGTGAAAATTACTTTCTATGTTACCAATGGTGATAAGAAAGATAATGATGGGATATTACTCTTTCTGTAAAAGAACCTCGCTTTCGTATTTTCCCCCAAAAATATGTTCTTAAAACTAGAGTATTCCTCTCGCTTTGATTGTTTTCCTTTCGATTGCGAGTAAAGAAAGACAACGATTTGAACGTGTGTCGACCCGTGGTTCTTGCCATTACCAAGTCGGCACGCTTATTCTTTGAACGCACAAATTAGAGAATATATGTATGGTAATAATTAAACGTTTCTATCTTTTCGTTTTCAGCACTGTAAACAGCAACAAATTTTATAAATATTACCATGAACCTCAGCTAGAACGCTTGAGATAGAAAATCGAATAGAATGTTTAAAACTCATTTCGAAATTACATTAACGAAATTTTCACGTTTTGCCATAGGGACCAATTTATTTATTTCATAAAATGTTTTCGACGGCATGGTCATCATTAGTGGATCTGAATGAAACGGGCGTATAAAGTGTTCAAGACATCACCCAACATCAAATTTTAAAATAAAGAGTGGAATACGCATGTTATGAAATACGACACGTTATAAAATAAATAAATTGGATACCGTGGCAAACGTGTAAATTTTGTTAATGAATTTACAAGAGGTAACTATAACTCATCTCCTTCATATTTAAATTATAAGTTTCGTAGCAGTTATCTTGCAGCAATCTTCATGACTCAGTATTTTTATGTTAAAGAATATATTTACATTTCCTTTCGCTTGTGTATCGCCAACTTGTTTAGAATGACCGACTGTCTGTACGACTAAATCACTCAAGCAAGCGAGCAACTTACCAGCAGATGACACTTCCTTGTCACAATGCGCTCTTAGAATTCGACGTACAGCTGAATTGTGAGATACTTTGGAACCATTATCTGTCGTATTTCGAATTTGGAATGGTTTCATCTTAGTGTATTCGTACGTATAATTTTTTGCCTTGGGAGTGGAGTCGTGAAGGCAATAGAGGTACGCTTATGATGAAGTAAATAAACTGTGTATTACGTATTTATATTACTATCAATAACCATTATTTAATATGTATTTATATTTACAGTATGTACTTCGGGCAATTCGTATATAGACACTCATGTAAATAGCTGCTCACAATTACGTTTCTCTGTTACGTTCTAAATATTTGAAATTCTAGCCTCTTATTGTCTGTCTGATCCCATCGGCGTGTCTGAGTGGAGCACCGGGCATTTGCCCGAATGCCCGTATGGCCAGTAAGCCTGATCCTATGTAAGCATTGAATGACTTGAGAACAGCAGGTTTTTGGACTTCGATTTTCTGCTTAGACTGTCTAGTGAATCTAGTAACAATTCCCTTGTTGTTTCACACTCCAAGTTTATGCCTAGTGTGACGCACGCAGTGGCATTACACCATATAGTTTCTCCATTCCGGTGTCTTGTCACCTTCAGCTTCATTTTTTCAGATCCTTAATGCTCTCTACTGGAGTATCCTATGCAGTTCTCTCTCACTCCTTTACATCAATTGTGTAGAAATAAATATTTTATAGACTTCTTTGTCTTTCCATTTCATACTCGACAAACCTAGGCTCCTTTTACCCTTGATTTCTAACTTTCCTATTCACATTCCAATTTCATCTTCCCCTCTTCTTTGCATGTCCCGACATAAACGTAACCTTCCAACTTTCTAACTTGTATCTTCTAACTCAGTTGTTCTCCTTTACCTCTCCTCTAATGAATTTTATCAGAATAACAACTTCAAATCACGAATAACTCAATAATGTCAACCTGTCGTGTCCAAACTCACAATAACTTAGCCAGACCATACCATTGTTTGAAGGGCAGCGCTAAGTCCCTGCGTCCTCACTTGACAGGGAAATTAGTTATAATATAAAATGTGACATATATTTCACGTGGCGTCTACAATGCTTCAAGTAGGGAGGGTGGGCGAGATATTGAGTGACGAAAGAAAAAGTAATAAAATACTTCAACATGCTTATGCGTTGAAATATATATGCATGCTTGTATACATTCGCCTAAAACCAAAATCCATTATAATTTTAATACCGTATGTACAATTCATGAAATTAAGATGTGATATACTCATTATCGATACAAGATGCATTAATAATTGAGACAATACAAGAAAATAATTCAATAAATAAATTACGAACTGCGTATGACTATGTATGGCGGGGGGGGGGGCATAAACTAATTTGCTTACCAGAGCCAGGCAAGGGACCATCCCATCAATTCCGATCAAGAGTCCAAAGGCAGTGGCAGATTTAAAATTTCTCGAAGATATTTTTTAACAAATACGTGTTATAATTAACTTATTATTACCAAAATAAATCGTAATTATCATAATCAGTCAAGTTTCGAGATAAATAATATAAGTATTAAATCTTAAAAGTTGTTCAAATAATTATATTAGTAATATATAAGTGACTACAAGTAGTCAGCGTCGCTCAGTGGGTAAAGCGTTGAGTTGCTGGCTGGATGGCCGTGATCGATCCTCGGTGGGATGGGGATTTTTTATCTCACCTCTACATCCAGAATGATTCCCAGGCCTATTCAGTGTGCTGTAAAACGAGTACGGGGTATATTCTGGGGTCAAACAGTCCGGAGCGAGATGCTGGCACTGACCTAGTAATGCTGGCACTGACCTAGCGGTGCTTTACCCTCCGTGAAACACTCGGACACGTCCGGGGCCTATTGTGGGACAGTTTGACTATTTAACTGACTTCAAAATAGGACACTGGAACTTAATGGGTGTAAGAAAGTACGAAGTGAATGCGACCCTTCAACGGGGGTTCTAGCAGCGATCCCCGCTCTGTAACTGCCCGCAGACAACTGACGAAGATCACGTTGCATTCCCAAGATCCCCGAGACCACATATCGCCCCACAGCTGTCCGCGTCGGTTGGAAAACATTAGTCTACCTATTTTTGGGACAGACATTATATTGTGATTGCAATGCTGAAATCTGTTCTGGCATAGTTAGTCCGTCTTGGGTAACGTTTGTACGAAACTAGTAAACCAATTTCGTATGTGTCTAATACTTGCTGAGTATCCGACGATTCGTTCGCGTAAAAAAACATTCTTCAACCTCCCTAAGAGTGGATTTTTAATACACCCACCATAATAATACAAAGTTCAGAAAACTAAAATCTGGACGTAATTACTCTCGTAATATGTCCGAGATATAGACAAATAAAGATAAAGTCAAATTCTAATTTCATAACTTCCTAGATCCTACTTTGAAATGCAATTGGGTACAAAGTATATTATAAGCATACATGGGATATTCATAATAGTATCATGAAGTTCCCCCAGGGGACTTACATCTAGTAAGTACGTGTTTGGGAAACACGGGTCCCCAAGCGGAGTCTGGCATTACTTCCACTTACTTGTGCAGGGCTCCTTCCTTTCTCTTTCCTGATCTTTCTTGGTCTTTTCGATCTCGACGCTAGGTTGCGAGGGTATCTTTCATTTTCCTCATTTTTGTTCCCCCTCCCCCATTTTTCGTCCTATCCCGCAGTCTTTGTCCCCCTCATTTTTGTCCTCAATGTTTTGATGTATGTTTTGGTATGTTGTAATTCAGGAGGGTTTTTAGTGGGTATGGTTGAGTCATTCGGCGAGTCCCACACGCGGGGAGGGTCATGTTGGCTCTCCCTAGTGCGTAACTGCCTGTACATGTTTTTAGGGCTCCAATGACCTTTTATGTCGACGAGTATCATGAAGTGATATATAACAATAAGAGGAAACATAGTTGCGCGACTCTATTTTGAAAGAGCACCGTGTCGTTTTACCTGTAGTGCCAAGTTATAGTAATAGTTTTGTATTAGTTATAATAAGTCTTCGAAAGAGAGAGTTAATGTCCCAGGAAGTTATGCTACCAGTTCTGTTATCACTATAATCAAAGAAATTAACTAAAATTTAATGGAGTCCGTTACTGTGCAGATCAGGGAAACAACATTAGGTAATCACGACCTCCATGTTATACTACTATTTATCGTGCGTACACGACCTTCCCATAACGGAAATATATTTTGCAAGAAAATTGTGCCCACAATTTGTGGATGGATATCTGTAGCGTCCAAGCTGGAATGTTGGTCGGAAACTACGTCGCGGGAGACTTTGGTTTTAGCACCGTACAAAGGATGGGGATTACACTAGAGGTATCTAGTGCTAATAC
This sequence comes from Laupala kohalensis, assembly GCA_002313205.1. NCBI lineage: Eukaryota > Metazoa > Arthropoda > Insecta > Orthoptera > Trigonidiidae > Laupala > Laupala kohalensis. The sequence continues at coordinate 83,268 of NNCF01130875.1, read as the reverse complement.
TACACGTTATAATAGTTCAAATTATCACCATAGCGCAACAGACATCCTCAAGACTTGGTAGGAGTTTAAAAACGAATACAGAAAAAAAAATCGGTTACTGTATGTGTTTCAAGTTGTTTATTGTGTGTAGCTTGGTTTGAACAACGCTTATTCTAATGACATTATTCTTATAATTAGTATATATTAAGTAGTGCGCCGTTTCAGTGTTGTTCTCCAATACATTTTAAAATGCTAAGAAAATACTTATACATGCTCTTTTAAATAATTAACATTTATTTACTTTTATGTAATGGTATTCCGTGTGTGTATATATGATTTTCTAATCGTGTAATATGAATTATTATTTTCAGAATACATTTGGTATGCACTTAACTCAAATACTGTGTTGTTAATGTACCTCACCTACCCCCAAACTGTAATTCGTGTGCCCTTTCAGCAGTAAATAAGAAAACTATTTTCACATTGAAGGAAGATAAAAGAATGTAGCTACAGAAAGTACTGCTCGACCTGCCATACTAAGAACCAAGTAATTCCCATATCTGTCACCCATAGCGGGGTTGTATATTCAGTTTAAGGAACTCGATATATGTCGCTACCCTACTTTCCTCTCCGATTAATATATTACTTCATTATATTATTATGACAAGATATCCTTGATGTAACATGTTGTCTTGCCTGTTTCGTTTTTACCACTTATTGAGTGTCTGTTTCTCTCTCTCCAATTAATATAGAAATTAACATAAAGCAACAATGAGAAAAATAAAATGGGAATAATGTCCAAGACATCAGGACAAAGGTGCGACGAAACATATTTTGTACAAAATAACCTCATTTGAAAGAAACTATCTCCCTATCTAGCGAGAGGAACGTCAGCCGTTTTGACTCGTATGAATTCAAAAAACCTTTCATAGTGGGACTCCATCCATGGTGTCCCACTATGAATCTTGTATTACCTGAGTTCCCGAGTTGATCCACGTGGACCCAGCGACTCCCGAAGTGTGCGCCTTGGCGCCCAAGGGCGATATGAAAAAGATTTTTAATATAATTACTTGGAGTAATAATTCATATAATGGACAAAATGAAAAAAAAAAAAAGAAGTGAATTATAGAATTCATTATAAAACAAGGAATTGATCCTGATCTCAGAGCAAAACTTCCTTACTCACGTTGATTTTACTGCGTACAAAATTACATTGAATAATGAGTGAGCGCATTACCATTAAGAAAAAATTCTTCTACGATAATGACACGATTCCGGCTACGTAGTTGTATTTGCTTTCACGGGGTTGTTTTTCAGTTATTAATAGAGAATTTTTGTGAATAAACTTCTATCTAGTTTTACATATACTTCTTGGCATTAAAACTTGTGCAAATTTTCTAATGTCTCACGTTATGGTAGATTGTTTGTAGCTGTTTCTGTGATCCCAGTGTGTTTTTAAGGAGTGGAGAGCTCATATTTGGCATCTTGCGGAACTACATTAATATTTAAGTGAAAATTGATGCAATAGAGTTGGTTCTTTTTAACCACCTGTTTCAAAAAGCGTTACGAAAGTGAGCGCAGTTACCTGTGAAATTTTAATGAATTGAATATTGATGTACGTCAATGTCACGAACAATTGATTTCCCGTTTGTGTCTTTGCTGAGTAATTACGTGCAGACCGTTTAAAGATGTTTTCGTGAGGTCGAAATAACTCATGTTAACGTTCAATATCTTACGTGTAGATTTTTACATAGGAAATACTTCTTAGTAAAAATCTACTAATTAGATATGTGTTTCCTTGTTACCGTAGAATGCGTATTATCCTCAAAAAATGTGGTAAAATATGAGTAATTATCATTTTATGGCGAAATGTGAATTTTAATCAATATTTTTGGTAAAAGGGCAATAGTAGATTTGTCCGTCATACTTTTTAAATATTATTGGAATTCTATGAAAAAATTAGAAAATTCAAATCTGAGCGGTCAACATAGTTCTATTCCGATTGTCTCAAATTCGATTGTAAAATAATTTCATAAGTAAATTTAAATGTTCTCGAGACTAACGTTTGTAGGTACGGATTCCTGATATTTTCAGTGTATTTCTCTTAACGTCTTTAAATTGTTTGATTATATGACATGAAAGAGAAAAATTGTCTCGTTTTGAACTTCTAACTAATGCCCTGATTGTTCTCAAAGCATTAAGCTTGAATTAATTTTTATACAATTCTTGACAAGAAATGTCCAAATTGTTTTGTAAAATATGAGACTTCAATGGTTCTTTCCAAATCTGTTCGTGTTAACTATACTTAGGAGCATTTTGTGCATCGTCCAATCCTTTCACGAATGTAGAACCTTCTTCGTACGTCTCATATGCTTTTTTTTATGGCTTTGTCGCTGGGCCGTTTATGTATCTTTTATTCTCATTCGTCTCCAAAGTAGTCATTATTTCCGCTTCCGCGTGTCCCACCTTGGCTACTCTCTGGCCAGTGGCGTGCTACTCTTGTCGTCCTTCTCCCACCGGAAAATCGTTACTAAGCGCGCGCGCGGGCCACCGCGCCTGGAACGGGCCGCGCCGCGCAACACAGCACCGCGAGTTCCGTTGCAAATGGCTTTGCGTGCATCGCGCCCTGGGGTTCGAGCGGGTGCGGATGGATAGGATACATGGAGCGAAATTCCTTCGTTTTCTTTTCTCTCTCAAGGTGCACTTCTCTGATGGCTCTTTCCGGCTATAAGAGACTCGTATAAACAAATTAAATTTCGGGTAAGTTTATCAAGTAATTCGGTGGGACACGTTTTTTAAATAAAGTGAATTATTATCTCGAAAATTTAAAAACATTTTAGTTTTTTATTACTTTTACAAACTTCTATGAATTCATACAAATTAAAAGTATTTTAATTGAATTAATAATTAACAAAATCCATCTGATAGTTGCATAATAATTTATAATTGTTTCCATTTCTCCGCAAATTGACTACAGCATTGGGTGTTGACTGCAGCGTGTATAGAAATAAGCTTATTAACTTGTTGGATAAATTAACGACGAACACTAATTACATGTGATTTTGAAGAGAAGTACTTAAATACAACTATGAGAGGAAAGCTTTGTAGGTAGATGAGGGTGTAGGCCCCGCTGCTGATTGGCAAAGATTATGAGTGATTTGTTCTAGCAAGTTGTCTCCTTAGAATCGAATCTGCGTCCCTAGACTTGCTCGGCAGACTCCAGTCGTACGTTTGGTACTCTATTCCTGGCTTCGACTCTGGACACTTGCGAAAAACCTGTGCAGTACAATTCTTATAGAATTATTAAAGATTTAACATCATTGATATTGTGAATTCACTTTTATTATTTTAGTAATATTATGTAGTTATCACCACTTTTTTTATTTTTTCTGAGAATAGGTTAAAGCGTTCCGGGCCCATCTCGTTTCATTTTATAATGTATAGAAAGTGTTTTAAGAACGTCTGTTATGGAAGCAATTTGCCGTCCAGACCGCATGTAGAAAAAGGATCCTATCAGTGAAGCCTCGGTGGTTGTTCGAAGGTCACGTGCTACATCTCGCACGTGGCCCACGTGCGCGGTCTTCTCTCTGTTCTGTGCGTTATTGTGGACCTCACGCAAGCCAACTTAAAAGAGCAAATCGCCAAAGGATTTGTTTTCCTTTGTACGAAAGAAGCTTTTTGCAAATTAGCGAAAAGAGTTAAAGTAGATGAGTGTTTATGATAGTATGATTATTTCATTTTTGCTGATTGCTTGCCACATTTTTATCGCATTTTTACAACTTTTACGAGAAACTATCAGTACTAGTATAATACATAATTTTTGCTACTATAGAACAAATTGTCAAATATATTTATTTCTAAAACGCTTCCATGTGAAACACACTTGAATGTGTGTATCACTATTCTGATTTTATTTACAATACGTCAAAGTATCCCGTTGATTATAATACCGTTAGAGGAAAACTTGTTTAATATTACTTATTCTTTATGGCTGGCAACTGCCTCCGGTGTCGACAACTCGATGACCAGTAAATGGCGAAAATCGCACCAGTAAATTTATTAGTAAAATAATATTTATAATTATTATCCGTATATCAAGGGGAAAATGCTTTCTTACGGGGTACGCAACGGAGTATAGAGAGGTACTTCAAAAATGAACAATGATTTCGGTCTCGGACGTACCGCCGCGAACATGTGATCTATTCGTTGCAAGTCACGTTACTGCTCCTTTGTAGATGCTACCCTTCTAGCAGGCATTGGTGATCGGACCCACCGCATGGTGTAAGACCAACCCTCATAGGTGACATTCCCAGGGATTTACAGTGCAAGCCTATCAATTCAGTATATTATTTGAGTGGGCATTTAAAAGGGTTCTACAGATCAGTTGAATCGGTACCCTATTTCTTCACTGTTGACACGTTATAAATATTAAAATATTTTTGTAACTATGAATTTTTGTAACCAGCTTAAGAGCTCAAAATTTAGAAACTTATTACTACTTAGGAACAAAAATCTTATTATTAATTCTTATCAAACGCCAGCATTAAAATTACTTTTTAGAATATTAATAAAATATTTAAAATATTTATTTTTGTTCGTTTGTTTAACAAAGTTATTTCGTTAGTTTTTGCTAGAATTCTGGACCCCAACAAAATTAATTTCTGCTTCTTAAAATAATTGGAAAATACATGCTTAAAATTTAAACGTCACTCCTGAAGGTGAGGAGGGGGTCGAGTCTGGTAACATTTTAAATTGTTTTTTTTTACATTGAACACGTTTTTTATGTAATGTATATTTCTCGAGATTTGCCTCCCGTAGTATATGAATTTGAAATAAAAATGGATGTTCCTGTTTAAAATATCAAAGTAATCCCTCCCTCCTCAAAAGGGAGGCAGATAGTCCTGTTTTAGCACGGGTTTTGATAAAATATTTTGACTTATCTACTTAAATGGGGCACTTTGTATATTATATTCAGTGTTCTGCTTGAACGTTTCGTATGAGTGTTATTTATTAATGTTTCAGCTTGGATCCTTTATCGAATGATATTTGAAAAATGAAAACATAATTGAAGGAAACCAGAATGAAACAATAATGGAAAATTGGTCCCCATAACGATACTTACGGCGAGCGAACCCAGTTGTTCATTTTTACCTTCTTGCCTTGCTTCTAAATAAATGGTTTGCATCAATGTTGGTCACGCATCCCTTTGCGCCAATCGATGAGACATGTTTACCTGCTTATCGTTTCGTTCTCCCACTCTTATATTACCCGTGACATTTGGGCACCAGGTGAGTGTCCTTGCCAGAGCTCCACAACTGCTGCTCATGGGATCTGTATCAAGTTGAAAGCTCTGCAATCTTTGAAACTGAGTATTTTGTATTTTGTAGGAAAACAATTCGTAAATTTTAATTGTATTTAATCACTTAATTGTATTGCCGTTATTTCTCTGTAGTGAATGCAGAGTATGTCCTTGTTTCAAACGAAGAAAGAATATTCAACAACTTATACAAATGTTAGAGCAAAATGTAGAAAGTTTGATAAATTAAAAAAAAACAAGCAGTTCTCCTTGTTTTCTTGTGTTGTAAGAAGGATAGTGCTTTTTGTTTACCTTGAAACGACGTTTAAGCAACGACAACATTGTACGAAGTCGAGCTAGTCTTCTACATGAATGTGGGGCAAAATATTTGCAGTTTTATAAAAGATATTTTATCTGTTCCAACCAATAGTTGCGATTGGAAAATGTAGTAATGAAACATTTGGAAATGTGATGAGAATCAATGTTTTTGCATATTCTTATTTCATTTCCAGGATAATGAGGGGTGTACTTGTTGAAAGATGACCCCTTGTAAACTTGACATTAAATTTTTATTTCTTCGTTAAGTTAATTTTATATAATTTATTTGAAAACCCCTCATGGTTGAATTTGCCTCGCAGTTTAGTGTTAAATGACCAACTCATAAATGCATGTCTAAACTGAGTTAGTTTATTTGTATGGAAAATGGAGTTAGTTTATTTGCATGGAAAATGTTTTTCTTCGCCTTTTTCGTGGAAGTAGTGTGTGTTTCATTTAGTTGATCATATAAAGTTGAAAATTGCAAGTAATGAGAGAATGATATGAAATACGCTATTTTTATCACCCATTTTACGTTCTAATTCCGTAACTGCTGATTACGTTGTTGTTGTTTCTTTTTTGTGGCTTTACGGCTCGTCGATATCAAAGGTCATTGTAGCCCTAAAAACTTGTACAAGTAGGGAAAACGCAGTTACGCACTAGGGAGAGCCAACATGACTCTCCCCGCGTGTGGGACTCGCCGAATGACTCAACCATACCTTCTAAAACTCTCCTGAATTACAACATACCAAAACATATCTCAAAACATTGAGGACAAAAATTAGGAAAATAAAAGATACCATAGCCCTAATAGCGTCGGGATCGAAAAGAACAAGAGGTGACCAAGGAAAGTCAGGAAAGAGAAAGGAAGGAGCCTTACACAAGTAAGTGGAAGTAATGCCAGACTCAGCTCGGGGCCCCGTGTTTGCCAAACACGCACTTACTGGATGGAAGTCTCCTGGGGGCTGCTGATTACGTACAAGGGTGACATGGTCCACCATGATTCAAGTACTCAAGCCGCCACTCGTGGAAGTCCAATTGTTCGATTTGGAAAATGTTCCAAAATTTATTGAGTTTGTTTCCTTCACTGTGACGTCCCCTCCGCAATTTCGTTCCTCTCCTCTTCATTTTCCTATTCCGTGTCGAAGAAGTTTGGAGTTGCTAGATAGAAGTGAGTTGTTGAATTGAAAATCGCCTCATCTGAAAGATTCAATCACTGACGGATTTACTGACTCCGGTCCCCTTTCGTCAAATTGGAAGTTGCTCTAGTTTCCTATTTGCTCATCAATGAATGTACCTAGAAATTTAACTCGACGCATTTTTATACCTACCTCGCTTCAATGAGTATTTGTAACTAGCTTCCTGAAAATCAGATAATACTTTTTTTCTCTCTTGTTTTTTTAGAAGAATATAGGTTTCGTCTCGTTTTAAACAGAACGATCGTACAATGCGATCTTTCTTGGGAGTTATTTCGTAACTAGAGTACATTGAATGCTACGTATAAAAGTGCGTTACATTACTGTTGAACGTTGTAATGTTTTTTAACATTCGTATTATTACTATTTCTTTTGTTTTCCCCCCTCAGCATTGTTGCTGGTATATGACAAAGTATGGGCTACAGAGCCAAACACGCCCATCCAGATGTCACTCCAGACTTTCTAACAATATTGGTAGTGTTAAGGATGACAGCTTTTTGTATAAGTATTTAAATATTCTTGTTCAAGTTCAGAATCTTAAGGCTTTCATGCAACTGATCTGGTATTACACCAGTGGCTGACGAAAATATTGGCACAATGCAAACTTTGAGGAAATCTAGAAGCTAGATAATTTTGTTATTTAGGTCCATATACTTGGTTTTCTTTTCAGCCATTGTTTTTCATCTGAAATAATAATAATATTAATAGTAATAACAAATACTGTATTATTATTATTTCAACTGAAAAGAAAACCAATTATATGGAGAATTATAATAATAAAAATAATAATATGAAGAAGAATTGTCTACAAAATATAATTATTATTATTTAGCACAAAATGATGATCCATCTTGAATGAATGTAAAATTTGCTGCAATATATGTCATAAAGGCTATAAATTCTTCCCCATTGAATCTTAGTTTTCCTCTGAGCTTACTAGTTTTATATTGTTCTTTGAATACTTGATAATTATTATTTATGGCATAACTGAATTTAAAACTATTGTATTACTGTGTTTTCTATCAAGATGATTTTTTTAAATTTATTTATTTGTTTGTTTGCGCAGGTATAAAATGCCCCGTGTGTTCCAAGTTTGTCCTTCCGGACGATATAGAATGCCACCTTGTGATGTGCCTCACCAAACCACGTCTTAGTTATAATGGTAAGGAATCTATTAAATATATCAGTACAAATATCATAAGGTAGCAAAATTATTGAAGAAGTTAGGAAGTAATTAATTCACTAGTGATATGTCATGGTTACCAGTGTAGCACCCCTCAACATTAATTTGCTTCTGTCTCTCTCTCTTTCTCTCTCTCTCTTGATGTAGGAAAGAATAGTAATTTTGAAAAACTTTTCAATATATCAATTGGAATTGTGGATATATTGTTTGTTTTTTTTTAAGGCTCATTGGATTCCTATAAAAACATGAAGCAAAGAATTTTCATGACATCCCAGATTTTGCTTCTTTTATTTAATAACTAGAAAATGGTTTTATTTCAAAATATCTTGAAGTTAATATAAGTTTTTCTTAATTGGAATCTTGAATATTTTAAGATATTGCCTACAATTATGAATGATTTGAGCACCAAAGTATATCAAGTGTTATCTGAAGAAATAAAAGTTTTTATAATTTGTTTTATATAAAATATCTAATTTTTGTGACTTGAAATTTTTAAAATTATTTATAGGTTATTATTTAAATTACAATCCCCTGACTCCTGGGATATTGTTATCTTTACTGGCAATGGGAAAATCTGATAATACTTTCTATGGACTCTTGGGAATAATTGAAATCAATTTTCTATTTGATAACTTCACCATGAAGTGCTGTGAAAAAATACTGGTTGCTGAATAAAGCTAATGATTAAATATATATGTAGAACTATGTGGCGTATTTTTGCAACCCTAGTTTTTTATACATCTCATTTTATGTTGCTTGTTGTTATTGCTCCGTTGTGTTTATTCAGAAGATTACAAAGTAGTCTTTCCAGTCATTCAAATACCATTCAATGTTATGTCTGATGACATTTCTGTGTGGTCACATACCATGATATTTTATGAATTACAAAATATACGGAGGAAGGGTGAGGAAATGAATTGGCAGTAGAAGAAGACCAAAGGATTTTTTTAAATAGTTTGCAATTGGAAGTTAATGAAATGACTATTCATGTTAATGGAATGAGTCTATTGCTTACCCTTGATGGTGAATGTTCAATTTTGTATTTTGTTCCCAATAATAAGTGAAATAAGCTGATGATATAGAACTTAAATTACATCCCCCAAGTTGTACTGTTTTCTTGTGAATGATTGAAAAAATATGATAATTTGAGGAAAAATTATTTTACTGTATCAATTTTTTCACGACTGTTACTAAATAGCAATCCATTAGTTATCAGTAATATCTGTAAAGTGGTCATAAAATAAGTCAAAGAAAATTATGTTCTTTCCTTGTTTTCTCATCTTCTTATAGATATTGGTTTGAAGGAGAAGGATAGTGATATATAGTGTGTCTGAAGGAAAAGGGATGTAAGCATCATTTTTTGTGAAATTGGTTTATAATGTTTGTAATGCAATATGTAACTGGTGCTTAAGCCCCTTTTCCTTTATACCCTGGTTGTTATTATTATAATTACTTGATGTAAACATAAATATTAAATGGGTTTTCCCTTCCATGTTGGTCAATCTTTTTTTGACATTCTGATACCCAACAATAAAAATTTTTGTTTGTCCAATTTAAGGGTCATGTTAAATGAAAGTAAAATATTACATTAAAGCTTCGGAAGTTAAAATTACTATTTTTTGACTGTAACTCTAAATTTAATGTAAGTATATTATATTCAGGCTAATACCTATTGAACATTTGAAAACATATTTCTCATGTTTTGTTTTTATAGAGGATGTCCTGACAGATGATAAGGGTGAATGTGTTATCTGCCTGGAGGAACTTCAGCAGGGTGACACAATTGCCAGGTTGCCATGTCTCTGCATCTACCATAAAAGGTATAATTATTCTTTAAGTGCAGCAATGATTTAATGAGTTCTAGATCCACCAGAATATTTGTTATTGTGAATATGGAAAAATTTGCCTATTATTAATATAATTGGACAGCTAAAGGGATCTTTCAGATATTTAGTTTTTATCTAGTCCTTTTAGTAGATATTGTAGGACAAAACCTGAGACTTGTGGAGGAAATTTTTTTTAAAATGTATTGTGTGTTCAGAACATAATTGAATAAAGAATTTTGATTCTTCTTCTTTGGTAAGTAGTGAAGATTTATTTTTAAATGGTGAAGAGAATAATCTTTCATTTAAAGAAACATCTTTTATTATATTTTGTTCGGACTGAAAAATAATTATTAGTGGCTTCCTAAGCTATGCTAATACCTTGGTGTCCTGTTCGATTTCTTTTCCCTCATTATTCATTATTAATGTTCAGAATTGTATTCCAAATTAATGCAGTGTACTTTGTTTACTCTTTATTTTTTGGTTTTTAGAATTCCATTGCATAATTGCATTTTCAATGGAATCCTATTCATTTTCACACTCTAAATTCACTCTCTTTCTCTCCTTTCCTTGTCTTTTATTATCTGTCATGCAACAACTACATTTTTCAAGTTTTTTTCCCCCTTATGCTCTCTAACTTTTTTTTGTCTGTCTGTGCAAAAAACTGTTATTGGAGAGTATTTTTGGAATGCTTATTCTCTGAGTAACAGTTTAAATATGTTCATTTATTTACAGTACTTGCTGATTACATTAATCTTATCTTTTATTTTATTTTCTTATATAAACTAATACATCTTTTAACTTTTTGTTCACTAATATGTAATTGTGTAATTGATATACTTACATGGCTCAAATGATTGTTACAATCTATTTTTTTTTTAACTTTTAATTTCCACAAATTTGTTTCCTTTTAGTCATTCTGAAGTTATTCTCGACTTTGATGCTGATTTTAAGTATTATATTTAATTTAAATATGTTGTACATTTTTAATGTTCATGGTATGGAGTTTTCAAAGCAATAGTTATTCATTTGTTTAAATTTCTTGTTCTGAAAGTAGTTGTTTAAAGTTAAGTGATGCCTTCTCCTTATCTTTCTTTCTTTTTTCTAAAAATGTTCAATTTTTTTATTTTCTTTCTTTTAGTTTTTTTTAAAATATAAAATAGAACTATTAAAATTAGTATTTTGTACTGCTTTTGGTAGGTAAAAAGGTTATAAAATGTTTAAAATAATGGAAAATTGAAAATAAACTATAATGTACGAAGGTAAAGCAAACCCATTACAATTCTTCATTCCCAAATAGTTATTAAATTCCACAGACTAGTTTTCTGTTTGTGTTCTCTTGTAAAAAATCTCTTAATTCTTTTGATGAATAAATTTCTCTTTAATTGCATTCTATTGAATTGACAAGGAGGACAAAAATGTTTTTATGTTTGAATTTTTAACCAGAATTTAAATACACTGAAAATAATAAATTGTAGTTCTTCAAGTTTTAAACAAAATTTGTTTTCATTAATGCTATTTTAGATCCTCCAAGGGTTTGTTATTTTATGCTATTTTTAAGTTTCAAGTTTTTAGTAAATGATACAATAATTCTTGTTTTGTCTGCAGCTGCATTGACAGATGGTTTGAAGTAAATCGTTCCTGTCCAGAGCATCCTGGTGACTAGCTAGAACAGCTTCCTAAGCTCCAAGGACATAGGGCAGTGCTGACCTATTGTTCTGAACTCATTATGTTCTGATAAGTATCATCAAGCAGTCTCCTGCATCTGAGTGAGCATAGTTGTTTTATTTGTCATCCATCACTTAATTGAATAGCCTTGTCAATTGCTGGGTGACATAGGGTTTTAAAACTCATAACATCGTCACATATTTGTATGGTGCTGTAAATGCGTGAAGCTTAGTGGCTTTTTCTGATAAGTGAAGAAATATCAACCAGCTCCCAGTCCTCTGGAACAGAAGCTCTGCATTAACAGAGAAAATAACAGGATTTTGAAAATTTTCTCTAAAGTTGCTTCCCCGACAATGAAAATTATTACGCTTTGCTGAGGAATCTTGGAGTAAAACATAATTCAAGGAATGAGAATGTCCCAATTTTGTTTATATTGATTCATCCCTTTCCTGTAACATACACTTTCATACAGTTGCTGTCTAAAGCTATCCTGGCCTTGAATGTTGAAAGCTAGAAAGCTGAGGTACTGAATTTTGAAAGAGAGGCTAGTGGTCCATTTTGTATTATGCTATTTTAAATAGGTAAAAAATGTAAGACTCACGATGGGAAAAATAATGCATTATTCTTTTCTTTAAGCTGTGTTAGTGGCAAATGATACACATGTATAAAATTTATTACTATTATGATCATAATTTGTTTATGGTGTATACTATATAAGTTTAATAGTGTTCCATATATTTAATAATTCTTTGTATCTGAAAATATTTAAAAGAAAAGTCTGACATATTTTTAATATATTTCTTTCTTTATTTCTTTTATTTTTTATTGCACATAACACCTTTGCTTGAAATAATTGAAAATGTGTCACCCAAAAGATAATAGTGGTCATTTGAGTCAGAGACAAATACATTTAAAATTATATACTTAGGATAACTATACGGGCACATACCAGCATTGCATTGATTGGGATTTAAAATGTCTCAGCCTCTGCATATTAGGCTTTAATATTTTTGATACTTTCATAAAGAAATCTCATTAAACCATGCAAAACATGCAGTGGTCATACTCTGAAGTCATTTCTGAGTGTAGGAACAAAATTATTTTAATTGTTGTGGATAGTGCATGTAAGAGCAAGAGAGAGAATGTATATATTTGCAAGAAGTAACCAAAGATGTTTGTTATTATTAGGCATGATAATTGGAGGAGTTAGTTTACACTTATATAAGTAAATGTTGAAAGTACATTTGAAGTGTCATAATCTATGTGGTTTTAAAATTAACAACATATTATATATATATAAATATATAAATTGCCCTTACAATGCCGTTACTCCCTGTTAGTTTTATAAACAAAATTAATGTATTTTAGAGGAAATGAACACATTGTAATGCTAGAGAGCTGTTACTTTTGTGTCTTGTCCGAGTGGTGAAAACTGCCTACAAAGGCAGGGTTTATTTGACCTAAAAGATACTAATAAGACACAAAAGCTGCTCGCATTTGTTTTAAGTGTGATGGAAGTTATGCCAGCTTACTCTTAGTGGCCTGGAAATGTATCACCCTCTTTGATATTTGATGTAGGTTGTGCCTTTTGTTTTTGTTTTTGTATACTGCTGTACCGATTTATTCAGTGGAAACATATCCTATGATCTTCAACATATGTAAAACACCTTTGATGGAACATTTTGTAAAATAAGAAAGAACAGAAATTTATATATGTGTGTTAATACCATAGATGGTTTTCATTCAAGCAATTTTCAGGAAGTCATGTTCAATAACTCTAAATATCTTCATCTTCAACCTTCTAAATCCAATTATCCATCATACACATTCTCACTTAAATACTTTCTGACAGTTCAAGATTGTAGTATTGCAAACTTTCAGTTATATGGAATTTTTTGAAGTGGAAAAAAAAATTATGTGGAGCCGTTTTAATTTTTAAAAACTATTTGTCACAATGGATAGAAGTTGCTATGTTTTGAGAGACAATGCATATGTTGTCAGATTGTAATTAAACTGATTCATAACTGTGAAGTGACACATCTGTTCCCACCATCGAAGAATTGTGTCAATGTGACACTGAATAATCTGAAATAGTGGTNTAAGAGACAGGTACTAACGATTGAAACTGTGATTCCGTTTGCGGCCATTGGAGCAGCAACAGAAGTCTTTTATCTTTGACTTAGCAGGTGCTACAGTCAAATAAATCTACATACTGTGTGGAGATTTATGATTTGTGATGCAAATGCAAGAAATATAAACTAATGATACACATGATTTTTTGTTTTATTTACTTACTTTCAGTGTCAGCATGAATGTGCAGGAAAATGGAAATACATTATTTAAGTTTGGCAATACATTTATTACATTAAAGCAAATGTTTTTCCATATATTTGCTAGAATTATATTATGATTGAATGTATTTGTTATTTTTCCTATCATGACTGATGCAGTAAAGTATTCCTTCTCCTCTTAAAAATTTGTGAATTCGTTTTAGTTTCTTATTTTTTTACAGAGAAAATGTAATGGAAAATTGTCTTCCAATGTTATTACTTTTTTAATTTTACTAATATAAGGCATTGTTTGTTTATCAGTTTTGTGTTCTGATAGTACTTAAAATTGAAGAAATAGCATAATGTTGTAAACATTCAGATTTTTTCTTGTATGATTTGATGAAGTTATTTCAGCTAAATATCATATTTTTAACTTTTTTCTGATAACTTATTGTTGTTTTTCTCTACAGAAAAAGTGCTTTCTCATAGTCAATATGAAGTATAGTAATTTACTTAAAATAATCTCTTAGTATTTGAATGAAAATAATTTATTCATTTAAATTACATTACTTGGAGAGATTCAAGAAAATCTTAGTTACAAGATTTTTGATGTTTTAATGCCAAGGACCTCCACCTGTGCAGTGCTGATATTGCCATGACTACAGGGCCTTTGGATTAGGATTTCTTGAAAGGAATAAAAAATTGTGATTAAAAGAAAAAAATTATCATGATGGCAATGACAGTTTCACATGACCTGTGGATTGTTTTAATGATTAAGCTTATTAGTAGTTTATTGTCCTCCACATGGTTATACATAACTTTTTTGACTGTAAATGTTTTTGTTTATTTGAAGAGTGTCTTAAATCTGCCAACAGGGCATAGTTTAGAAAAAGTGCCTCTCCTTATGAGCAGANATATATATATATATATATATATATATATATATATATATATATATATATATATATATATATATATATATATATATATATAATAAGGAAGGTTTAATGTCTGTTTTGGTGTTTATGTAGGTTGCCTTTTAGTACTGACCTGTTTGAAGAATGACATTACAAGGCAGGATCCAAGTTTGTATTTTGAGAGGGGCTTAGATCTCGTTTTAGGAATCAGGAAAATTTGAAAAGTTTTGAGAAAAATGTTGCAATTTTACCATATTTACCCTAATATAGTCCCCCATCCCCCATTTTAGGAGGAAAAATTTAGGAAAAATGAAGTTGAGTAAAATCAACTTTCTAAAAAGTCTTTCTGAAGAGAAATGCTTATTCAAAATTTCATGTGAAATGGTTGGCACTGCTAAGTATAATCAAAAGTACTTTAAAAGGTAACTGGTGTAGTTAAACTTCCCTTGACATCGCCAGATCCATACAGTTCTTTCGAATTCTTCGTACCACTGCTTTATTTCAGTGTCTGAGCATAATTCAGAACTTGCAGTTTGATGTTGACGTCGAAGCATCTTCGATCGAAGAAGATCCCCGTCTCGAAAAAATCGTGTGTCACGGTCGGCACGGCGATGGCAGTCGGTCATTCCTAAACGACGTGGGCCAGTTCGGCTTCCACTTCGAATAAGCGTCAAATCCCGCCATCTTCGATCGATGTTCGCTTAACTCGTTATCACTCACGAAACTTTGAATTAGCAGTTTCCCCGTCCTAAACTCCTAACCCCGCCTCAGGATTTTTGGGCGATTTTTTCGGAAAAAGAGGGGGGACTATGTTCGGGTAAATACTGTAAGACATTTGACAAAACTGTGAGAATATAATTTTACTACCCAACGTGAATAATAGGCGTGCATTCCAAACATTATTTATTATTGACGATATACTGTAAAATTCTATTTATTTCACTCATTTTGAGGAGGTGGGGTATTGAACCCATATGCCCCACACCAATGTTTAAAAAAAAGTTATAATTTTATCCTAGTGAACCTTATTTTCAGAGACCTTAAACATGATAACAAATCTTGAATTTAGAAATACTAGATTACTGACATACGTGAGGTGTATTAAAATGCTTACCTATGAATTATTTTTTAAGTTTCTATACTTTCTCTTGATCAGTTTTTCTTAACATGCATGCAACCAATTGAAGGTAATGGCTCAATATTATCTTTTATTTTGTTAATATTAATAATATATTGTATTAGAAAAGATTCTATTTGCCTTTTATTAGAAAGCAAGTGAGAAACATTGAAGTTCAACAATGTGTATCCTAGTCTTTGAAGTGTTGTGGGTTGTTAATTTGTATTTATACTTATGTTCAGTGGCGGATCCAGTATTTGATTTTGGGAGGGGTCCGTTAAGAAAAATACCAGGGTGTGCCTGTCTCTCTACCCCCCACCCCACCACAATTTTTTTAATTAACTTCTTGAAACTGCTTTAAGACATTCCTATCCATTAAAAATACATTAAAGTAAATTGCAGCCTTCATAAATAACACTTAAAATTTGTTTTTGAAATAATTCGTACCCAATTTTTATTTTGAGTGTTCTTGCTGACAATGTTATCTACTGCTTCAGATTTACTCAATATAATTTTAACAGTAATTCACATGAAATCAAAAACATTTTGGATTTCGATCTAAAACTGTAACATGTATGGAATTATACCAATTGAATGATATTAAAAGCAAGGATGAAAGTGGTTTTGATAATGTTAGATATCCAAAATGTGGTAATTTATTTTTTACCAAATACGCAGGCGAAAAAAAAGCAGGAGCACCTGAAATTTTTAGATGTAATGGAAATCTCTTTGAGTTGAGGGTCAATATATCTTAATATATAATTTTTCCAATCATTCATGAATCGTACAATGTTATTATAGAACATTTAATTATAACATCTATAAAATCCATTCCATCATTAATTTATCGTATTAATATAGTTACACGATTCCAATTACAAATTATTTATTTATTTTTATGTATGAGAAACTTTTCAGATTGGATTTCTCTTATAAATTTTATCCAGATCATTTTCTACAAAATAAGTGACTTGGAATCTCACTGGAGTATGCTAGAAACAATGAAAAATTGCTGCTTGATGCTCATATTCCTATGTAGGTGTGGAAATCAATAAATGCAAAGTAAGTCCTGAGTTTGTCGCATGAAGTCATCTTTACACAGTTTTTATTGGTTAATGTTGTTGCTTTCAATTAGTATACTAAATTTTTTCAAAACAAAAAAACCTCCTTTTATTCCATTTCTTATCACGTGCTCCCTGTGCTCCCCTTGGATCTGCCACTGCTTATGTTCATATAATATAATTAGAGGTTCCTGGATAAGTGCTGTTTTTAATTGAGCTGCAGGGATGATTAGTCTTTATATGAAGTCTTGTAAGTATTGAGAGTAAGTATGTAAGTTGTCACTGCAAATCATTGAAGGAGAAGGTAAAAAAGAGTTGGTAAAAAACTACACCTATTAAGACATTGTTAGTTAAATTAAAAAACAAAACATGAGTCAAAGAAAAAACACTGATTCTTCAATACATTACGTTAGCATTTTTTCCCTGCCTTCTAATTACTGAACATGAAAAATAAAGCTCAGTTAATGAGTGCTATTGTTCAATACTTAAATCTTATAATTGTTTTTATGTATTAGAGATATTTTAAGATTTATGGTCTATGTAGGTTTTGCCATTTTTAATCTGACCTATGGTTAGGTCCCAAGGTGACTAAACAAGAGGGTCCTATTGGCATAACTAGTGCCCACCCAAACAGTTCTGGTACCCACTTGTGAAATTTTGCTTTGAGAGCTGATTTATGGAAATATTTATATAAATAATATATGGACATACATTATTTTTTTAGAAATATGATAGTTATTTCTGGCTCAAATGTGGGTTATTTCTTTTTAAAAAATCTTACATGTCGCCACTATATACCAATTAGTTTATTGCAATCAGAAGTATGAGAGACAAGCAGTTGTTAATGGTCAAGTGTGAGATCGTGAGATGTATTGGGGTGGGTCATGTCTTGAAGTATATTGACATGGTCATGAAGGTCATCAGAGGAAAGCACAAGTAAGTAGTTCTTTCGCTCTGACACATTTTGTTAATTTTTGTCTGTTTGTGGAGATTCAGACTGGATGGAATGTCTACACAGAGTTTGTTAGTGCTCAGATAAAAATAATCATATATTCATCTAGGAGGACCACCCCAGAAAGTGCTGCTAGTTATGCCAATGGGGATTGTAATTTTATGGTAATTTCAGGGTTATCTAATGTTAATGTGATGTATTCTTTAAGTTTCCTTGCTACTGGATCATGTGTTGATAAATTAGAGTGGTGCTTCTTATATTAATGCTTGCTTTTCGTGAGGAAAGAATCATGAAATTCATTATTCAGGAGCTAAGTTGTTAACCAACTTATTTATGCCCATCTCATTACACATTAACAATCTTTCTTTATCAATTGAAATTAAGCTTAGAGGTTCCAACCATTTAGACTCGGTTATGCCCATCTTCCCTAAACGTCAAAAATGTGTTGTCTAGTTGTGATTGTCTGTTGGCAGGAGTTGATTCAACAATGGACATAATGTTAATACAAGGAAGATATTTTGCTGCATAAGAGCATGCAAACCTTTAACCAGAATCTCATCCATTACTTCTGTAATGCATCTCAAATTATTTTGGTCCTTTGTATTGTGTATAGTGGAATTTTGGAGTTGAACTAAAGCTATAATCTTACAAAATTATCTGTGTAAAATCTGATAATTTAGTTCTGAAACAATCGTAACGTGAAATTTTTAGTCAACTGCTTCATTGCAGGGTGATGGATAAATTCGCAGGTCAGGTATTGTCAATTGAATTTTTCTCTTATATTTCTTTTTTGTAGAGTTGAGCTTGATTCTTTCAAGGAAAATAGTACAGTAGTATGTAGTGTGAAATCAATTAAGCTAATACAGTATAGAAATTGTAAGTTATCTCGGAGACCTGTTCTTGTTTATCCACATGTAAAGTATTTGTTTTCCAGGAACTTATGTTGCATTTATTGCCAAAGTATTTAATTTGAAATGGAAAGTCATAGAAAAACTTTGTAATTACATATACATAAATTCAAATCAGTGGAGAATAAGTAATGGAAAAAACATTAAAAACAAAAAACTAATTGACAATCTATATGTCAAGAAATCGCCGAGATCAGGAGAGGATTTACCGTTTCATATAAAATGGAGAGTATAAATTGACTGTTACTGCAAAACTCTTTAGGTACTTCTTTATTTTTCTTTATTTCTGTTGTAAAATTTTTATTAGAGAGATGAAAGCTTTCTATTACATGCACTACAAGTTAGTCCCTAGTTTGATCTCTTCCAACTATATATCCTACTTATAATCCAAACATGATGAAAATAAAATGTTTGGATATTAAAATGCATAAAAATTGTTTAGTGTTAGTTGTCCCATTGTTTATTGAATCCTGCATGCATATTGATATTAGTTTTTTATAGTTTTAGTTTTTATCCAATAAATTACATTTTTCCTGTTTCTACACTATTTGAAAATTTTTATTTATTTAATTCAATATAATTTTGTTATATTCTTATCATGACAGGATCAGCCAATGGAGGTGGTTGAGAATATAGATCACTTGTTTACAGTAAAAAAATACAGAAAGAAAGTGTAGATACAATTGGCTGTGCCACTGATAAAGAGAGAATAGAGGATATTGATAACTTTTATAGCAATATGGTACGTAGAGAAGTCTCAAAATTAGGAACTTCAAATGAAACTAAATAAGTAATGTGAAAGTTCAGCATATTAATGTAATGTTTAGAAGTTTAGGGTGGAATGGATAATATAATGTAGCTAGAATATAACTTGATTCATTATAACTAGCTACAACTGATCAAAAATGTGAGTATAGCATAATGTGTGTCATCATCTTATGTATAGAAGAACCATGATGTATAAAATTACATCACATTTTTGTAATTCCACACCACATTGTGTCTTCACAAAATACTAGTTAAGTTTACATTAAAATTCAGAGTAATATAAATATGTTTTAAATACATAAAACATTTATTTGTGATAATGTGATGAGAATGGTAGGCTTACTTTCATCTCATCATATGTAGTGTACACACATCATTCTGATTTACCTACACCTTTAAAACTAGATAGGGAAAAAATGCATGCAAGGACTACACTTGGTTTTATTTTATTTTTCTCTGTGAAAATTTGTAGTCAACATCTATTTAATTTTTAGGCAGTTGTATTAACTGTAATATTTCAAACAGTGAAATGATTAGTTCCTATTATTTCATGTAAGATTTTTTATTCACAAAAGCCTTTTAGAATTATCTCTCTAATCAATGAACAATGTTTTTCAAAGGATTTTCCTTCTTTTAGACTCTCCGGATCTTCTTTTTTACAGTTTCTGGGACCCAGTACACATGAGTAACTTGTTTTATCTAAGTATGAATTAGTGATTTGCATTTGAAGAGAACTTGCCAATACAGTTTGTCTTTGCCTTTGATTTTCAGGAGTTACATTCTAAGAACAAGATCAAGCTTATTACTACTATTATTTCACAAGTTATATGAAGGGTAATAAGTTTTTTGTTTTTTTTTGTGGGACTTTAGGGCTTGTCAACATCGAGGTCATTAGAGCCCTTAATAAGTTAATTGAGACTAGTGAATGATAATGATATATGTATCTCAGGTTTGGATTTTAAATAGATGATACACTTATAGTCTTCTAGCTGTGGGTAAAATGATAAGATTTAATGTTAGCAATACATTCTCATGTCTTGCTATTGGCATTCCTGGGTGTGTTCTATAGTGTACAGATAATGGTTCATTTTAATAGAAAAGTAATTTTGGATGATTCTTTCACAGCTATTCTAATTTTATTACTTTGATCAATTGTTCAGAAACCCTAAATATGATGATGACATACAGGAAGTGATGTAACCAACTAGCTATTAAATTACTGATATATTAGTTATACTATATTGCCTTTTTTTTATATTATAGATAGTTCTTATTCAGTTGTCAGGTTTGCTGAGGAGACTACAGAAATGGAGTAATTTTTCAATAAACAGTTTGAATTGGTGTATTTCTGTCATTTCACATAATTTTGCAAAGATTGATTAATAGAGTGACAGCACATAAATAGAAACAGCAGATATGAGTAAACTATTAACACATGTATTTATAAGAAAGTAACTTATAATATTGAAACAGGAATTTTTATGAGTTATGGTAAATTTTCCAGCCACAATAAATTCAGGTTTTGTTCAGTGTTTAAAAATCTTTGGAAGTGCTTATTTTTAAGAACTTTTAAAGTTTTAATATTTGGAAATAGGGAATTTATTTTTATCTACTGCATAAATTCCTCTTAACTTTTACAATGAGCATTCATTCTTGGGGAGCATATGAAGAAGCAATCGTTTAGTAGACACTAGACCTAGCTCTTTACTTAAACAAGTTTTTATTCTATTTTCACTTTTCATGTTGGATTAATAGTAATGTAGAAGTAACAGAAATGAAAGAGCAAAGGTGTTCTGGCATTTTAGAACGAAAAAAACACAAAGCCCACATGAGAGTATACTACTTAGCTTAACATGTCTGCCATGTTTTTGATAATCAAATCAAACTGAAGAGGGAATGGACAGGATATTTTAGAATGTTTATGAGTATCTTATCCTTTTAGAAATCTGTGATGGAGACATTATCTTTACCATATCAAGGAGTTCATCGAAATAGGTAATTAACATACCACCAAAAATTAAATTATTTTATGAGTTAAGAACGTAATAATTAAATTTGCATGTAAAATATAATAAAAAAACTTAAAATAAAATTACACATGTATACTAATGGATAAGAGGAAAAATATGAAGGGTATGTGATATCTCAAGAAAATAAAAGAAACAAGTGAAGCAACTTCAAAAAGAAAATTACAAAAATAAACTTCTTGCAAAAATTTATCAAAAATTATTAGAGCAAAGATATTATTTTTATTGGTTGGAAGTATAAATTTATTTTTATTGATTATTGCTGTACCAAATGTTTAATATGACTTAAGAGCCATATTTTTGCACTGGCCTTGCACTTACAACCCATGCCGTTGAAAATACTGAAAAGTTTCCTAAAGTTTTGGTATTCTGTATAATTATTCTTCAGGTTATGATTTTTTGTTTAGCGCACAAACATATACTGCTTTTAAATAAATACAATTAGTAAATTTCAACATTGATAATTATTTAATAATACAAATGGAAACGAATTTTAATTTATGTTTATGTACTGTTGTTAAAAAAATCAAAATTATTTTTCTAGTGGAAAAAAATATTACAATAAAGTAATTAATTAATTTTAAACTTTTTGTCGGCGAAAGAAATTCAATAAAAATTATTCCTCTAGCCTCGGGTATTCGATAGCAATGATTAGCGATTCCACACGTGCGCTCCACCGCACAATCTTTGTGTTATCGACACTAGATGGAAGTAGTAGTATTGATATTGGTTGTTGGTAACATTGACAGAGTGCAGGCAAGTGCTGTTCGCGGCAGTCTGAAAGTGGTCGCTAGTTCACTGATGAATATAATTTATTCGATTTTTTACTAACGAATATTCGAAAATACTTTGAGATTCATCAGACAGAAATATACCTAGGCGGGGGCGGTCAGCCCTCGGCCTCATGTGGGTGGCCTCCAAGTGGGTCACCAAACATAAATAATACCCGAAGCGCTTTTAACACCGTAAACTAAATAATAGTAGAGTTTTTTAATAAATAAAACTCAAGTTTCAATACTTTTTAGTACGTCAGTGCGTTGGATATGTACTAGTAGGCATGTAAACACTTTTGTGTATGGGGGGCTCCAAAATCTTAAGTGCAGGGGCCACTAAAAATACTCTCGCCCCGACACTCACAAGGTGTGGGTACGCCACTGACATAAGCATGGCACTCTCCACGCATTGCGAGGATTAAGTGTCGGATTATGCATGACAGTCCATATATTTTGTACCTTTTTCTTTTTGGATGTGCGAAATAAGTTCTCATTCACCAAAATTCTAGTTTTACTTGTTCCATATACATTTATGATATAACAAAGTAATAGTCGTTTCATCATTCGGCAAAGAGGACATTTTTATTAAACTTATTTAACATTAATTAAGAACAAGAATTTGAAAAAACCGTGTTGTTTTATTTAATTTTACTGCGTTAAATTTCGAGACATTGGTATGGGTAGCCATTCTTCTGGCATAAGCTGTGCTCGTGAATTTGGAAATTAAATATGTTTATTTTCTGTGATTCCGTATTTAGAAAGATTTTGTATGAGAGTTAGATTTGTAACGATGGGAGTATCCCTCGCTCGTTTTCGAAGAGTAAATGAACTTCTGAATCTCCACATGGTGACACGCAGTTTTCTACTGCTCGTTTGACCGTGAGTTATCAGTTCCATTTATATTTCAAGCTATACAGAGCCAACCCTTTCCATTCTGTTCTAGAGACGGATGGAGTTAGTGACACTAGTGCTATCGCCACATTTGGCCAAATCAGTTGAATTCGCAGAATGTCGAAATATTTTGCTTTGATGAATCATAAACTATCGTAAATGATTCAGCTTAACACAGTCCGAGGCAAAAAATGACTGTTCTGACTATGCAAAAGAACTTCATATATCCGCGTAGCATTTACCTCTGGACGTTTTTGGAAGTTGTGAACGGTTATGGTTAAATAGCCTTAAAATATACCAAATGATATTATATTTCAAACCCATGATACTATATTGAGTGCATATGATTCTACAGAATCTAAAATTGAATTATTTTACTCAGAAACTGTGTGGACTAACGTAAAGAAACATTCACGGACCTTCCTTTCAATATTCTTACGCAATTAACCGACAATATAGTTATAAAAGGAAGACTGAAAAATTGCGTTCAAGTGAAATGATTACCAAGATTTCCAGACATTATGGACATTCGAAGGAATAATTAAATATAACCTTCAAAAAACAATTTATCCGGGGATGAACTGATACCCGGGATGGACCCGATATCCATTTTGTTCTGGAAACGAGTCTAGATGTTGACGTCCGAGTTAAAAATCTCCCCTCTATTTATGAGGTACCTTTATTTGAAAAATAATTTTTTAAAGAAATTTTTTCGGAAAAAATCTTCAACATTCCTTCCAGATTTTCAATAGAATCTTCAAATGTGTTTTTCAGTAAGATAAATAAACCTTTTTCTCAAAATTTATATTTTTTAATTTCAATTCATACTTCATTATATATTTCCCGCAAGTTTTAGAAGTGTCATTTATACCACTACTTTTCTAAACCATCGTATCAGCTGTACCAATCTTCAATTCACCAACTTAATAGGCAGAAACAACAGCGAGATTTTACTGAAAATTCTTCGAGTTAAGGGTGATCTTTCTTGGCTGAATACCAATGAATGGGGTATCATTTCGTATACCACGAGCTGTAAGTCATGCTAGGTGGATAAGGACGGCAATTTGTGTTCAAGATATACCAGTTTCGAGAGCAATTTCTTTTGCTTCAAAGAGAGAACACTGTGAGAAAAATATGTCATTTTCTTCCTCAGGTCTACATTCGAGCCTGGTTTCAGTTATCAAAAGCAATTAAAGCACTTTGTGATTTCATGTTCATGGAACAGCTGATAAATTATCAGGATTTTATTCCAGAAATCAGTAAGGGAAATACGAAAAAAAAATTTCAACCATCTCTGGTACTTAGTTCCCTAAACTATGGCTCAATTCTTATTTAATGACAACAGAGGTTAAAGCAGGTATGACACAAATTATGCTGCAAGGAGACAAAGGGGAAGGAAGAAGAGGAAGACACATTCTGCTCCAAAACGATATTTCGTCTTTTACGAACATCTTTAGTACAATAACTACTTCCTTCGCGGTATTTTCTATACGCACCGATTCCCTCCTTGAAGACAACTCAACATGAAAGGATGATCCTGATTGAAGAAAATCAAGACGGAGAATAATATACCGCTTTTGAACGGAATTAATCATTGCGTCTAATATGTTCCATCTTCAATGTGTGTGAGGCTGTTCGATAACTGATAACTAATTTTGCTGAGTCTTGTTTTCTTTCTTCTTTTTTTTGTGTGTGTGAGCAGCAAAATTATAACTTTCGAGAAAAAAACAAAAAACGTGTAGCTAGGAGTCAACCTAACGTGGACTTACTATACAGGAATACGGTATGTCAAATACAAATAATGTAAGTAGGAAATGCAAGTTACTTTTAATAATCTCAATAATAAAATTATAAAAAGTCTGTACCTGTACAATATGGTACCGTAGTAACAAAAATAATTGTTTGGATTTTAAAAATATATTTTTCGTTATACGTACACATTTCCTCTCCAAAATTGATTCCGACAGTTGGAAATTCGGATAATTGGGCTTGCTCGTTATTTTGGAAGGAATAGAGGTCTTAAATTTTACTCTGTTGTCTTTGTTTGAAATACATATTAAATTCGAATTGTGGTTAGCTCCTAATTTCCTCCGAGATGACGCTGGTGACCACTAGATGTTTCTATGATAGCTGGTATATAACCTGCCTCCTTGGGGACACTTCTAAATTTTACTTACATCTTATGCAAAACGTTTTTCATATTGGCTTGCACCCGTAATATTTCAGGAAGAGATATTTTCTACAAAAATTCCAGTCATCTCAGATATTTAGCAATATCTCAATATTGAAGAAATAGTTCAGCGCGCAGCTTCTTTAGTGTAGCAGTTGAAAAAAAGTATTGAAATGTTTCTTTTTCCCTTCAAGATTATTAACGTTCAACAAAATACCATATTGGTTAATTAAAATATTTTATGAGGTGGATTTCCTTTCTTTTTGACAACCAATTAGCACTTTCTTTTCAAAACATCTGATTTGGTGGAAAAGCAGGATTCATAATATATTTGCCTCGGATAAGTTGGGCTGATAGGATTAATCATAGGTATACATTCCAGCATTTATTCCATAAATGGTAATTTTGTAATCCATTTCTACAAATATGGTAAGAGATGGGTCTATTGTTCTGAAAAATAAAGCGAAGTGATAAATTTCCTAACGTGGTGGAAGGATTTCTTCCATGTTCCATTTCACGTGTGTGTACATTTTTATCGTATAAACATTAACTGTGTTATTCTCGTATAGAAATTGACTTTGCATAACTAGTTAATGTTCATGTGCAGGACTCGGATCGATGTGCACTAAAATGTCGGGAAAATGCACTAAAAATCAAATTAAATGCACTAAAATATTCGAAATATGCACTAAAAAATGATGAACGTATGTATCCTACTATTACTAAGAAAGTGCATGTGTAAATTGAGTTACTTGAATAATACTACTGAGCTCGTTCATATAGTATAAGGTATATTTCATGTAAACTATGATTAATCATAGAAATTTAACCTGAAATTAGAGAGTTCGAACAAAAGTCTTTAAAAACTTACGCATTTATATGCAAACAAAAATTTTCAAAAATATGCATTTATATGCACTATTAAATTCAAATGGTCCAACGAAGTTAAAAATGCTAGAGTTCGATTCCTTGAAGCCACGGAGAGTCAGAAAAAAAGATGTTAAATCCGAACTCTGCTCGTGAGCTTCCACACTTTATAGAAGCAGGAATCTGAGAAACTGGTGTGGCAAAGTAATTATTTTTAGACTCCTATATTAATATTTTGTATGAATACAATCTTTATTGAATTCATTCACTCTAAGAAAAAAATGTTGTGTAAATATGTAGATTTCTAGGGGGTTATGAGTGTATAATATGTATAAACATAAAACTACAACACTCGCCATTTAAAAAGTACTTTGATGAGTCTTCATAGGTAAAAGAAATTCGTCGTCCGTTTTAGGTGTTCATAGGAATCTCCTTCAAAATTCCGTTTGCGTTTTACTGCAAAATGCTGGAAACTCGCCCATTGTAGTGGAAAAAGGAAATGTAAGGGATCGAGGAACTAAACTCATAAGTTGTGGAGTGCACGACTCGTTTTATCACATTAGATGGTATTACAACACATGTAAATGCAAATCTGTCAAAACAACACAACATAGAAACAGACATCAAAAAGATAACATCTCGCTAATGAGCTCTTATCCTTATGAGAATAGCATGAATTGTTGCAAAGTTCGAAAATAGTAACTTTTACCTCAGTTATGTTGATCTGGTGGACTTGAGCTAGAAATGTTTTCGAATATTGGGTATCTATGACGCGTCATGAGCAGGGCTCGTATTTTGCATGTTTTGTATCATCTTCTCCTGACTTTCTATGGCTTTGAGGAATCGATTTCTAGCATTTTTAACCTCGTGGGTCCGTTTGAATTGAATTTAGTAGTGCATAATTTTGAATATTAACTTTGTAACTTTAAGGTTAAATTACTGTAATCACTCAAATACATGATTATTATTGAAATATGGCTTATACTGACATTTTACTTAAAATACATACGTAACATGTTTTTAAAGAGCATATTTCGTATTTTTTTAGTTCATTTAGTTGGATTTTTTGTACATATTTTGGAATTTTTAGCGCATATTTTAAACTTTTTTTAGTGCTTATCGGTCCGAATCCTTGTCATTAGATATGAATGTGTGAATGTTCTTACATCATTAGACATGTGATAACTTACCCTAATGATGGGTGGAAATCAATTTGCAATTGATCATTAGAAATGTAAAATCAGTTACTTAAACATTGTTTTATTATATATAATTCGACACTTTTCTTCTTAAATTGTTAGTTTTTATTTCATATTAATACGACAACATATTAGAGAGCACTGAAATCAATATTGGGATTTAAAACTTATGACTCATTGTTTAAAAACGTTTCATATCATACTATGTTCATCGGAATTGATGGGATAGTCCCTTGCTTGCTTCCGGAGAGTAAATTCGTTTATTGTCCTCCACGTGGTCATACGCAGTTTGTAACTGCTTTTTTGACAAAGTTTATTTATTATTTACTATGTTGGATACTGCAGTGGGCGTTGTTGCAGAACTAGTAAATATTTGGAAGTGGTTATGCTTATGAGAATTATGAGATACTTGAGATGAAATGGACTATTATTTAAGGACATTGAGACTTCTCAAAGAAAGAAGTATTTAACTTGTGTCCATCACTATCACCGACACCAAGATATTGCTTCTTAATTGTCCGTGATCGTTCCGTGTCAACCAATAACTTAGCCGGCAGAGGATCAATTCTGAAATTTTTTGATCAAGATGGAAAGGAGTTGTGAGAGAGCTAGCGTCGTACGTTATTTCGTGACGTTGGCGAGCGAATCGCCTCCGGTGGGTGCCGCCACTGGACGGCCTCGCCTCTTACAGGTGGGGATACGCGGACATAGCGGGGGCGGACCGCACAAGGACACGCGGTTACTGCTACGCCAGCGAGCCGGCGGCACTATGGAACGATGATAAATGTGCACGCGTGTTGGGAAATTGGTGATGGTGGCTAGGAAGGTTTCTGGGTTGGTGAAGTACTGGGTCCAGAACTGGTTCTTTCTGTGGAACGCTAATGAGCAAGTTTTAACGCAGTATCGTAACTGTCCGTAGTTTACATTTCTGAACAGTAACAAAGATTTATTTTATTTCTTGTTATGCTCGTTATTTTACAACATGTTTAAGTATTGTTTGCGTACATAATGATGTCCTGTGAATGGTGAATATTGTCGAAAAAAATTCAGATGATTGTTTAAACAGTGCACAGAATGTCAGTGGATCAGGCGCAGATATTTGCAATATGTGTCAATAAAAATTTGTTGCATGTTGATTGGGTAGTCGTTGATACAATTACATGTAAGATCTTACTTATAGCGCAGTTGTCTAACTCGTTTTTTACATCTGGGTCATCTTCGGTGGACAAAACTAACGCTGTCCGAAGTTACTCTGTCCATGGAACTAAAAATTGTGTTAAGTTTTTTCTTCGTAGGATTTGTTGTATTTTGATTTTTGTGTTACAAAACAGTCAAAATACTGAACTAGATTTGAACAAATCGTAATAAAATATTTTTGAGTATAGTGAATTTACTTGGGAAAAAGTAGATAGTGACAATCGTGAGGAAACAATTAGAAAGTATAGAAAGAATTCTAAGATTTCGAACTACAACTACAAGTGTTTCAACAATTGAAATGACAGGATAGGAAGTAGCGTGCGTAAGCGTTGCTCTAACTGCAAAAGTTATTTTTAAATTTAAATCTTAATAATGCACCAAATTGAAAATTAAGGTTGAATTTTTTTGTATATATACATGCGATTACCGAAAATCTACTCCGCTGGACGAATGGTCGGAAATTGGGAGTCTACTGTAGTTCCTTAATGTTGCATTTGATCTACTTTCTTCCTCGTGAATATCCCTAATTCTATTCTTCTTTTGCATACCTTTCTTCTTCTTCTTCCCGTGTGCGTATCTTGTGTACATACTGTCTTATTTCTAGTTATTACCTTTAACTAATATTTTAAGGATAGAAAGTACAATATTTTATGGATTTATTAATCTATTTATATGGGTGATATTGCTCGCTCTCTCTCTCTCTCATCGCCCTACTTCTCATGTATTTATGCGACTGTTTTTGCGTCATGGATTCGAAACCTACGTACGTTCATCACATGAGTTCCCTTTAACACTTGTCCCTCGAGGACTTGCAATATTTTTTTTTAATTAATAGGATTAACCCTGACATGTAGCCAATGTGGAATCATTCTCATCTTCTATCTCATCTACGGGGGAACACTTCATTAAAACCAATTGGAGAGGAACTCGCTCTTCAATCTGAAAACTTTATTCTATAGTGTCTTGCATTAATATTCTACTGAAAATAATATAATTAATAATGTGCTGGCGTGAGCATATGAATGTAAGGACTTACAATACTGTTATCTGCGGACGTATTTCCAGCAAATAAAACAAGCGCTACCGGTCACTCATGTTGACGGAATCTATTTTGCCATATGTGAAGAAATATTTCCTGTAAAGTTGTAATTTTGTGTGTGTTGAATGAAGCGTGATGATGAATGGCCAAACAGATTGACAATATGACACGTTTTCGTGAAACGTTTCTGAAGTGATGGAACTAAATCGTTTGAATATTATGAATATGTTCGATTTAATCATGTTTCACTGAAGATTCTTCGGTATATTGCTTCCTGTATTTAGCGGAAAGATAAGCTATTTGACAAGCATTCATGGGAATGCACTGATGAATAATTTGAGAAGGGATAGTGTCTTGGACATATCTACTTATGGATAGCAAAGAAATGTATTTTTTTAGGAAAACGTTTTTATTCTTCATAAGTTTTTGAACCTAAGGCTTCTATGGGTTACTTGTCCCGTTGAGAAATGAAAAGAAATTTATAATATTATTTTACGAAATGAAAAATAACGTAAGTAGTTTAAGGATGAAAGGGACTTATTTAAGTTTGTTTTATCAGAGTAATTAACAGTTAATTTCTTATAAGTTTGTTTGTCCGGGACAAACCGCGTCTTAGTATCTGACATTATCCTGAAGAATGCCACAGCACAATGGCCGAAACGTTGGCAGTTACATCTACTAAGACGCGGTTTGTCCCGGACAAACAAGCTTATATTGACTCCGGGCGCGGAAGCCTACGTTTATAGTTAATTTCTTATTTGTTTTAATAGTATCAAACGGAATGAAGTGAAACTACAATCCAGGCAAAGCTAAGTTGAGGTAACCGAGTCATCCCGCTTGCTGTCAAAAGTAGAGGTCACGAAAATAACTCCCGCTGTCAATATACTGAGCATACACAGAAGCTTGAGATCACGGAAAGTACACCCGCTGTATGTACTCTCAGTGTATGGACAGCGGGAGTCATCTCCGCGATTGCTACCCTTTATCCGCAAGCTGACACAACTAGCTTTGCCTGGAGTGTAAAATTGATGTAAGCGATACTCTACCTCAAGCTTTCTTTGAGCAGACTTGATGCTTGGCAACGTCTCCGGAAGTATAAGCGAACGGCGATGACATAGCTTGCGGAGATCAAGTGATAGTTCTTGCGATGCGGCGCAGAGACGATGATGAGTTGTCGTTGATGGCGGTGGTGGTGGTTCCGGTACCTGCGCGTGCCAGGCACCTCACCGGCGCGCAGCACCTCTTGCCCCAGGGACCTTGCTTCGATGTCCGGGAGAGGTTGGGTAGACCTCGCTCTATCTGAGCAAGGCTGTCGCCGTGTGCTTACGATTCCTCGTTCTTTAAAAGTTGCTTCGTAATGCTTTCTAATGAATATTATTATTTTTTTCATGAGTAATTATAAATTAAACACAGCGGTTCCATTGGCACTAAGGGTGACATCTTTAATAAACTTACCCATCACAGGAAACATAATTATTATACAAAAACACGATGTACACATAGTGAACTTAGAATAATTTACAAAACTGACAAAAGACAAAACATTGCAGTCTGTCTACGACACAAAATGAGAGAGAAATTATTGCATTAACCAATAGAAAAAAGATCATTGTAGGTCACCATGTTCAATTTGTCGCTTCAATAATACTTGCAATTCCAGGTGAGTCCGTTGGATGACTTTCTCCGTTATAAAAGTTGCGTGTCTTCCCTCACATGGTGATACAAGATGCTTTCTGCGCTTGACTGCCATTGAAGTGATTTTTGTCAATGCTTCATGAGTATTCACGTATCAAAAAAATTAAAGGTGGAAAAAAGAAAATTAACGAAATGTCTTGAGGATGTGAGGCACGATGGGAGAGAACCAGGAATGGGAAGACAACATAAAACTATATTCCATAGGTAGCATTTTGGAGAAAATAATAGGAAAGTGGTTTAGCTTAAATAAATTTGCTTTTCAATTTATCATGGGGAACGGGAACTTCAATTCTAATCGAAGAAAATGAACATCTTGGTTGATGGGCAGCGCATAAGTAGAAAAAGAGAAGAAGACGCAGATTACATGCTATGGGAGAGCGATCTTTATGGGGGAGGGGGGCCAATTTTTAAAAAAGATAAAAAGGGAAAGTGCCATAAATTTGAAAAACAAAGCGATTTTCTTAGAAAAAAGAAGTATAAAGATAGGGAAATATGAGATATCATGAAAATAGGAGGCGCAAAGATATGAAGTTAAGTAAGAGGCAAAGAATAAATTGAAAACGAGACCAAAAAAAGAATGGAACGGAACGCGAGAAAAGATAAATAGGCAGAAGATTTTGTGTCGTCCTGCTGTGGTGCGGACGGTAACGTCAATGACATCTAACAGGACGCGACTGAAAAATACATACAATACTAGCAAGAAAAACAAATGAGCCTTGTTATGACAATGTACACAGATAAGACGGAATTGACGACGAAGATCAGAGGCATAAACACGAAGAGTATAATGTTCCTGTATGAGATATATATGCTTTGAATAAAATTATTATTAAATAAGAAAATCGGGGAACGAGCAAAAATATTTTGAGAGGCAATACGCTTTCACTCTAATACCGAGTTGTTATACGAGAAAAATTTTCCTATGATGTTTCATTATATACATTGTTTCGGACATCGGACACCTTTTGTTCTCACTGAAAAAAATTAGGTACTCTGAAGTCTGATTCCACGAGCATTTTTAGTACCTTCTGTCCTATTAGCCTGATCGATCCAAGTTTTTCACATTTTTGACTCCGTGTAGACTCCGTCGAAGTTCGAAATCATGTAGACTCCGTTGAAGTTCATCAATCTGCGAATAACGTCAATTTGGAAGACGAAAAAAATAACTTACGACTCAAATTCTGCGGACCTCATGGTAGATTGAGCATGAGTCGCGTTATCTAGGTTAAGTTTGTGTACAAGTTTATAATTCACTTTGTTAACTTTTATAGTACAATTTACATTTTAAAGCAAGAAATGGAGAGTAACTATGTAGTAAGATTACAATCCTCTCCTTACTCAGAAAATAATATTTTAAGCCTCATTTGTGGAAACTGGTTAAGCATGACGGGAGAAAAAGGGATATACAGATTCAGAGCGAACTCCTGTCTTAGTTGAACTCCCACTTTAATATCATTTAGAGCGAATAATTCAGATTGAGGCTAAACAGATTTTTTTAATACGACTCACGAAGAAAACTATTGAATTAAACAGAAGGAATGGGACAACAATCGATCCTACTTTGTACGATTTCGAATAATATTTTGTAGTTGGTTTCTTCTTGTGACTAAAATTGATTTTTAGTTTTTTTAAATTAACTTCTTTGAAACGAATCTTTAAATTTTAGTCAACACCTTATAAAACCCATAATAAATTTTGTTTAGTATGTTCTTTAAGGTTACAAAAACTTTAAGTATTAGGGTACTCACTAATACATGACCCCCGTTTATTTTAACTTATTATTTGTTAATTTGTAAATTTTCACAATAAAGTAACGCCAATGTGCTGTCACGGTTGTGGTAATTCCTTCCACA
This sequence comes from Laupala kohalensis, assembly GCA_002313205.1. NCBI lineage: Eukaryota > Metazoa > Arthropoda > Insecta > Orthoptera > Trigonidiidae > Laupala > Laupala kohalensis. Next base: position 50,104 of record NNCF01130875.1, on the reverse strand, counting down.
ATTCGCTATACTACTTACGTAACTTGGGCGTCACCGGTGGGGATTCCCCTGCTCATCAACTCGCGGTTTGGTTACGCCGAAAAGAAAATTAGTCATGGTTCCTTCGCATAGCAAAATCCTTTTCCTTTCATGTGATTTCATGCCTATCATTTATAGAATAAATAAATTATATTTTCGAGAAAAATAATAACATCCGCTGTTGGGGGTGCGTGATATAGTCAGAAAATTATAGTGAGATGTTGGGATCTGAATCTAGTTTTTTGATGAAGCCGCGAGTGTTTGGAGATTTTATGCTGATTCGTGTTATGACATTCTGCCTTCAGGAGGTCGGCTAAAGAAAAAGATTTTCATTCGACACCAATATTTTTCTTTATTCGAAAAGCAAATTTGTTCAAAAGGTAATACTGCCAAGAACTAGTTACAATATTATTTTCAACTCCTTTGTATACATTTCATTATACCGAAAATGTGTTCGAAAACATCCAGTAGCAGTAGATGGTTTGGACTCTATGAACCACGATGAACATGTTTTCACGTTACTCACACAATGTTACTCACCTCCCCCCTATAGGTTTGTTTAAGACCATTAAGTGAGGTTCAGGTCTCCTTTTGCACCTGGGAATTGGGAGACCGGGGAACGTAAGGTACCGACCCAACACACGTCTGCAGCAGATGAAGGAAATCCCACCTGAAAAACTCCTCCAAGTGGAAATTGAATCCCCCGTCCTCTCACTCAGCGGTATGTAGGAGCGAAGTTGTCGTGTTTTCACCGAATTTTTTTTCTTCAATTATTCTAAGCGACATGTGCACTAAAATACGAACACTAAATTGTTCTCCAGCAGCATGTAAACATCAACAAGAAGTCAAATTAAATTAACCATTGAAATAGGATAGATTAAAGATAGACGACAGAATCCTCCTCATTCCTAGAAGTTTCCGGGTACTGGAGTGGGGAACACCTGCTCGGACCCCAGAGTCCCAAAGGTAAAAATAAAAACATGAAAATAAAATTCCCCTTTCAAGGTACGAGTTGGGCCCCGGCGAGTAGTATGAGCCGCCCAACTTGGATGTGTTCTCACTAGATCGTAATATTAGTTAACTTACATCGTTACATTATTAAAAATTATTCTTTGGAAAAATAGTGTGAATAAACACCACTAATAACAGAACTCTCTTGGTAAAAATGAATATTAATATGTTTTGGTCTTTAAATAGGTTTTTCAGGAAATTACAGAATTCTGCAATTTCCTCCCCGTAGTAGCCAATAATATTTGTTTATTGCCTGTCATTTAGGTACCATCTTCTTGATGATGTAGTCCGTCAGGTAACGGAGGCGCGTATTTGGGACAGGCGCTTGCTTCCCTCTCCTAATGAAATCCTCTCTATGTGAACAGGGTTGGTGTCCAACTCACGACCAGGATTAACTGTCTATTCCATACCTTTTCCAGTGGTAATTCCATTGCGCGTCTATGCATGGAGCCGTGTTCCGCAGGGAGGGGGTGTATACATTTTGTCCGAGCCGTCCTCTTGTCCGTGCTACACGAAGCTACACCATACTTCACTTCATTCAGTACCATGGACTTGGTAGCGTAAGGAGTAAAGGTGCGATACCTTTACGTGAATCCAACGCTATCATGTATGTCTGAAAATAATTTCATCCGTCATTCCAGACCATCATCATCCCGATGGCTACTCGGATAGACTTACTAATTGGTAGAAGCGAATGGGATGAACGACGATTTCTATCATTATTGTATCGTTAATGATTGAAGTCCATAGCACTCATATTTATAATCGAACCATTCTCACGTTGGAAATACTACTTCGGGAGTGAATGCTTTCGCTCTTGAGGATCATTCAGCACATTTTATAATGATAGATACTTTTGCTATAAGAACTAGCTGAGCTCACCCAGTGTTCCTCGAGAGTTTGAATTTGCCGCTCATGACCGTTTTACCCAATTTCAGGTAGTACGATAAATAGAAAATCAGTTGATACAACTAAATTATTTGTTCACATCCCCGCAGAAACGTCCCTTCTACCTGCTTTCCTCCCTGGACGACGCCATGATCAGTGAACTATTACCAAGAAAACGTTATGAAGATACACGCTTGAATTTTCGTTCGCGAGTGACGGATAAAAATTGAATGACGTAATGACTCGTTTGAACTGTTTCATACAAATATTAATTTTGTATCCACCAAATCCATTCTAATAAAAGTGAATTCTATGAAATGTCTGTGACTTGAAAATCTTTAAAAGTAATCTATAATACAATTAATTGAAATTTCAAAGGACACTTTTTAAGGGTTATTACAATTAAAATGCTAAGTATAGTCAATATTGATGAATTACAAGAGTAGAAATAAAATTGTTTGCTAATCAGTAGATGTGAATCTTCACTCGCAGAACTGTTGACTTTGAAGATTCCTAATGTATCCGCCAGAGTTCAATTACGAGGCACGTCCAGAAAGTAAGAGTACTGTTACCCTATCGGACTGTGAGTTGTTTTTTTTCGTTTGGCAATACTGAGTGGTATGAAGGTTCTTCTGAACATAAATAGTACCGTTGGACTTCGGCAGTACGAATGATCGCCTAGTAACGTGCGTTTGAGTAAAATATGCCGATAAATTCTGCCAAGCGCGAGGTGCGCGCTGTAATTCGGTTTCTTCTTGTGGAAGGAAAAACTCCGACTGAAATTTTTTCACTGATCAAAACTGTTTACGGCGAAGGTGTTATGAATCGTACAAACGTGTTTAAGTGATGGATAGAGTTTAAAGAAGGCAGAGCGAATGTTCATGACGATCAAAGGAGTGAAAGACCTTCCATTTTGGCCGATGAGCTGGTGCAAAAAAATGAGGAAACTGTTCGTGAAGACCGTCGATTGACAGTGGATGAAATTTCCGCAATGTTTCCACAACTCTCCAGATCTCTATTGTACGAGACAATTACAAAAACGCTGGGATTCCGAAAATTGTGCGCACGATGGTTCCCGAAACAACTGACAGAACAGCACAGAGTGAATCGGGTCGCTAGTGCTGGCGATTTCCTTGAGCGAATTGAATTGGAAGGTGAGGACTTTCTTAACTCAATTGTGACTGGAGGACTTGGTAGCGTCCCTGGGTAGCTCATTACACACCTGAGACAAAAAGACAGTCATTGCAATGGCGGCACACAGGTTCCCCATCTGCCAAAAAATTCAAAACCACAATTTCGGACAAAAAAATCATGGCAACCATTTTTGGGGACCGTAAAGGAATCATTTTGATCGAATTTCTGCCTAAAGGGGAGACGATTAACGCAGCACGATACTGTGAGACCCTAAAAAACTCAAGAGAGCAATTCAAAACAAACGGAGGGGAATGTTGACGAAAGGAGTGTGCTTATTTCATGACAACGCTCGCCCGCACACGGTCAACGACACCAAGGCTCTTTTGGACTCATTTGGTTGGAACATTTTGAACCACCCTGCATACTCCCCAGACTTGGTGCTTTTAGACTTTCATCTTTCCACATCCCTGAGGACTCACATGGGTGGGAAAAGAATTTCAACCGACGAGGAAGTGAAACAAGAAGTCTTGAACTGGCAGATGGAGATGGTGGGAGAATTCTTTGCGGAGGGCATCAAAAAACTTGTGCCACGGCTCACTACCTGCATAGAAGGCGACTACGTAGAAAGACAGCCAACAACTTAAACAACAAAACCCTGTAACTTTTTTTAAATAAATTTTTCAAAAAAAAAATCGATTACTCTTATTTTCTGGACATGCCTTGTATGTTACGTGAGGCGGACAATCCACCAAATCGTAGAATCAAAATTATATAAAATTATATTTAAAAATATTGTTTTCAAATACATGACCTAAAAGTGAAATAAAAACCGAAGAATTCAGTTATATGAACTATGCGCTTTATTTATTAAGCTTTCTTTTCTGTGAAGTGTACTTTCCTTCTTCCTGGATCATAAATTAACTCGTAATTACGTACATATTAGCATACAACACTGAAAACTGTGTGTATTTTTGAATGTTATCTTCGTGATATTTAATTTTCGAAATTAACGAAAGTGAAAATTTAATATTACGATAGTTGAGAAATATGGAAACTGACGAATTACGTATGAATTTAGAATTGAGAATATGAAACCCCGAGAAACGCCAGGTAAAATGAGCTACAAAATCCAGTACTGTTGACAGGTGTTTTAACACCCGCTATAGGGTAAAGTATATTAATTGAGCTGGCATATGCTAGAAGGGTCTCAGTCAACACATCTTAGTTTTGGAAGAAAATAATTCCAGACAATAGAATAAGTGGAGAAAATAAAATGAAAATTCGTGACTTTGAAGAATTGTTTCAAAATTGTTGAAAGTGCTGGACATTGGGCCTTTTTCCAGATGATGAGTTTTGCAACAAATCATTGTATTAATCATATTTGTGCCTTTTGTAACGTAAAAAAGAAAGAAATGATTTGTAAAAAGTCAGATTTTAAAAGGGTAAAATAGGAAAAAATGCGGTTTTTTTATTTTTCGCTCTTTTTACCTATATTTTGCGATTTGCTTAACATATTTCAGATTTTTTATGCAAAAATTATTAATTTAAGTTTTGAAATTTAGACAGATTGTTGCATTTATATTGCGGAGCTCAATCCAAACATGATTTTCTTTTTGCAATTTACATTTCTTGAATATTTTTATTTTTTAAGTGTTAAAAAGACCCAACCTAGTATTTGAGGTTAGAAGAACGAAATAAATGTATAATTCAAGCAATTTTACCTGGTAAATGAGCACGTTGGGTAGTGTTAACAACAGTGTGCTAAAAGAGTATTCGTCGTTGACCTAAACACTTCTAACACATGTCACAAATTTCAGGAGCATTTTCTTCCTCTATAATGCTTGCTGCTAAGGTCATTTTTAGCACAGATCTGTTAAGCTATCTTCAAAAGATTCGTTTCCACAGAGAATAGTTTTGACTTTTTTTTTGTCTGAGGCCTCTTTAGCATGAGCTGGTTTAATTCTCAATACCAATTTTTCCTTGAATGCTGATTTTGTGAGTGTTTAACAATAATGTAATTTTTAAAATTTTATGTTTTATTTGTGAATTATTTTAATATCACACACCACAACTTAGCTCATTTTATAATTTACTATTGTATTTGGTTACACCTGTTTGCTGAAATTTCAATAGGAAATTTCTGGCGAATATTCTAGTTATTCCGACGGAATACCTTTAATTCTAATATTTACGTCCATCATATTATTAAAACATAAATAAGTTTACGACCTTTTTTGGACGATCCAATCTCGATTTAAAACGTTGTGTAGTTGTAAAACAAAAAAAATATTGGAATTAAGACCATCCATCCAATACCCTTACCATCGTCATTGCATATTACAAGCTTTTATTTAAAATGCTTCATTTGTATGTATGTATGTGTGTACAGAATGTCCCATAAAGGCGTTAACACTATTTGTACTTTAATAACTCGGCCAAAAATAAGAAATATATGATTTTTAAAGTCACAAAGATGTTCAAAACATTATTATTTATTTTAATTGTTTATGATTATGTTCAATTGTTGCATATGTTAATAATGTCCTCCTTTAATGGAAATTCGTCGTTTGAAACTCTATGGAATAGATCGACAAACATATGATTTGGTGTCCATAGAGATGGATTCACAGGCAGTGACAATGGCATTTTTCTTGGCACCCAGCGTACGTTTGTTGGTGCAGGCAGTGTTCTTCAGAGAATCAAATTATACCCACCAACCTCCCTGCACTTCTTTGATTGCTCACGTTTCCAAAAACACTTAAAATCCACTTCTGTTGCTCTAAGGAAAGGTTTCCAGATATCTTTTCAATAACTTGTTACTACTGGCAACAGAACTTAAAGTAAAAGAAAAACAAATATATGGGAACACGCACTGTCAGTGTCATCTAGAAATAAAAAGTTCCATCAGTTTATCCCTAATACTTTCTCTGTCTTTTTACATTAAAACCCCTTTTTGGGACACTGTATGTTGTCCTTCTCTTTCAAAATTGGTAATTGATTTTTCGACCACTTCCAAGTTTTCAATCGAGCTTAAATTTACAGATATGTGTGGTTTGTACGACAATTATTATTATTATTATTATTATTATTATTATTATTATTATTTTCTTTCTGAAGTACATCATAAGGTTGGTCAAAAGCATCATGAGGTCGTAAAACGTGTCAGAACGTACCTCACTAATCATAATGGACTACTTGTTAATAAGGAAACATAGAAGACACAAATATTGGAGTTGCGTATGCCTTGTGTAGAAAATTTTATTTTTGAAAGAAAAGTTATTACTTCTAGACATGTTACATTGTATCTAAATGTATGTGAAGATAATGTATTGAAATGCATTACGCCAGGGATATTTACAAATAGTAGTTTTATTTCAGTAGACTCTAATTTTGTTGGAAAAAAAACAAGTGGAACAAGTGTGTTGCAACAGCACCCCGCCCGTACCATCGGCGCCCGGATCTCAATAAACAATAGTTACGTGATAGCGATAGCACACATCCCACCGTGACACTTGGCTGACGGCCTTCGGCTTAGTGTCACGAAGTTAGAAAATTCTCAGAAAAACATTCAGTGGAAGTGTACCTCTTGTTTTGATCCGAAGATACGACGAAACGACATTAAATTACCTTCTTTGATTTATTTGGAAGAAGTGATTTCAACTCTTCCTCTCACAACATTACTATACTGTAATGTTTTCTTCACCGTCTACTAACGCCTTTTATAGTCACCAAACTTTGCCACGCGAGGATGATTTCTATACTTAAAAAAAGTCGGATTTTCGATTTTGCGATATTTTGTTGTTTTTGAAGTAGTCATGGAAATTACATAGAAATATATATTAACAGAATTTTATATTTCGTAGAAATGTATTTGAAATAAATCATTAAATTCTCTGTTTCTTTAACAACTTTCAGTTAGTCTTTACCTCCTCAAACTTTCTTCTTAAGGAGTTTATAATTTATTATGGGCATTATATCTTAAATCTAAAAATTAACTTTTTGTAAATACCCTGTATTTTTCGCAAGTAAGACGATAGTTCAATTATAAAAACGGTCCCCATAATCCGGGGTCGTCTTATAGGACACACAAAAAATTAGATTGAAATTTATATAAATTAAAACCATTAGAAAATAAAACAAATCACATAGCAATGTATTTAAAATCCTCATATTCATTACCCTTACATACGGAAATAGCTCAAGCACATCCTCCAAAGAGAAATGGGTTACAAGTAACGGGAGCGGAGACCCATGTGCTATTATAATTGTAATTATTATTATTTATTATTATAACTGAGTTGTCTCAACGTCGAATAACTGTCATCTCAACTTCGATCTTCGACTCGATCTCGACGTCTAAACAACGTATTTTATTAACGTCGTCTCGATGTCGCATAACGACGTTGTCTCGACTTCAAATTCCGAGAAATACGACGTCGGGTCGGCGTCGTTTATTCGACGTCGTCCTTCGATTCGATATCGACGTCGAAAGTCGGCTAAACGTCGGCGATTTCTGCGTGGTTTCATACAAAAACGTCTCGCGTCCTTTTTACTGAGTTCATTTGTACGTTTTCCCCGTGGAGGTCTAATTCACATTTACTGAAAAGAGTGATGAATAATTAATTGAATGTTGGGTTTATTTGCTGTTAATATATAATCAAAATAATTTAATATTATTTTCAAATTAAGTCATTAATAAATTTGCAATAAAGCTGTTATTTTTCTGATGTTCATTTAGAATATCTGCAGTACTATATACTCCTATTTTTTCTGAAATAGACTCGCTGATTCTGTACGACTCCAGATTTATGCACGAATACACATTTTACGATGAATGCAATTCAAATCGCAATGGTATAAATGTTTACTTCAAAAAAATCGTTTTACTGTCTGAAAATAGATTTATAGTATCACAATATCCGTTGTTCTTTATGATAGGTACTTAACATTATTTCGCAAAACCGTGCACAACGATAATAAGCGAATGTCTGCCAACTTGATTGCGAAATACATTTTATTAGCGACACAAAACATTTCTTTAGAAAATTATTGAAAACAATGCAAAAGAGAAAATATTCTTATTGTTTGGTTTTGTTGATATGGAGACCATTTTAATAGACCATCTAACGTGCCTACAGAAAGATGTTAAACGTACAAAATTTTGGATACAATTTTAACTAACTGATTGATTAATGCATAAGAATATTAAGAATAATGCTGGGAGCAAAGGATAAAATGCTATGTGCATTTCTGCTTAGAATTTTCTAAAGCATTTTTATTTTACGTGCTTTTCTATTTTTTTAAATTCTTTTTCTATTCTTTTGTTTCTATTCTAGTCTTTTAAGATTTTCGTTACGTTATTGTCAAAAGGTTTGGTGTACTTTTAGTTAATAATGCACATTTTCACATTATTTTAAAGCTTTAATTTTCAATTATTTATTCCCCAATTTGAGCTGCCTTTAGTACTTTATTTGTGAGTTGTGGTGTATTTTTGTGTTTTATTGTGAATTTGCTTAGGGTTGTGTTTGATTACCTGTGTATTTGTAACGACACGACTTCCTAGAAAGCAAGGATTTTTTTAGAAGTATACAAATTTAAAATGAAATAAAACTTCCAAAAATAATGTTAATGGCCATTTTGTTGGCTTTATTTAAAAGATAATTTTATGCCCTTAGTGTTTAAACATAATTTGGGGCATTTGGGCTCGAATGAAGCGCAATCGGGAAGTCCAATTTTAGACTACTTTATCGAGCAACTGGGGCCGTATATCGGCAATATCGCGGTGAAGTGGTCCAACGTCTGTGGTTTATCGGCGTAGACTAGTGACTTCACATATCCCCAAAGAAAGTAATCCATAGGTGTAAGATCAAACGATCGTGAAGGCCAGTTCACAGGTCCATTACGCGAAACTATGCGCTCATCGTATGTTTCCCGCAATAAATTGGTGTCACGCGCTGTGTGGCATGTTGCGCCATCTTCTTGAAACCAAAGCTCTTCCACATCAAAACCATTCAACCAAGGAACGAAGAAGTCAGCAATCATGGCTCTATAAGACTCTCCATTGACGGTAACATTCTGAACGTCTTCATCTTTTAAAAAATATTAGCCAATGATTCCACCTGCCCATAAAGCACACCAAACAGAGACTTTTAATGAATGTAAGGGCGTCTCAACAAAGGTTTCTGGGTTTTCTCCACTCCAAATTCGGCAATTCTGCTTATTAACGTAGCCGCTCAACAAAAAATGAGCCTCATCGCTGAACAAAATTTTGCGTTGAAAGAGAGGTCAAGCTGAATACTGTTTTCGGCCCATTCACCGAACGTTCGCGTGCATAATGGTCATGCGGTTTCAATTCTTGCACGAGCTAGATCTTGTAAGTTCGTAAGCCAAGATCTTTCCGCAAAATATCCCACAAAGTCGATGGGCATAGTTCCAATTGCTGCTGTGCACGATGGCGAATAGACTCATTTGGGTCCCCCTCAACACTACGCTCCACAGCAGCGATAACTTCTGGGCGCACTGTATGTACTTCTTTGTGGAGGCGTATTATCAACTAGAGTGCGCGTGGTGCGAAAACGATCCATAGTTTTCCGAATAACTTGCTCGGATGGACGTTTATGTCGACCGTAAAATGGACGTAGCGCACAGTAAGTTCGGCGAACTGAACCATGATTGTTCTGGTGTAAGTCTATTCATGGTGAAATGGCAAAACGTACTGACCACATATCAACTGTCAACTGTCAAATAGACAATGATTAGAAACAGTGTTGCCAATTTAAAAACCACACCTCTAAAGAAACAAGCTTTATAATAGAACTCGTCAGAGCAGGGACGTTTCAAAATATTGTGTTATTTAGTCTGCACAATTCCCTTTTAATGAACAAAATTTTATGATATTTATATATTTTGAATATAACGAGTGACAGGTTTAAAGCGTCAATTAACAATTTAAAGTATATATGTATCTCTCTCTCATATGTCTCAACTACGCATGCAAAACTATTGGAGTTCAACATGTGGAATAATGATTCTCAGGGATCGCGAATGACTCCCGGGTTCCAATTCAAGAGCCGGGTCGAACCTCCATACCTAGATCTCATAATATAAAGAAAACAGCTGATCATGTTGGTTAGTTGCTTGAAGGAAGATTCAATACATTGGTAACAAAAATAACCATTTATTAACATTATGTAGAAGAGGACACAGAAAATGTTGCGTCCACAACCTGCAAAATGCAATATGCTTCGAGCATCTTTGCTCGAGTCGCTCCAAAAACGGCGTAAGAGAGCGGAGACACCGCGTGGTCAGCAGTTGACGCGGTGCAGCAGCAGCGTCTAGCCGTACCAACTCATAACCTAGGGCTGCCACGCGCTATGATGGCGGACCGTCCGTCCTCACGCTATGGTCTCGTACCGTTTGCCACTCGTAATGATCTAAGATCGCCACCGTTCTGGCGATCACTGCCGTCGCTCTGCAAGTGACTGTCCTGCTTCTGTGAGAGCTCTGCTTCTTCTGGTAACTCCCGTGTTTCTTCTATTTAGCTGCCTCTTCGCGTGCAGGCTGCCTCGACCGTAGAGGTGGGGGGAGGACGTCGATCCTATCTGATAGGGCGCGCCGTTCATGAAACTTTTTGGAGCACCGGGTTTTATTCACTAATATATTTCACTTGGGGAGGTAATTATATCTATCTATCTATCTATCTATATATATATATATATATATATATATATATATATATATATATATATATATATATATATATATATAATATGTGTGTGTGATAGACAAATAAATAAATAAGGACTTACGAGAGTTTATTTTACCGACGATTGCGATGTATATTATGATAATTAAAATACACAACATTTTGACTCGTTATTAGGTAATAACAAATTGTATCAAGAAACATTAATATAGCAACGTATTTCAATAAGCATCGTGAGAACGTATGTAGCATAATTTTAATAAGCTGTGTATATCATAATCATCCGTAATAAGGTCGTAAGTTGTAATTTATTTCTAATGTAAGTTTATTTCACCATTACTTAGAATTGGCATCTGTATATAGTAGGTCTATTGCTATTATTATAAAAATACCACATTGTCACAAATATTACTTTAAACATTTTCATTACATATAGCTATATGTTTTACAATAATAGCGTTGTGTAGGTAGCAGACAGTCGCATGGGTGCTCTGTAAAACAGAAACGCGAAGCATTCCAAATTTCGTCCTGGAGTGACCTTGTTTCCTACTACTCCCTTCGCCGCTCTGCTTCATACGTGTGACGTTGCACACGTGAACGCTCAAAAATCGCTCCTCAATCGCAAGTGTGTCGTACCACATACCTGTGGGCTGTTGTGTGTGGGGGGGGAGGGGTCGTCTTATAGGACAGATGTATGCTAAAACTATAAAATTGTGACAAAAATTTATATCTCGTCAGATGTGAAGGTCGTTTTATCTGCGGAAATATACGGTTTCCCCTTTTCTCCCATCACACTTAAAGCAATCGACAGAAATGAGGTATTATTAAAAAAGTTGTTCGGAACTTTAAAGGAATCTTAACATTTTTAAAAATTCTATGTATTATTTGTTTAAAAATTCTATGTACTATTTGTTTAAAAAACGTTGTTACTATTTGTTTAAAAAACGTTGTCGATTCATTTTCGAACGCTTTTCATGTTAGTTTTGCTTCAGAGCACTGAAAGAGAGCGCACAAGTAAAGAATCACCTTAACCCTAAATTTATAATCAACTCCATTACGACGTTCGTATATATGTTACAATTTGCTGGTGACAATTGGGCTTTATCGTCACTATCAAAGTGAAGCTGTGTCTTCAGAAATATAGCACGTGAATTTCTAAAACCAATAATTTCTGAGACCATGTAATTAATAGAGTTAAGAAGTTCGTATCAAACACTGTACTGCTAGTCTGAAGTTAATTGTAACCAAAAGTTTACTACAAATTGTGTACATTTAAATTCTCTTAAATGAAATTTATTATTTTATTCTTAAACTATGTATATAAAATAATTTCTCGGATTCAACTAATCGCAATTTAATTCAAGTTGTATTTCTTTGTTCAGTGTTGTATAATATAGTCGAATTATTTACGTCTACCATTATTATCTTTCGAATAAATAATAAAATATTTCGTGTGGTTGTAATAATAATAATAATTATTATTGCCCATGAAAGGTCGTTCATTTTTATAACTTTGTTATATGTTCAGTGTCTTGGTATATTAGTCACATAAAATTAGAAGAAATTCGATTATATTGCGTCGTCCTTTACGTGCAATAAAACAGTGGCATCTGAACACTTATGGATGAACTAAACGCAGGTTGAAACGTCGTGTTTGTGAATCTTATGATACAAGCAAATCTACTTTGTTTGTCATTGTACTGAGTAATTAATGCATAGTGAAATTCACGTGAAGGGTTTTTTAGCGAATTTCAAATAAATACTTCCCTGCGAGATTTCCACAGCGTATAATGCTGCCATCTGTGGACGGACTAACGCAACCTCATGGTACTAGCGCGAGGTGTACAATGGAGGGGGACGGAAGGTCGCTGACATGCAGCACAACGCGCCGCGGAGGCGCTCTCGCTCGCCGGTGCCAGGCGCAGCTCGGTACGGAGGCAGCGGCAGCGGAGGTGGTGCTGACGTTGGAGGAGGAGGAGACGACGATGGAGGTGGGTTGTGGGAGCGGAGGTCGCGGCGGCGAACACCGGAGCCCCGCGCGCGCGGGAGAAGTCCGGTAGCGGCGGCGGTGGAGGCGAGGCTTACGTAAGGACGCGGTGCTGTCGCCTACAGCGGCGCTCACTGCATAGCACGAACCGCGTAAACGGGTTACTCCATTTACATGTCGTGGGCTTCTCAAGTAATAATAGTAATAATAATAATAATAATAATAGTAATAATAATAATAATAATAATAATAATAATAATAATAATAATAATAATAATCAGAAACCCAGAAAAATTGAACCTCCCTCGACAGCTTTTCCTTCCTGTGCAAAAAGCTGTCATCCTAAAAACATGTCGAACTGGCCGGAAGTTCTTGTAAATACTAAATCAAATCAAAGAAGGGAATGCTTGGCATGTCCCGTACCCCTTTTTATCCAGCCTTGAGCTGAAAATTGACTAATAATAATAATAATAATACAAAGACAATTGAGTCTGCTGTTTCCTACATTGGCAGATATTCATAGCACTTTAAGTCCCAAACTTAAGTCCCAACTGGTATGAACATACACCGAGACCGGTGACTTCTATTGGAGGATACACTATTTTGTATGATCTGATCCCACTGCAAATAAACCGGATATTGTCGTCTGGAATTTGGATAACAAATAGTGCCAAATCGCAGAAGTCGCTATTCCTTGTCACCAGAATGTCATTTGGAAGGAGGCAGAAAAGCATCTAAAATACAGGATTTGGCAATTGGGGTTGGACGGATGTGGAATGTAAAGACAGCAGTCACGCCGATTGTAAGGGGATTCCTCAATATTTAAAAGATAACTTGTCGAAACAGCCTGGCAATTACAAAAACTGGCAAGTGCAAAATATAGCACTCTTGGGAACTGCCCACATTCTGCGAAAGGTATCTTTATGCGTAATATATTAATATGTTATTGAATTCAATCATTTCTAACCTGTTGAAAAAATATTACTTTCCAATAATCATTTTTCAAACATTCGGAAAATGATTTGGTAAATCCGTGGTGTAAATAAATGAAAAAGATTTTCAAAAAATTGAGAACATACATACTTGGTATTTTACTTAGTAAATTATTGAAGATTTAACGTGCTGATTCATTACTATGAAAGGGAATGGAAAAGAATTCTTTTTAACAAGAATCTACTTTTGCTTTTATCTCAGGTATGAAGGATTTTATTAACGTGCGAGGTTTGTGGTCAAGGCTGCTTGTAATGTGTGCATAAACTGCTTCTACTCTCCGGAAGCAAACAAGGTACCATCTCATGAATGCGACACTCGCGAGTAACATAGATTGAACCTTGACAATAAAATGATTGTGCGGATTATCTTCCGCAAGATACCAAAAGCATCTGGGGGAGAAAAAGTGCCAAATAATGACACCAGATGTAATTTTCTATAGATTATATATTTATTTAAACTAAAAATCTGTGGTGGCTCAAGTTTTAATACTAGTATGCAATCTAATTTAAGAAGACCTGTTAATATACTGTGCTGTTCTATGTTGTGACTATTAAATATTTTAGTTTTGGCAGTGGAATAGCATCCTATGATTGGTGAAGTAAATTTAAAATAATAATACACCTTGAAGAAATAGAATGTGGCAACTTCGTTACTTTATTTTTTGATGAAGGAGTTCTCGAAGTTAAGATTCAAGTCGAATCGTTTTGACAATTATTGTGCTGATTGTTTTTCGTGACAACTATTACAAATATGAGTTTCACATGGTTATATCTCGCTTCATGTCTCTATTTTCTACAACGTAGTATTCTTTTAAAATACACACAAATGGTACACTGATGAACAGTCATATTTGGAATTATTTGTTTGTAATATCTCCTCTAAAATTCCAGTGAAAGAGCTACCGACTTCAGTAAGGTGTCTGACGTCGGTCATAAGTCATAGAAGAAAAGTAGTTCGGTCAAGAGAGTAGCCAACACCGATCTGACAAGGAATTGGGCAGAGGCGACATGTGTAAAACACACCCTGTTTTTTAGTAGAATGTATTGTACAGGTAAAATATTAAGAGCTGAGACGCACTGGATATTGTTTTAAAATATGTTGAAAATTCCAAAAAATATCTTAGTAATTTCTGTACATGTCCTGCGGAGGGCGAAGTTGCAACGTAACATGCGTACCGATAGCGAAACTGCCATTTTATTTTAATAATCTCTTGCAAGTGGTGTGTTCTCGTCGTCAGAGCTATCCTCATCAATTTTTCATATTTCAAAATAGTTTTACTGCACCGGATAATTTTTTTGTGAGAATATTTATTACATTAAAAAGTCTAAATAGTAAGTCTAAAAGTACGAAATTAATAAATAAATTCTACGTATTTCATTATACTTCATTTATTTAGTCTTGTCATGGCTACAGTTTTTGTTACTACTGTTATTCATTACACTTTTGAAACATACGTTAAGATAGTTTTTTATTTTTGTGTATGATTTTATGTAATTGATTATCTAAAGTTGAAGAATTCAAAATAAATCTTCACCACCACGTATCTGCTTTTTCGTATTTTTGCATTACACGAATCAAACGGCAAATGCTTTGAGAAAAATAGAGTAATGACTTAAATATTAATATCAGTTTATTTATATAGACTGGATGAATAAACTGACAGTTTAAATTTTAATGATAAGTATGTTTAGAACTTTAGGCAAGAGACTGAAGAGTTTGAGGGTTGAATTCGAATTGAATAGAGGAGTCGACGTCTCAAGGACTCTCCATCGTACATCAAACGCGCTACTGTCGATCACCGAATTTGTTCGCCATCGCCTGCCTCGATAAGCAGTTTCGTTTATCATTTTCAATATTTAAAAATACTTTCAATGCGCCTTCAGCAGATATTTTACACGTCTTCTTATTGACATGGACAGTTACTACTAAAATATCAAGACAGATTTCGACATGTCGTCTATGGAAATGCTTTAAGGACCTCTTCTGAGATCAAATATCTTATCCATTCTGTCTCCCAGATATTGTCATACTTACTAAAATGATTTTCAGTCGAGGCAATGGAATTTTGGCGAACAGCTACTGGTTTCATGAAAGTAGTAAAAAAAAGAGTGATTTATTTTGGAATCGTTGTAACAACAATCTGGATCGTCATTTATATTAAAATTTTAATACGTTTTAAACTGACAAAATAGGACAATGATAACGCGAAATATTAATATAATTTTTTGTAAACTTATAAAAATTTGTATTGAAAATTTACCATGTTTTCAAATTGAAGAGAGTGTTATAAGTTCAAACAATCCTGGATTGTGGTTTTAACATATAACGTTATAACATGCTTTTTCTTGAAAACTAGGGCAGTATTATGATATTGTTATCCTTATTCTAAATATATTCCAGTGATATACAGAAATCTCTTAAATTGCGGTGAACATCACCGCCAGCTAACAGATTAATTATGTTATGTTCGGGGCCTAAGTTCTAATCTCGGCCCCGTCTCCCATTTTCATTCAACTTAAAATAATATTCTAATAATAAATCTTATTGAGAAGCCGAAAATTCTCTATTCAGTAATCTGGCGGCTGAGAGTCAGCATCTTTCTAAATTGGCTGAAAACGTTCAGCTAGATAAAAAATGAGAAGTCCATTTTATTAACTAGCGGCAGACTAGACTCTTGAGAGGTTGAAAATCTTCTGAAAGTATGTTTCATTCATTGTCGGTTGGCTCTTTATAAAACGCCTAGTCCCTTTATAAAGGGGCTAATTTTACTATGGGGTTGCGAAAATAAAAATAAAAATCATAAGATACGTTTCAGTCGACTTGTGTCTTATAACATTATCTGTTCTTATTCTCAAACATATGAACTGTGTTACACATTTGCTGTAAGCGTCATGAGGATTTGGGTTTTATACCTCGTGAAATCAAGAGACGGCTACTTTTCAATTTAATTCAGTCAAAACCAGTTCAAATCACTTTAATCCTTACTTTTTGTCAGAATAGAAAAACCAAAAAATAATAAAAATACGAACATTAAATATGCATAATTTATGTATTTTAATGATGTTGGAAAATACATCCTTTATTTTTCCAAGGGTTTATGTTTTTTTTAGTTTCGGTTTTCATTCTCCTTGATTCTTCGACTACCATTTTCCAAGTGTGTGGAGTGAGTAATTTGTAATACAATATCTGAATGGGGGGACTATTTATTATCAATATTACAACTCTCAACTCGCGGAGAGGAGGAAAGGAAAGAGCTCATGTGTACAACAGGAGGTGCTGGGCCGAACCCCGATCCATTTTCATGTGGCCGTAAATGATGGTTGACATTACGTTGTTTGCGTTCCATTTGGTTTTTAATATTGATTTTCCTTAGGAAAGAATATGTTCCAAGAATGAAACTCGAATGTAAGAAAAAATTGCCTCAGTGCACTTGTGAAAATATATCATCATTGGGAAAGTATTTCTTCCTCTCGACTATTTTCTAGCTACCAGTGTATTATTATTTTTAGTATTCTGAAGTATTACTTTGGTTTTAATTTTGCTTATTATCTTGCTATGATGATCCTATGTATTGCTGTAATGTTCCGTATTATGATAATTGGAATGGTGAAATTCTAGTTCTAAGAGAAATACCTTCGTCCTACTAAATAGTAATGCACGTATTCTCGACTACATGGCAATTACTTATATATTGATAGTATAGTAAGCAAGATGGTGGCGAATGCCTTAATAATAATGTATCTCGAATACAACAACATTTTGTTTTTAGTCCTCGTGAAGGTGAAAACGTCTGGCCGAAAGGCACGAGTTAAACATAGTTCAGTTAAACCGTGATAATTTATCTCCGTGAAATGAAATAGCTGATATCATCCTCACGATTTTTACTGCGTCATTTTTTAACTTCAGTGGGCGGAGAAAGATTTGTTCTACAGAAGTTTCCAGACTTCTTTGGAAGACCTTGAGAGAGCTCGACGCATCTCTTTCGCTTCCTCGAGTAACAGTCATTAGTGAAAATGACAGAAGTTTACCTACAACCGCTCATATCTCTACTTGAAACATGAGTAGCAAATCACGACACGTTCGTCAGTTCACCTTCACCATTCTTTGAAG
Organism: Laupala kohalensis; assembly: GCA_002313205.1. NCBI lineage: Eukaryota > Metazoa > Arthropoda > Insecta > Orthoptera > Trigonidiidae > Laupala > Laupala kohalensis. The sequence continues at coordinate 32,258 of NNCF01130875.1, read as the reverse complement.
TTCTCCTTCTTGATATAGAATTAGACCATAGCTAAACAATCTTTTGGAACGTTTCTGTTTCAGAACTTCCGTATATGCTTGTCACGAGAAAAAAATGTTTGAAGGATACATTTCGGTGAATACACAGAAAATAATAATGTACTGGTTTATTTATTTCATTGAACATAAACCCCGGGAATTCTAATTACTACATACATAAATACTATTAACTATTTATACGAAACGAGAGAATTATTTTTTATAAGTGCGCACACTTCCTAGACTGTTCGTAAACTAGAAAAATATTATGTACATGCCTGAAATGTTTTATTTGTTTTCTTTTGTTTATCAGAAATGATGTAAATCTATTAAATATTTCGATGGAGGAATCCATTTTAAAATATCTTGGTTTTGGAAATCCGTTAGTTTTTTGTGAAACAATTATTAGCATTTAGTAAAAAGAGCTGTTTTAGTTTATGTACATTCTTAATACGTTTCATAGAGTGTATAAACAGTACTTCTTTTGAGATCAAAGAATGATTTTGAAGATCAAAGAGTGATTTTGAAGAATTCTTGGCTTTGTATTTTGTATACACGTGTTCAAAGGCTTTTGCTTGCGTCATAGAATATATGGTACGTAATAAAATAAATATGCTAAGAAAATGAGAAATATAGTTTTCCTCGAGATAAACCGAAACCATAGATGTGCCTGGAATATGCCACGCGACCTGCATTCACGTTCCTTGCGGATATAGTGCGCGCATTCGAGCCATGTACTGATTGCGACGTTGGGGGCGCGGTTGACCAAGTTTATTATAAAATTCTTGATGGTTTTTACGAACTTGGAATATATGTTCGCCAAGAATTATCGACCAAGTTAATTGATGAGACGGGAAATGAATGCGAAGCTATAAAGAAACTGAAAAGTAACATGATCTATGACATATTTGGGGGAACGGTCGAACTCATTCCCGCAGTCAGTCCCAACCCTTTTCCATGGGTCGAGCTCATTAGTGGTTAGATTTTTCCGTTCCTTCCGCCTGCTTATCTTTTCCTTTCTTAAATACGAGTAATCCCGATCTGTGACAAAAACTCACAGCAAGATAAACCCACGCGACAAAATGTGTGATAAAACCCCGTATCCCTTTACCTGCGTCGAGGAAAATACCCTCCGAAGGGACACTAACAGGTAGTACTACCTTGCCTTATCTGTTATGGTCATTTTCCCCATTTATTCGGAAGTTCAAAGTCCTAGTACATATTGCCATAAAATTAACCATTAATGTTACATTATTAAGTGACTGCTCATGTTTCTTGTATGAGATACACGAATAAATTACAATCTGAATCGACTTCTACGACGTCTCGTTGTCTAGATGATATTCTATCTTTTTTTTAAAGGTTGAGTTACCATTTAAAGCACAGATAAACACAGAGAAGAAATCAACTGGCCGAAAAATAAAAACGCTGTTACGTTTTAAAGCAAAAAAAAAAAAAAAATTCAACCCTCTCACTGCTACAGTATTAGGTGCCTAATCGAAACACCTCACTACGTTCATGTCGACGAAACACCCATCAATAGTGCATAATTGAAACTAATTATCGTAAGACAGGGTTTAAATAAAAACTGTCCCAGAAAAAAAGCCATCAATTATATCAATATTTTTGTTTCAAAAGTTATTTTAAACTATATCTTTATAATGAATTGAATAAAATTATCTTCATTAGGATCAGAAAAAAAATCCTCTGAGGACGTTAATTGAAAAGTCAAATATTTTTTTGTACACCAAAATGTCTGCCAGTGAGGCATTTTTATTTCTTCTTCTTCCTCCTCCCTCCTTCTCCCCCTCCTCCCTCCTCTCCTCCTCCTCCGTCTCCTCCTCCTCCTTCTTCCTCTCCTTCTCATTCTCCTCTTCCTCCTCCTTCTCCTCCTCCTCCTCTTCCTCCGAGGACGAGCTCGGTACAAGTCGTATTTGGCATGTTCTAGGTTGCTTTTTTGAAAGAATGTCTTTTTGATAGTATAAAACTGTGATCATTAAACATGTAAATTTGTTAGTGTGAGTATAATGAAATCGTTTACATCAAGAAAAAGTTATGAATTCCGCAATTTTATGTAAATTCTATTTCCAGTTCGTAATGAGTCCAAATTTCCTTGACAAAAATGGCCAACGACTGAATCCGAACAAATAATTCGCACGCACAAATAAAGAATGCCAAGCCTGCGACTACTATTTCTGGTGTTTTGACCTTCCTTTACAAATGAAGTTCTTAGTACCGGGAATATTCACCCTGTTTAATGACTTCACGTAATCGGTTTAGCATGTGTTGCATTTCCACCAGAAGCTAATAATATTATCTAATACTAACAATAGATCGAAAAGGTTTAACTACTTCAATCTGCCACTAGAGAGCTCTAGTCTCACCCAGACATTTCATGATGATAAAATATACATAATTACCTATTCATTACATGGAGAATTGTCACATAAATTCTGAATGCTAATTTTCTAATTTTAATGTAATTATGAATCAATTCTTTAATTTGTATCAAATTCTTTAATTTGCACACGAGCAATTCAATAATAATGTATTTTCATGGAAGTGTTTTCCCTCGAGTTAACACGGGAAGACCCCGTAGCCATTAGCTAAAGCATCACTATCTCTCTCTTCAGACTTCGTCGAGTCAACATCGGGTCATAACTGCGTCCGTTATGAACATTTCTGAGGTGTGTTGTGCGTGCGGTAAACTATACATTTCCTTCAACCACGTGATGCGACCAACTTGAACTGTCATGAACGTGGCTTTATTGTGATCATGGAAACAGTGATCATGGAAACTTGAAATACTATTGATGGATGCACACACTGTCGCTGCCTCCTGCATCTTCCAACGGTCTGGGAAGCTGTATGCCAACTGAGCGTCGCCAGACGCTACAAGAACATAACAATGAGCTCACATACCTTTCACTGGCGAGTGGAAATTTCACAAACAGTATGATCTTTCATGATCAATTCAATCTCCTTTCATTGACGTAATCAATAGCATATAACTGAACCTTGTTGTACATAATCATGAATCCTTTATTTTTTAATTAATGTCCATTGATTTCGTGAGTGTTGAGGTTAGATTTTTGGTGGGATTATTAGGGAACGTATTTTTGTGTCATTTCTTTGAAAAACAATTAATACTTGTATTTCCATTGATTTGTTGTTTGTTTTCATATAAAATCATGGTAATCCATGTATTCCTTCAATATAAAATCTTTTAATTATTAAAATCAAGATACCTTCCACTCCCATAGCTTCCAGAGTGTTTTTGGGGTACGGCTCATGCTCCAGCACGTTTGCTGTATTTTGTATGTGTATGTTGGCTCTACTTCATTCTACTTTTCCTTCAGCCTTCACGTCGGCTATTCCTTAAAGGGAATCGGCGTTTTCCTCATCCTCGAATCCTGTTCATTCCATGAATGTTCTATGGGAAGTATGTTCGGAGATTTTGCTGACTTTTCAGTCACTTTGTGGCAATTATACAGCAGTCACTAGCGTACCTAATTAATGTAAATCGCGTTATCTTGATAAAATTTTAAGAACTGTCTAATGCACAACGTTTCTGCACTCTCGTAGAGTTTGTCCTTCAAAATAGTGAGATAACTTATGTGTAATTTGTTCTCCATAAACTGCAATTCCTCTACGCAAGCAGAAGACATTCACCCCCATACCATGACACTCTTCCATATTTTCCAGTGGTCTGCAAACTGTCGTTCCGAAGTTCATTTGCCTTGCGCCACACGAGAACCCTGTCCTCTGATTTCTGCACACAGTACTTCCTTTCATCTGCGTAATTATTCCATTTTATTTCATTATTTCATTTTATTTTTCCACCACTGGTGCTTTTTTGCGAAGTCTAACCTTTACTTTCCATTCGTCTTGCTAGTAAGATATTTTCTTCCCGCTACCTTGCAGTCCTTTTTTATTGTTGTATTTGTAATGGGAAATGTAGCGTGCTGTTGAAACTTATCTACATGGAGTGATAGGAGTTAGAAGTTGGGTGGTAGGCCATTGTTAGTAGATGGACCGGTTAGTTGGGGTTACCAACAACTTGGCCCACGTGGAGGGGTTAGTAGAAGTAGTTAGAAAAAGTTAAGAGTTATTGGTACTAGGAGGAGGAAGGAAAGTTCACTTTTCAGTAGTCACAGCTATATGAACAGACATTAATGTGAAAAGCTACAAATTTTCTGGCCCCATTGGCAATCAAACCCGGGATGACTTGCTGATGAGCGACAACAGTACCACCTGAGCCACGGGTGGGGCTATCCTGCAGTTGCACCTTCGGCTTTCCAGTTTCCTCCGTACCTTCTTGGGATGCGCATCCTTCCCACACTTCCACCGCAATTCACCTGATATTGTACGGGCGCTTACTTTTTGATTTTTCTGCACTTTCCTGACGACAAGTCGTCTTTCTTGTTCGGTCAGTTTCCGCAACTGACCTCTTTTCAGGCACATACTCCATCCGGTCGACGTCCCTATATCTTTGCATAATATCATCAACTGTTCTGCGCTGTGTATGAAGCAATTCGGCAATCGTCCTGTACGAGGAACCTTTTTCATGATGTAATATTACCAACTAACGCTGTTCAAACGTCGTATTTCGTCCTCTTTGGGCCATCCCTCCATCATATATCATAAACAAGTTTCTGGAAAACATATAGATCTGTTTAGGTGAAGTCATTAAAAAGAAAGGTCAACGTACGCGGTATTAAGAGCTAATTTTTGTAAGGGAACGTTAAAATTGTAAGCGACTGAATTTTTTTGCGAAGTGCATTCTGTCATTAAAATAAAATTATATTTATTTATTTCATATTAATTGAGTTCCTTGTTTCGTTTCTCTTACACCAAGTATCCAGAAATGTTTACAGATGAAAATATGTTCCATTTCGTTCTTCCTTGATTTCATTTATATTCATAATTTAACACAGAAAATAAAAATCAGTGACTTTGAGAGTGACCGAATATTTTTTGTGAGTGACAGTATGTACATTTATAATTACGTTACGATTGATTACGTTTATTCTATTATGGTAAAATCGGGCAAAAGTATGCGCAGGGCACGATCCACATCAATGTTGTGAGTTTCTACTGATGGTTATCTCGAAGTATGATTCCTATGTGCAAACTGTTGACATATGCAGGCATGATACAGACTGTTTCTCCTCTTTGTTGTATTTTTTCTACAATTTCATTTTATTTTTTCAGATAGGTAATATAGCATGTTTTATTATAATTTGAAGAACACACTTATAGATACCAAACGCACTAACCTAATCTCGGCCCTTTCAACATATTATCGGAGGACTCTACATCCAGTCAACTGTCTTAGACCGAACCCTCCTCTAAGAAGTGTCAAAACTCTCCGATTCTTCAGGTACTGGTTCCCATTATTCATTTTTGTATCCCAGCTTTGAGTAACTCACAAAATATGATTTTATTGCAATAATTTTTTTTGTTGCTACTGAACAAATAATATTTTTTCTAGTATCTGTTAACTTTAAAACGGTTGTTGTTGCGAAAATCCTTTTTCTTCTTCTTCCAAGAAAAGTCAATTTTGTGAAAATGTGAAAAGTTGAAAATGCGGAGGGATAGTTGACGGAATTAGTATAAATGAAAAATAATGTAAAATGTGAACCTTTGCCCCTATCTGCCCTATATTTAAAAGGCCAGAACACTTACTACTTTAATGTCTATGTTTTAACAAATTCTGAAATGACGTGAATTCTGTGTACTCTCTTTACTTTTGAGTGTGAATCCTGCAATCAACACATTCTTTTCCTCCTCCCTTACGCAAGCGGAAATAAACTAGGATGATACAAATAAATTTTCCGTGTTGTTTCGTCAAGGAAGCTTTCAAAATGATTAAACTGGGGAATGCATCGGCACGAAAGTACGAACGCTGTCATGTAAGTGGGAAAATACACGAGACTGCGATTTCCTAAATAATGAAGTGAATCGTTTAGGGCAGGGGTCTCCAAACTTCTTAACTTAGGCCTTAAAAGAACAAAATAGATCAGCGGACAGAATACATTTATTACCAAGTTACCATCACTTGTATTTGGTATTAGATTAAGAGGTATGCATTTAAAAAATTAAGAGACCTGACGTTGGCGTACCNATATATATATTCAATCATACAAAACGAACATTTGAAGGGAAAATATATGTATTTATCAAAGAATTAGGGAATTAATGCAGATTTGGAAGAAAAATCATTTGTTAAGGTATTTCAACGAGTCATTCTTTGGCTTTCTCAGGAATATGTGAGCTTTTTGTCAACAGTGTCTGTCCACGTGTGTCAAGCATTAACACCCTGACACCAGAAGAAAGTCTTCGTACTCTTGGGATAATCAGTCCGACCGTAGCTTGGAGACCTCTGGTTTAGAGCTGCAATATTCAAAGTGGGTTCAGCGGTATTCAAACATGCTTAAAATGCATTTTTGTGTCGTGACAAGATTATTATAACACACCTGAATTAATGAATTAGCGTCAGAAAAAATATTAACATTTCCTTAAATACCTGAGAGCATTCTTCACTGAAAAATTGATTTGTTTTGATATTTGTAAATAATTTTCTTAGTTGTAGTAATGACAAAGTATACATTTTGTTCCACTCACAAGTGATACAGCTATTCAGCATTTACATTCTCTCAAGGACTGTATAGGTCTATGAAGGATTTGCATAACTTTCTTGGAAGAGTAAACCAAAATACTTATTTGGTAGTACAATTAACGAACAGTTTCGAAGATATCATTCATTGACGCAAAACTCAAATGACTATTTCAATAAAATTCAGAATTTTTAATTATATTGTCCTTTTTCTGACTAACTAAAAATTGACATTTTCTTGGAAACATTCGTAAGAATATCGATGAAATTCTATAGGATATAAATCGGTATACAGGTGACATTTCTAGAAAATTCACTTTTGTAATGACAGGAAAAAATGGGAAAGTTTCTTGGAGAGCTTAACGGTCTTACATTCTTGCGGTACGTCACGAAATTGAACACTGGAGAGTTGACAAGGTGCGTAATATAATATAATACCTTCACTTATTGTATTAACGACTAAAATTAATTAATTACATATTTGTAATTCAAATACAAGGAAGAATGAAACAGTTCATACACCCTTTTTAAAAAACAACGAAAAGAACAACATGAATTTTCGTTAATATTTCATTTTATCATCACACAGCAATTTTTTGCTCTTTAATTTTACCACAACACACTGATACTTCAGTGAGTTTTGAAGGCGATAAGTACAAATGTTTATCTACTGTGACATTCTCGGGTGTCCGATCGCTACGTGATCTACTACGCGAGTTCCATTTTAACTCTGGACATACATATCGGAAATTGATTTCCTACAATATTATGATTAACAATGCGGTTTTCTGAAATCAGCATGTAGGTACGTAGTAGAGGTGGGTCGTTGCAACTGGAACTACCCTAGTTGCAACTACCTCAGTCTCAGAACTGAAACAGTTGCCGTTCATCCGCAGACTAAACAGTTCCGCTTGAACCGTCTCACTGCCGCATTTCCTAATGTAACTATTCAACACTTTGGCATGAAAATAAAGTAAAAAATAACACAAACTTTGACATCTTACGCAATAATCGAAATAAAATAAAATAGTGTCAAACTTCGTTTTAGAACTATACATGGATAAAAACACACTCGTTGCAACGTTATATCATTAAAATACAAATAAAGACACTATCGTCACTACGAAACATATCAGCGTAACCGAGTACGACTGTCACGCCAGATTCATTGCAACGGACCTGATTAGTGGAACTGCTTCTCAGCTGCCGCGGAACCGTTGCAATGGCTCCGTGACTGGAACTGTCTGGCACACCTCTAGTACACAGTCACTTCTCGTCGGGACGCGGGGAAGCTCACACCGTGACTTTCCGCTCTTAAGAGCATTTTTTGATAGCCGCTAGCTTCCACTGAAAGGGCTCCGGACTCTACGCCGTTGTTGCTGCGTGCTTCACGCACGCCCTCCGGATGGTGCCTCCGGCACCGCCATCTTGTTCCAGTTATTGCTAAATATCGCCTGTGGATCTAGCATCGGTTTAGATTTCCGATTGTGGTGACGATTCCGTCCACCAGGCGTCTGCACTTCACGCAGATGTCAACTTTCTAGTTCCCACATCGCCTCCCCCATCTCATGTAATTTCTACTGTTTCAGATGAATCATCTCTTAGACTTTGGCCCCCTTACCGAGAGCGAAGCGCGCCATGCTCTTCTCTTCCTCAACGCGACCGATCGATTAAAACATCTAGGTAAAATCAAATGTTCCTTCCCTAAACCCGGCCCCTTCTCTCGGCTCGCGTCTAAAGAGATTGTATCAACTCACCCGTGTTTCTTCCAGGCCTTTGGGAAAAAGAAAGATATTACTGTTAGGGACTCCAGCGTACGTGCCAGCGACACTCTGGCTTAACCGCTGCCCTCTACCTCTGCCACCGTGGCTGGAGAAGACGCAGTTGTGACGCCTCCGTTGCGGGCGCCGTGGGTGCCGGTTTCGTCGCTCCCAAGCGCTTTTTTCGCCCACGCCGTACATCCGCTCCCTCGCCCCCTGCGCTATTGGCCACGGCCAATCGTTTTGCCCCTGTCGAACAGATGGAGAACATAGCGGAGGAAGCAACTCTTGATGCAAGCCCTTCTGGTCACACCACCCCTCTTCCCCCACCTCCGGCCCACCGCCTATCCAAACCCCCGCCGCTGCGAACGCCTTCTGGAGGATGAGCGGGAGTTGCTCCGGGAACTTCAGAAAGTATGCTCTGCCCGCCTTACTGCGACTCGTACCCGTTCCCACTATCTAGTCCGCTCTGAGACGGCCGCAGACCACGCTGCGGTGGTGAGGCGTTTGGAAGATCCGGGCCGCAGAGTATGACGCGTCCAGTTTCTTTTATCATCGTAGGTTTGGTCCAGCAGCAAATTCCGAACAGTTCGGAACGGTTCGGAATTCTCTCGGGATATCCTCAGTGCGCATGCGCGGAATTCAGGACGGTTCCGAACCGTTCGGGATTGTTTGCTACTGGAACACCTTTTACACGCCATAGTGTAAAGTTCTTCCGTTAGATGTCGCATTAACTTGGAACGTTCGGAACTATCCGGGATCGCTGCTGGAACAAACCTAGTGTCAACCCGGAGCGTCGCGAGCGTGTCGTCATCCGACGACTCTGTCACTCCATCCCTTTGTCGGAGATCTCCTCCGAACATCTTGAGCTAAGCTTTACCGTCCACCTTGTTTCAGAGATGATGAGGAAGGATCCTTTGATTGACTAACACCTTTGATTGACTAACACCTTTGATTGACACNTAAATTTTTTTTTTTTTTTTTTTTTGTTCAGTGACTAACATACGATGAAGGTCAATACAATTTCTTTCTACGTACTGAAGTCAATGGATTTATTTCCCAACTGGGATATTTTGATAATATAAGTGGGAAATAATATCTTGTGGCTTTCGATACAACCATTGGAGATGAAATTTTCTTTCTAACATTCCTCATCTACTTAATTTTTGAGGCATCTCCAACAACCTTACGTTATCAGAAAAAAAATTGTGTCTCTTACGAGAATCAGTATCGTTAGTGGTCATACTATGTATACTACGTAGTAATTACTCCACTTGAGTTCCAATATCTCATGGTAACACATCAATTCCACTCATGTCATGATCCTTTCACAGACTTGTTCGCATCTTTGTTTCGCCCAAATAAAGAGTATACATTTCATATTCCGTACGCAGCGCTGCCACTCGCGCACGACGCAGTCCCATTCACATGCTTTCGTGGTGTATCCTCACGAGTCGTGAAAAAGCAAGTACAGCTTCTTTCAACTCCTCGCGAGTATTACGACCAGCAATGCCTTTGCCGTAAATTGTTTCTGCAAGCAGTGATACGCACTTATGGGCGACAAGTAGAAGGCCATCTCGGGCATCGCGTGACGCTATGGGAGCAGTTGCTCGAGGTCAGCACGAGCAGGTGGACAATGGCTATGACGTATGTCGATGTGGTGAACCAGAGAGTCTAGTTGAACTAAGTCACGCCCAGTCACGAGTTAATGGTGGTTGCGAGCGTCCTCGAGGTCGGAAATGTATCATGCAAAACCACTTTTAGACGTAATATTGTTGTCTCCTGGTCGTGTTTCTGGAATAAAGAAGCTAACATTTGAACGAATTCCTGAAATTCTAGGATTGGTTATGAAAATAAGGAGACTTAATTAACTGAGTATTTGGATCTCTTCGATTCTTAAAAATAGAGATTTCAGTACCTGAGAAGCATAAGGGAGGAAGTTCAAATTGTCATTTTGTCAAACAAGCGATATTTGAACATTTCTGTTGATAATGAGCAGTAAAAAAAATACTTACAATAATTAGTTATGTATGACTTTAGTCTCTTAATATGAATTCATTACTTCACATGGTTTTGTTCAACCTAGTAAATATTCAACCAAGAAAATAGGTACAGAGACATTTTGGACTTACTGTCTTGTACTTCTCAGATACTAATTTTACCTACTACGTATACTAATTTTAGATTAATTGTCAACATTTTAAATATAGTCAAAGGGATAAATTACAAACATTTGAAAAATAATATTTCATAAGACTATATCAGCTGTCTCGGCATACGCCTGTGATGAGTGATTTCGTAGGAGCGAGAATGTGAGGGAATAAAGGAACTTTGACTCACTGAAACACTCACTTGTCCTGGATTTGCTTTGAAGGATCACGAAAACACGCCAGAGAAACCTAACAGTGTTCTGTGAAACCTAATTGTGTTCGGTGGAACTCGCGATGTGCACTCGAGAGGCTCTTAGAGTTACCGTATTCGTAGTATTTCAATCAGTTAGTCACGAGTGGGTAAAATTGGATTCCTTTGTAATCAGAACATCCAGTTGACCCATCTTTGTGACGTATACTGTTTTTGTCATTTGCTGTTGGACGATGCAAAGATGTTTTCTTTGAAATGAGTTTCTTTCCACCTATAAAGAAGACATCTTTCTGTGCTGGGTGAATTCGATTGTGTCATTATAGAAGAAGTTTGTTTCATTAAGGAAAATTTTGTCGTAGCATCCTCTTCGCGTTCAAGAGAATGTCCGGGTCCCTTTAAGGTATAAGAGTCTTTCCACGGGATATGAGTCCGTGTCCGTGTAGATACGATGTTCGGAATAGGTTGAAAGAGTCAGTTGAGTAGATCCCGGAAAGACTAACTTTATCCTCTTCCATTAGAAAACGATTGAATTTCAGATTACGGGTTTAAAAACAGTGACTGAAAACTAAAAAAGAAAGTATTATTCTTTAAGATAATGATTTGATAGATTTTGTTGTTCTGAGTATTCCCAGCTCTGCTTGTGTCAATTTTGTGACGATATTGTGTGTCTTGAGGATGTAGCTAGTTTATCCCAATACTATTGCATACTATTGAATACGTAAATCTGAATAGTCCGCTGCTGGGATGGGGAATGCATTCTTCAGTATTAATACAAGAAGCATAATAACATAGTTACAATTATTGTTAACATGAAATAAAATTGTGAAAGTGCACACCTTTGTGTCAAGGGCTGCACTATGAGACATTTGTTCATTATAATTTGATAACATTCTTAACACTCTAAACATTATAAACACAATAAAATTGAACCACAAAGAGCGATGCTTGCCGTTTTATTAGGTAAACCAAATAGCTAAACTCTCGCGACATTGCATGCGAGAATTTTGAGGTCAAATTCTTTGTTTTGATCATTTAGCATATCGATATTAATGAAGGGATAAGTATTTCTTTTACAGAAAATGTTAGTTTACTATAAACAAAGATCGTATTTCTGTATTGACAAATGATTTGCTTCTGGATTCATTTCGGAATTGGAAAATAAATATGTATTTTACTTAAACAAATAAAACGTTCTGAAAAAAATTACACTTTTTTATTAAATTGTTTTCAGAGGTATTATCTTAATATGCTACATAATAAATTTTAAAAAGTAATAAAAATATAAAATATAATATAATACGGTGATTTTTATGACGAAAAAACTTGTGATAAGTATTATAGGAAAAGGGTACCAAATGTATTTAAAAGAGTCTTAAAATAAAAAGCAGTCTCAAGTATTGGATCATGTTATTGCAACACAGATGAAAAATTAACATTGCAACGCAAATGATTGAGAGTGGTAACACTAAATGATTGAGAGTGGTAACGTTTATATTAATTCTTCATTGATGATTCACTTGTAAAATAGTTTTAACAAATTCTCACGAGGAAAAATTAAATGGAATACTTTTAAGCAGTGTTTAATAGGCACTCGTAAGTGCGTGTCATTTGGTAAATCAAATATTATTCTATTATTCAGAAAGGACACTTGTCAAACTATACCCGGATAGTAGCGCTTCTTTACAAAACAAATAACAATTTTGAAATGATACTACTTCATATGTCATCTTTATTAACCCCTTATCTTATTATGTTTACGCCATAGAACATGTGCAGGGTGCATCAGGTTTGACTCAAAATTAGGAAGCACTTCCCTCTTCAATTTCTTCAACCATGAAACGCAACTCATGACTCACACACGTGCCTATATGCAAATAATATTACGAGTATCCAGTCCAAAACCTGGATGAAGAAAGATGGGAATCAGTTAATAGTCCTCATCAAATATGAAGGAGTCACTTCTACTTAAAAATAAAGCAGTTCTGCAAAAACAGTCGAAATATGACCATCTTATTATTTTTATTGCATAATAAGTTTACTGCATTGGTTGATTAAGAATTAGGAAAAACAGGAGTATGATATTTCAATATTTATTCTATGCTTCGAATAACCTACTAGTTTAAGCAAACGATTGATTCAATCGTTCTTTCACCCAACCATCACCATAGTTAAAAATAGGACATGTAGGAAGTATTTAAGAACTTGGAATTTTGACATAATGTTACTTTGACGTGTTATAGGTTCAGTAAGAAATAATGTTATGAAATTCTGATTTTAAAAAGGGTGTATTTTGGTGAAATTATGTATTTTTTCGAATTTTTGCTATTTTTTTGCTAACTAATTGATATGTCATTTTAGTTTTGTGTACCGCATCCCTTCTGGTAGCCTTTGATACTTGTGGCGGATTACATTGGTGACAAATGACAGGACATCGGAGGAAACGTTCAAGAAAAATTGTTAAGGGTTTGGTAACGAATTTTTGAAGAATTAGCATTGAGGAGGTTCTCCGCGAACATTTGGCAACTTCTTCATTCTTACATTCTTTATCTTTTTTTTTTTTTTTCATTTTCATTTTCCTAGTCAGTACTTAAGTCGTAATTTATTGTTGACCAACCTGTTTCTGGGTTCAAATATGGTTTGCGTTAACCGGTGAATGTGTCAAATATTTGCTATAGATGCCAATGGAGATTCAAGAACGGTTATTTATGCACAAAATTAAAAAAATTGATGCGAATAAAGTCGCGGAAACTGAGTATTCTTTATAAAGAAGATATTTCATAACAAATCTTACATTTCTGTGTTTATACTTTCTGCTTCAGTACCCGTGCAGTGAAGAGAGATTTTTATCATATGTGATATTGTTAAAATTTTAAATTGTAGTTTCAGTAGTCTGAAACATTCAAGTTAAAAACTTTCTTAACACAATTTATCACTAATTTTTTGTATCAATTATAAATTCAAATATTCAAAACCATTGTTCGAAGTAGCAGCATCAATGGAAATGAACTTTGTATATACAGTTCTGATAAAATTTTTGTGCCTTTATTGAGAAATAACATTCTTTACCACAAAAAATGAAAAGAAAACATGATTATGCTTATTTACTGAACGTTTCGTTAGTCTCACCTTGGCTTAAACATTGTCCTTCCGGTTGAGGCTCGGTGGTAAAGACAGGATGGGAGAGAATGGAGTGATGGATGTGGTTTTGATATGTTTGGGATAGAAACAGAAATAAATTATAGTTCTTTCCACTTCGTTCTGAGAAGCTTGTATGAGAAACATAATCTAAATGAAAGGTAGTATTATTTCGTTTCATACGAATAGGAACATGGTTAATACATCTAGTATATTATGACGGTTTCTTTCAATTAAAACCTACACTGGTTTTGTTTATTTTTTCATTTCACACTTCCCGTATTTGAAGTTAATATAACCCACGATGTAATTAACTTAAAAAGAAAACACTGTGATCTTACTACACCTTGGGAGATCCGGCCGTTTTAAAGTTCTATTCATACAATGCAACCTTGTTTAGCTGGACCAATGGGACCGAACATTAACTGGATAATTGAAACTTACTCAGTTCAGATGATATGAGAAATAATAAAATAGTGTAGTATAAAGAGAAAAATTACTACTTATCTTGTATCTCCTTGAAACATGTTTACAAAAAACTGCTAGGTGTTAAAAAAAGAGCTAGGACTATGACTATCCAGATGCCTTTGCTTCAAAGTCATGCGTTTTATAAATTTTTTGACATATTTTATTTCGTATTATCTTTTGAAATGCTTAATTCATGATACTGTATATTGATTTAGTTAAAAATCATAATCGATGTTTTGATATTCACATATAGATGTAGGTCACATTGAAAGTAACATACTTAAAATATTTTATGTTGTAAAGCAAACATGTTAAAAAATTGATGAGAATACTGATCAGGATAAATAATGGACGTGTATATGATGTTTTACTGAAAATTAGAACTACAAAGGTTTTATATTTGAAAGCAATCTTTCTTTCGTTTGCATTTAATAAGTGCCGAGATGATTTTTTATTACTCCAGCGGCGAGTGTTCAACGCGTACGGTGTAATGATGTATTACTCTGAACTTGTGCACACTTACAAAGGAACTTTCAACTAGCGCAGGACGAAAGTGGTTGTGATTTTTTTAACACTAAAACGTATTGAGTATTAGTATGTCCTATCAAAATATGGCGACGTTTGCACACTGGAAGGCACTGAAAAAATATCGAGAGGTTTGCCAATTTTTCTCTACTTTCCGCTCACACTTTGGACGATCATGAAGAAAGTCAACCCTTCTCACAACCGGTCGAAACAGTTGCTGCAGTAAAAGGTCACCGACTCCTGGAAGAATTTCGCGTTGCGCCCCGTGAAATCACCTCAATATCATTCTCCGATAATGAATCACGTTAATATAACAAAAAACATATATCTATCGCTTTCACACACTTGCAAGACCTTAGTTATAAAGTTTTATTTCCTTGTTGTAGGATTAAAGTATCGAATAATTTTTTTTATTATCCTTTAAAATGGCATTTTACTGCAATAGTGAGGAAAGCAAAATGGAAACAGTTTGCTTTAGTGTATGTTAACACTCTCTTAAACACTAATAGTTTTTAGCCTTTTCTAGTTATGAGATTATTTGAACTTCAGCTGTGATTAATTTATTTACGTAATACATTTATAATTTCATTTATGCATTCATTTACACATACATTTATATATTTAATATACTCTTTTTTTAATTTATGCTGAGAAAAATTTACTTTATTACACGAAACTGGAAGTGAATGACAAAACACAAAAAAAGCAATATTTCAAATAGTATTTAATCATTCATGCACTAGGGAAATGGCCAGATCTTCTCTGTATGAAATGTTTGACGATGTTATATTATCATTTTTACTACAAACTTTTTGGACATTATATATCGTCTTTACTTGTTTATATACTCACAAGAGGTGTATTTCCGTTTTGCAATGTAGCTAAATGCCTAGCTAACTGAGCAGATAACGTGTGGTCGGATAGCAAGAAGCTGAAGACAAAACAATCTTCCATCATGAGGGACCTCCGCTCCAACGGCTACCCCTCTACGATGGTACACAAAGTCTTCAAACGCAAAACACCAAGCGTTAAAGAACAAAAAGAGAACATAGGCATGATTGTCATACCGTACGTCCCAGGTCTAGCGGAAACACTCAAGAGAATTTGAAACAAATTCCAATTGAGGACCGTGTTCAGCTCCAGAACAACACAAAGGAGCATTCTCACAAAGACGAAGCCAACGGATGAAAACCAAACACTCAAGGAATGCATATACAGTATTCAATGTGAATGCGGCCAAGAACACATCGGCGAAACAAGAAGGCCCTTAACCGTGCGATGAAAAGAACATCAGAAAGCCGTCCGCCAGGCAGAAATCTTCAAGTCAAGGTTAGCTGACCACGCCCGGGAAAACGGACATCGCATCCTATGGGAAAAGACCTCCCCCATCGCCAGAGAAAGCGATCTAAAAATACGGAAGATCAAGGAAGCCGCATACACCCGCTTGGCTAACAATTCAATAAGTCAACCTTCAATCGACATGCATCCCCTATGGATGCCAATAATAAAGGGTATTAATACTAGAGCAGCACAACACAAGAGGATAAACATTTCACCTACACATACAAGAGGATAAACATTTCGTAGTGGCCCAATGGTAACGTCCTCGCCTTAAGAACCAAGGTACCTGGTTCGAATACCGGTACAGCCGGACGCCTGAAGACGGACGTTGACAGAACGTCCGAAACGTTGCAAAACGGAAATACACTTGTTGTGAAGATATAAACAGGTAAAGACGATGGATAATGTCAAAAAAGATTGCAGTAAAAATAAATGGTAAGTGTTTCGAAATGAACCTGCAGGTAGAATATCAAACACACCTTGGACTTGGCAGACGCCTCTTGCGTACCAGGTGTGCCACACGCTTGCGCAGTTCGTCAGAATTGACGTTCCCGCCTTGAAGATACATTAAATTATTCTCAGTAGGCCGTCGTCTTGCGTCGGCGAAGGTGAATCTTATAACGTGTGTACTCGCTCGCAAAAGGGTTGTTCAAACTTACGCCGCCAGGGCGCACCAGTGACCGGCTAAAAGATTTGCAGGCAATATCTCTGAATTCCTGCGTCTGATAGCGCGGCGGTAGCTCGACCTTGACCGGCGAATAATATGCTCTTCATCTGTTTCATTTTCATGGCATATTTTTAGGGCTGCCTTTGTACGAGAACGAGACGAAGGAGAAAAAATTCGTATTGTATCGTATATAATTGTTTTATGCTCATTTTTTCATATTGAAACATTTATTTTTCATTCACATTATTTATACTGTGAATTATTTCTTAATTGAACATATTATTGACGAGGCAATTGAATTTCTTCACGACAATGAAATCCTGTTTTTTATAAGCTCCAATGAGATTAATTCTTCTTCAACAATAGGTGTATATTTTTTATTGGAGTGATCTTCCTTGCATTCATTCTTGTCAAAAAACCTGCTACAGATTAACCAGAGCTCGAGAAGGCTGAGTCTTCAAGCTATTATTCTGTGTTTGTGTGAACAGTAAGAACTGTATGGAATAAGTTTATAGTTTGCATTGATAAATACCGTTTGCTCATTAACACTTTTGACATCGTTACAGAGTATTTTCCTTTTTTTCTTCGTTCGGCATATAGCTCTGATGATAGTACTTCGGTAAACGTCAAATAACCCAACTTCAATGAAGTGAGCATTTGCATGTGCTTTTCGTCATTGTAGAATAAAAGCTCCGCTACGTGGTTGTTGCTACTCCTCCGCGTGCTTTTTCAGCGTTGTAAAAGATCCACGATATTCGGTGGGGGAAAGGAATCAGTTTTTTGTAATTTTGTTAATACTGTCTTCCAGTGTGCCATCGTCGCTGATTTTCACGGGATATACTAATCATCCATATGTTTTAGTATAAAAATCAGGATCACATTCGACCTGCACTTGCTGAAAGTTCCCTTGTTAGTGCAGTAAATGCAACACGAGTCTGTTATTGTCATCCTCGAATATACAGCAAACGATAGGTGACATCAATAGTTAAATGTTTCATGCTATTTATGACCCCATATCATTACTGTCCCTAATCTGAATTAATAAAAGTTATTACGTATGGCTGTGTTCCACAACACCGATTCAACAGAACTGGGGTCAATTATTGTTTGCTGCAGATAATTATTTTTTATTTTTAATGACAAAGGAAACATTTAAATTTCAGGTTTTCTCGGACCAGCAGTGGTCCATGGATGAACAGTTGGCAAATGCTGTTATATGGAACATATAGCATCTATATGTAAAACGCATATGACCTGAAAAGAAAGAAGTAGAATGAATATCATTACTCATCTAATAAAGACATAGATCTTCTTCGAACGGAGAGATACCTTTCGTGTTGTGCGACACCTGCAAAGTTCTCTCTGTTGCGTTAGTGACGTCCGCTTTAAGTTTGCATTCCTAGAAGCATTTCTTGATATGACTTGTTTTTTTTCTTTTCAATGCAGTGGAACGCAGATTTCCTTGCATGCATTCGATTCCTCAATAGAATGTATCTAACAAGAATCTGCATAGTTACGCGTGAACGATTGTATTATCTGATATGCTTAACTACGTACACGAACTCGAGTCGTGCATTCATGCATAGTAGAAGAATAATATTCACTGGGACATTTAACTTGTGTTTAAATGAAGTCAATTCATAGTGAACATTGATGTTATATGTTTCTTAACTGATTTTGAACACACTATCAGGATTTTAAATTTTATATACGTGCTCTTTCTTTCTGATTTAGGATGACATGTTAAGTTCCTCTTAAAAGTCGAATGGATTCATATTTTTCAATCGAAAAGATGCGAGCCCATTTTTCCGATGCACAGAGGAAGCAAGTATTTTTTCTCATTACATGCTAACATATTAGGTGTTATTTCCAGAGGCTAGGATGAAGTTGTGTTGTAACAAAAGTCGTCGCGTCACTACTCCATTTTTATAACTGTTGAGACACAGTTCAACAGATTTGATGACAGGTGTCAAGCAAAATAAAAATCACTGAACACACACGGATGGTATTATCCAAAACCATGTTTTTCGTTATCAGGAACCACGACATATTTCCGTCAAATTATTGCAATCATTTATACTGTCTACATGCTACGTAATTGAGAACATGAAATATGGTTCTACTTAAGGTAGAAGGCATCTAGAAATAAAAATATTAAATGATAATTACACGAATTGCGAATTGTAAGTAGTATGACGAAATTGATACTAGTAGGGAGGATAATTTATTTCAGATTAAATGATTGAGATTAAGAAACATGGGCTTACTCCAAATCAGCAGCGAGATAATAATCACTTACTTTACCGGAAATTTTCAAATTTCTGTTAGTAATTGTTATGTCCTAATGTACAATGGAAGGATTTGTTGTTATTCCTCGCATTACCGTCCTCTTACTCTGAATTGCTTCAGCTAAAGTGGGAAATCACATCTCGTCTGATGTAAGCTGAGCACGCCCAAAGGAAGTGTAATGGGACCTCTCCTATTTTTTTTGCGTTCATACATGATTTGCTTTCAAAATTCTTTTATCATAATCTTCGCAAATAATGTTTTACATAAAGAAGAGAATAAACGAAGACGACGACATTGGATTAAAGGAAGATTTAGATCGTTTCCCTGTGTAGACGGAAGGAAATTGGATACCACACCAATGATGCACTTCATACGACTCCGGTTTAATTCTAAAGAAATGTACGTCTTATGAAGTGGAAATTAGCACGGAAATCAAAAACCCTTTATTCGTCGGAGTGAAGAAGTTGGCTAAACCCACCGTACAAGCTGATTATTATGACTAAGTGAAAGAAGACACGCTGTCGAATTTGCCTGCCTTTTACAAGTAAAATTGTCCTTGAAATTTTGTCACATATTACGATAAATGGATGCAAAATCTTTAATTGTTTAATAATTTGCCAAAACTATGCTTTGTAATCATCAGTCTTTATAAAAGTAAAAAATATTATCCATATTTAATTTATCTCTCTCTTTATTTGAACGATTGCCCTTTCCTCCTCGGCACACGTTCTCATGTCTCTTTTTTAATAAAAGTTTACTGGAGACTAAACTGTTTGACTGGGTTTTAATGTATGATTTTTATCATGTTAGTTTCATATCAATTGGTTTAACTGAATTGATAGTCTTTAGTTTTGGCACGTGTCACCAAATGGTTGAAATTTTGGAATGCTTGTACGTAACATTCAAAACTGTTGAAGGTTCTTCCGAATCGCAATCGTTTTACCATATTACATCCAATGTTCATCATTTAAGCTCATTATGATGGATATCAGATAATTTCAATTTCTTTTGGAAAGACTCTACGTCTGATTTAAATATTTAAGTGGTTAACATGGAAAATGCTGGGATAGTATTAATAATTTATACAAGTGTGGGACAAAGATGTTTTTGAAAATTAATCTAATGGGAAATTTATAGGTTCCCTGGTTAGTTTATAAAAGTTACTGTGGCGATAGGGGTTCTTTAATTTAACCACTATCTCACTAAGATTCTCTGGAATTATACCAGACTATATATGACTCATTTTAACATTTCTGTGAATATCATTATCAAAGTCTATTAGGAAAAAACATGATGTTTTCCAATTTAGACAACGATATCAAAATTGTTTTCATGTCATCTCTAACGATGCGGTTTGCACGATACTGCCTTTCCATTTTTTGAAAGACATGAATTGACGATGTACAAGTATAATTTCTGTGCTTAAAATCGTCATAAGTGAAGTAAAAATTAAGCTACGAAGACAAACGAAATAGAAAAATGTTCAAGTGCTTGAAGTTAACCAATGAAATGAGATCGCAATACTTGTGATCATCATCACACGTGAAATGAAAGAATAAGGAAAACACGTAAATTAATTAAGAAAAATTTACTTTTTTGAATGTTTCTCTTCGGTAAAAATTATGAAAAATATCATGGAGGTAGAGATTTATAATTTTCTTCTTGACGAGAATTTCTGGAATGAGTGGTGTTATAACCCACCTTCACGAAAAGAATGGATGTCGAACTTAAGCCTATGGTCAAAATAAAATTTTGAAAAAGCAAGGTTTTGGCTCGTGAGGAAGGGGTAATGAACCTATGGACCGTGTATACTCAAGTTTTAACTTTAGTTTAACACTTATATCCGTGTTATTCAATAATCTAAATTAAGGTCATTTTACCTATAGCAACCTAACATACCCTTTACGAATACCCTAAAGATACCCTTTACCACTCAATGTGTCATTTTTGAAACATTAAATAATGATAATTTAGCTCAACTTGATTTACTGACTTATTATTTGAGTTTCTTCGTACCTCAATGTCTGGTAAACAGTCAATTCAAGAAATTGACTGTTTTCCTTTCCATGGGACCATAATATTCAGTTACAAAGCCGCAGGATGACGAAATATGAAAACGAAAATGAGAACTAAAAGACTATCTCGACGTACTTTTAGTGTGACGCACTACCCTTATCGGTGCAACATCTACCATTTTTTGAGTTGTTCTCCAATTTACCCTACCATTTTTTGAATGTGTCTTGTAAAAATAGAGATGATTTTTACTGGCTGTCCAACTGGTAACCCAGGAAACTTTTGTTATGACTCGCGAGTTATAGTACATTTTTCATCAAACTTTGGAGGAACAAATTTGTGACACAAATCTATGCCCTCAGAATTAATATTTTACGTGGTGTGACGTGATAAGTGAAAATATTGTTGTAAAATACCACTTCATACATAACAATATTAATACATTTTATTATAAAACTAATACGAAATTTAAACAAAGAAACATACTATATCATTTTTCAGCTTACAATAATATAAATTTGTTGACGGGAATCAAAATATCATGTTACAAACAAATAAATATAATCCATTAGGTTTAGTTGTCGGGCAACATTTTACCTCATTCAGTGCCGGTCCCATCAATCGAAAGTGTATAGAAAAGAGCACTCGGACTAAGTAGAAATCGCAGGGTTAAACCATTACAGTTAAACAAACTGAGGATTTTTGTTTCGTTTATTGAAACAATTTAATTTTGAATAGTAAATAGTATTGATGTATATAAAACTACTGACATGCTGATACAATGTGACCGTTTAAGAGAAGAAATCTACTTGAGCTTCACATAGCTTCTTCAGTATTACGTTTCTCCTCCACTCGTGCGTTGAAGTCACTATTATGGTGCAAGGGCAAATGAATAAATAAAGAGTAACTAGAAGTCCTGCGCTACGCTTTTGCTGCCAATCTAACAAGAAAGACCAATTAGTGGGCTCACTATCGTGAAAGGATGCCAAACACGAAGTATAGACAATATTTAGTTTTGAATATAAATACGAATTAACTTAAAAGTAAACATGAGCTTCCGGTTTGTGAATGTACTTGTTCTGATTTCAACGAATTCCAAGCCGTGAGTAGTGTCACATGGGAGGCTCTTCTACCACCCTCAATTCCAAATCAATTGCGTTTTATATATAAATATACTAGCAGAACTAACCGGGGTTGCCTGAGAAAGAAACTTAAAACAATCATCAATGGATATTCTGGTACAAAAATACCAACAGGTCTGGATTTCTTAGCTTATTTTGCCCGGTGTTACCCGGGGTTCTTATAAAATATTCTAAATTCTTATGTCAGTTTCCATATTTCTCAACTATCGTGATATTAAAGTTTGACTTTTGTTAATTTCAAAAATACCACGAAGGAAACCTAGAAAAGTACCAACGGTTTATTGTATGCTTATAAAAATATACACATAATTACGAATTATTTTAAATACGACACACGGAAAATACACTTTACAGAGATCGCTTAATAAACAAAGCGTGTAGTTAAGAGCTCTGAATTTTTTTGTTTTTTTTTTTGTTTCCGTTTCACTTTTGAGTTATGAAATTGAAAATAATGCACTCCATCTTTAGCGGACTGGATTTGAACTTATATGCCATCACAAGATTCATTATTAATCCCAGCGATTCCAAAACTGTATATTAAATATTAATTATGTTTTTTAATACAATTTTTACATTTCTCATTCATACGTTCATTTCTGGGAGTGGCTAGGGTTGTATTATCACCATATTCTTTTTGTTCAATTCAAGTTTGGCAGAAATTACTCAGACGTTTCCACGATACTGGATCACATACACACACAACTCCATCCATTTACACATTCTTCTCTTGAAAGTTTTACCGCTCTTTTTGCTGAAATTAATTTACAGAGGAAACACATCTGTAGTCAGCGGCTTCTTATCTAGTATCAACCTCACTCCTAGGATATTTCCGAGTTCAATACTATGTAGATTGGACAACGTACTTCCCCAGTCTGTTCCACATTAGGCCGTGTCCCAAGTTTGCGGAGAACTAAAGTGTGAAGTGGGTTGCGTCTTGCTGCAGTTTTGCATTCCTCAGCAATGTTTACGGGATTAATTCCCCTGACACCCCTACCTTACGGGTATTAGGGACCCTATCCATCAACATATTTTCCCACATAATAAGGAAAATGTGAAAGATCTTTGTTAGAAATCGCGTGACATGTTGATGACTGGTACTGAAATAAATAACAAGTAAGTTGGTAGCGGAGACAAATTTTCCTGCGTTTAGTCATACTATTGTCGCGTTCCTCTCGCATTTGGAAAATATAACATGTAATATACTTTCAACCACCTAGAATGCGTGCCAAATGTCAAGTAGTGTTTTTAACATTTGTTTAGTAATAACTGCATTAATTAATTGCATTTTGTGAGGAAATATTCGTAATGTGAGGATAATCCGTTTCTTCAATTATACATTGATTAGTTCGTATAACGTGGGACTCGACTGAGTTACGTAATGTTTTCTATTAACGAGAAGAATTTTTCTGCCACATTTATTCATACAATTTGAGCTTCTTTTCTGCGTTTAACAATTACTTGTTTTCAAACAATTATTTGAGGCGTCATGAGTCTCAACACATAGGAAGTTTACAAATCTCTATCTACAATTTTTCAATAAAGACTTCTATTATAATACAAGGAAGATTATTCAGTTAAAAGAAGATTTATATTCACCACCATTCACCATTGAGAGCCACTCAATGTTAGTAATGTATAGATATTCTAATAACTTATTAAGAAATATAAAACGTTTTTGAAAATGTACTTCAAAACACTCATTACACTCAAAACTCGCGTAAAATGTAATACAGGAACTATAAAAATTGAGAACAAAGAATTGAAATTAACTTTAACAACTTTTAAATCATGTGAGTTCGGATACCCTTACTCACAGGAATATGAACCTCGAACGGAGTTTTATCTGTAGACGTGAAAATTGAAACAAAAATCTCACTTGCAACATTACATAATGACTTGGGAGACTAAAAAAAGAAAAACGAAGGAAGAATAGGATGAAATTAAATGCTGCTAATGCAACTGGCATTTGAAGTATTCAACCAAGACTAAAATACGACGTTACAGCTCAAAATAGCTTCGTCATTAGAGATAGGAAAAATAATGAAAGGGAAATTTGGAGATGTAGAAGGATACAAGGAGGAAGAGACAAGAGTAAGGATGGAAACTAAATGTAAAATCCATTACAAGTTCTTCTTAAAGAGGGCGGATCTCATCGAAAAGAAAGGACAATTACATAATTGTATATTCAAATTAAAACACATCAATTATACTATATATGCAGGAAGACTCGTTAAAATGTTTGTGGAATTCTGCCCACTATTACGTTGTGTTTGTGGAGATCGTTGCATTTTATGGACTTGTAAATTGTGTTATGTTTTCGATTTAATGAATCTTCATCTTTGTATTTTTAAGAATAATAATGAATAGATCTCCACTCTGAATTATTTATTTGAGTAATATAAATATTTTCTCTGCCTTCTCTTTTTAAAAAATTAATTTAATTAATAATGCTAGGGGTTGCACGGAATTTTTTTACGTTTCTGTGATGCCCTTTGTTATAATTGTGTAGACAAAATAATTCGTTTACATAAAAAGCGGAGATGATTTCTCAGTTAGTTTATAAATATAGGGAAGCTTTGAAAAACCGTATTTTGCTCCAATTTACCTCTTTGAAATCGATATTTAAAAAATACTTTTCTCAGGGAGTCTCTTTAACAGGAAGCTACATCCTCTCAAAATTCTCTAGCTGTAAGATTCAAGTAATAAAAATTCTTGAACACGTGCATCAAGTAAATGCAGATATTACTCTAAATACGACGTATGAATGAGAGTCCCTCGTTTGTTTAGGCAGAATCAGTGCGCACAGATAGAGAGATAAATGATTCTCACGTCTCGTCGGTTATTCTTTTAAATTTTTTTCTACTATAACCGGTTCAATTTTTCTGAAACTTCAATTTTTTTAAATTCGAACTCGATGGGCTCCCCTGCATTGTTATATATATATATA
>NNCF01130871.1:67676-116294 GCA_002313205.1 Laupala kohalensis | reverse complement strand
TACATCAAACTCTTAATATCAACTTTTAATATACTCTGTAAGTTATAGTGGATGTATGTCTCATTGTTTGGATGTCGTTACATTTCGGTTCTAATGTACCTTTTTTGTTGAAACAAATGCACCTCATGAACGTGCATACGTGCAACAATACCACATCAGACAAGAGCAAATGTAATTACATTGCAACAGCTGACGTTCGAGGCCATGAAATTTTGTTATTGATAAATTTATCTCTTAAAAAAAACATTTCATTTAATAACCCACCTCAGTCCATGATTTCGGCAGTTATTAAGTCAAAGCTCTTTTATAACAAGTTAATTTTATTCAGTTCTCACTTAATTGTTTTGATATAATCAAAAATATTCGGAAGGTCTTATTTTCGTAAGAAGCTATGTTAATTGAATCGAAAAACTGAAGTATTGGTTTAGAGATTACTCGCCTCAAAACCCATGTATCGCTCTAAAAATTCGTAAAAATATTCATGATATCAAAATGAATTAGTGCACCGAATTTCACAGAATTCTCACTTAATTCTTCTACCGATACTACCTTCTTAAGCAGTTTTATTCACATTTCAGTTCTTCAGCAGTTCTTTTTTTATGGTAAATGTTATAAAGACGATGAATGTATATACAGACTTATCATAACATCGACAAAAAATAAGTATTGTGCCCCCCGGGTATTCGAACCACAGGCCTTCCGATTGTGAAGCATGCTCATGATTGATTTGCTTACAAATTATCGTGAAACTAGACCACAAAACTCACTAATCTAGCTACAATATTTGTATTAACAAAGCAGTGCTACCGCCTGTGACACCCATGCATATTTTACATATATACTTTTGGTGTGCGGATTTCCGGAAACTGCGAATTTTCACCAAATGGGTACCTAGCCCTTTGTATTCATGGGGTAAAATCCCCTTCTATACAACTTATAGTTAAATTTCTTAAGAGTCGTTTCTCAGATATACATTCACGTTTGTAGAACAATTGCTCGTTTAAGAGTATTAGATAGATCCGCTGTCCACATCGCTGGCACCGGAAAGTTTGTTGCAAAGCTAATGGTAAAGCAAGAAAAAAAATCAGGTGAACACTAAAAATGGCATCCTTCCTCCAAATTATTCATAATAGATGCGGCAGTGCTAAAGATCTTCAGCAGACTGCGATGGACAAGCGAGCCGACAAATTGATAATACCAGTACTAAACAAGGACCTAGATGATCCCACATGGTGTTCCGATATAACAGGTGATGCTGCAATTCAAATACTGCATGCAAATAACGTACTTGCTGGTCAGGTATGAGAGAGAAGGTACGTAGTTGCTGGTCAGGTTGAGAGAGGTCAAGGGTATGTTAGAAGGAGAAAAATTGGGATGGCAGTATATAGTTGTTACTTTTCGCCAAATAGATCAGTAGAAGCGTTCCAAAGTAATCTGGATAAGTTTGAAGCGAGCTTTAGATGTTCGGAGGTACCAATCATCGTTGCGGGTGACTTTAACGCGAAATCTTCGTCATGGAGCATGAGATGAGAGAGGACGTATTTTAGATGAAACTATGATTTCGCTGGACCTGATTACCATTAATCAACCAGGAGTGACAACATTTGAAAGAAGAGCATCCGTTTCTGTACTGGATATAGCCTTCACAAGAAAAACGGCTATACCATTCGTTGGTAATTCGCATGTATTAGAGTTAGTCTCAGTGATCACAAATACAAATGTTATGAAATCGGTCGAAGGCGTGCTCACCCATCTTGGACATAGTGCGGATGTTGGTCAATTCCCAAACTTCACGGAAATTTTCCAAGAGTATTTTGAAGGTATCTCCGCGATGAGGAAAATGTAGTCTGTTCAACGCATGGAAGAGTACTTTACATCGGAGATGAGCAAATCATGTGATGTAACCATGCGACGTAGAAGAGGGAATTGCCCAAATCGCAGAGCGGTGTACTGGTGCACGATAGATCGCAAAGCTGAGGACAAAGTTCAATAGGCTAAGAAGTGTCGCACAAAGAACTCATAGAAGGAATCAACAGACGGCGATGCATGTTTCAGAAAATTATAAACTGGAAAGTGGAATGCTAAAGGGAACTATGCGTACACGTTGATCGAGATCCTTGGAGTACATCTTACAGAAGAGTGCTGGGCGTAAGAATAATGGGGGAATACCAAAAGATTAAGAGACCCTACTCCATATAGTAGCCTCGCTATTTCCAAAAGGATGACTAAAATGTGGCAAAACGTCTGGACCCGACGGCATACCGACTGAGGTACTGAAAATTACTGAGTTGCGTATACCATACCTGGATCTTGATCTATTTTACACTTGATTAAAAGAAGGATATTTTCCAGATCCATGGAAAAGACAAATGTTAGTCCTCATACCAAAAGGGAAAGGGCAGGATTCAAAACACCCATCTGCTTACAGACTTCTGGGAGTGCTTGATAGCACAGGAAAGCTGTATGAGAGAATGATTCTGAACAGAATAGAAACGTGCTTTCATGAAAATGGACGTCTTTCGGTCTAGCAGTTTGGTTTCAGGAAAGGAAAGTCAACTATGAATGCAGTTCACGATGTCCAATTGGAAGTGACCAAGGCATCTAACATTTCACCTAACCCTGGCGGTATTTGCGTAGTTATTACTCCAGTTGTAAGAAACGCGTTTACTTCAGCTAATGGGGAAGACGTCTATCGCTCACTCTAAGGACATATTCCGTGGTATTTACTGTGTGTTGAAAGTAGTTACATGGATGAAAGATGTCTGCTGGTACAAACAGACAATGGAACGGCAACAATAGAGCTATCCGGAATTGGGCAAGGGTCCGTCCAACGATGCACGTTTTGGAATAGTACGATGACCTGCTTCGATTAGATATACCAGAAGGCGTAAATATGGTGGTTTACGCCGATGATGCAGCCATGATAGCAGTTGCAAATACCACGGAAGTACTGGAATGGAATTTAACGAAGCCTTGGAAACAGTTGCCTTGTAGATGCAGAGTAGAGGCCTGGAACTCGCTCATCACAAAATGGAAGCGGTGTTAATCACTGAGAAACGCAAGTACAACCTACCCAGTCTTGAAATTGAGAGACATTCCATCATGTTCCAGGAAAACCTTCGTGACTTGGGTATAACAAATGATAGGTAGATAACAAATGGAGTATCCGGGAAGATATGAAGAAGGCGTCTTCTAAAGCAAGAGGTATTGGCACAGCTCTGCAACTAATTCCAAATATCGGCGGTCCGAAACCAGAGAGATTACTGGTAACCAGTGTGGTACATTCCGTGTTACTTTATGGATCACCAATATGGGGACATCACACCCATAAAGGTATAATTAAGAAATACATGGCGTCTGTACAAAGAAAAATGGCTTTGAGAGTCATTTATGGATATAGAACGATATCGACAGGAGCAGTTTTAATTGTTTGGCATCCCACCCATCTTATTGCAAGCAAAAGAAAGGGCTGTAATATGGGAGAAGCAAAACCAAGTAGGCGCAGACAGTTCTTCCCAGGAGGTGAAGGAAGAAGCCCGCAGTGAGTTGAATAGGGAATGGCAAGCCGAATGGGACGCGTGTCCGAAAGGACGATGGACGCATACATTGATCACTAAAATTGAGGAGTAGGGCAAGCGACGTCATGGACAGGTAGACTACTACCTCACGCAAGACATCAGCGGACATGGGTGTTTTGGGGTATACTTGCACCGTGTGCACAGACGAATGAACCCAAGTTGTCAGAGCTGCGGAGCGGAACTGGATGTCCCAGTACACGCCATCTTTGCATGTCCCACATATGAAAGGGCACGCATGATAACCGCTACTGAAATGGGGTGTATTCTGCAACCTGATAACCTTATCACTCAGATGATAGAAACCCCGGGGAAATGGGAAAAAGTGGCATGTTTAATTCGGCACATTATAATGAAGAGTAAGCAGAATTGATAGGCGGAGAAGAGTGACGTTCCTGAACCCCTAATCCTGACTTCTGAGCAAAAGGTCGAAGGGACGTGGGAGAACGGAAAGTGCAACCACCGAGGGAATCCACATGGATCATAGCAGGCCCCACTGAAGGAATGCTAACGTGGTTCCGGTGTGGATCCTGGTGTCGTAGGGCCTGTGATGAGAAGCTTACTTCTTCCACGTCTACTAAATAAATGATAGATGTGTGTGTGGTAAATGTACTCACATACTGATTAATCACGAAATCTCAGAAACTTCGAAGCCTACATACTTGAAGTTTGACAGATGGGTTCTCTTCAGGGTGGAGACATGCGCTAAAAAATTATTTAACGAAACTCTATTCCTAAAGGGGTGAAATATGGGTTGAAATGTTATGTGTATGTAGGTAAAAGATTGGACGAATTTTAACCAAACTGGATACTCAGATTACTATCTGACTTCAATGACCGTGGGGTTCAATATAAGGGAGGGTATGGGAAGAGGGTGGTATGTAATAATAATAGAAAAATCTGATATTTGATTCGATGTACACGGTTGTGTGCATTAATTTTGTAACCCCATCCTGACTCGGATTTTTCTACGGTTTTCCTTCGGATAGAGGCGGCTTTTTTATAGACTCATTGGGCTTGTCTAGAGCATTTACTGGAATAGAAAATCTCGAATTTAGTGTTATTTAATAGTTACAATTTATAAACAATACTTTCCGAATAACCTATAGTTTGATAGTAATACTTCTGAACTAACTCTTTTGTTTTATTAAATACAAATTTGTTGGTGTTATGTTAATTTTATAACATATACTGAACCATTTTTATTGTTAGGAGCGTATTGAAAAGTTAAATTCGCCTGTCTTAGGGTCCTTGATGGGATGGTCCCTTCCATGGTATTTTCGGTAAGAAGTTAGAGATAGATGACAACTATGAGTGGCGATATTCTTCGCCTCGATGAGTTCTGCAAAAATTCTGCGATAGCATATGTCTATCTACTAAGGTTAACCTAAATTATCGAAAAAACCTTATGAAAAATAGAAGTGTTGAAATACTTCCATTTAAGAAGGAAAAATTCAATCTTCACCAAATTTAATGGGTTCTCTGTTTTGTGCATTTAACAAATATAAACTCGTGGTGCAAAACCATTGCACATACTTTCTCATATACCTGTACGTTTCTCCGTCTGCAGCAGAGTAACATTATCGTAAAAGTTATGTAAATGTAATGTCGTTCTAGACAGAAATTAATGTATATTCGTATCTGCAGTGCGTATGCCAAACCAAGACGGATATTTCCGTCGAAATCTCGCTTTCGAATTTTTTCACGGTTACAAAACTTTCTATGTATGTTTTTTAATCGTAAAATTTGGACGAATAGTTACGTATTTTACAAGAGTTTTAAGGTTTAGCATTTCTGAACCGATGGCATGCTTGCGTGCGGTGCTTTGAAAGCGCTCGATACAATTTACTATAAAATCCTCACACCTAATTTTATTTTGAAATTTCGCAGTTTAAGTAATCACCCGTCTGATGGTAACTGAACTCATTTAAATAATCTATATATAAAAGCGAAATACCACTGACTTACTAATCACGAAATCTCAGAAATTACAAAGCATACAAAGTTGAAATATGACTGGTAGATTCCTGTTAGGGTGTAGACATCCGCTAAGTATGGATTTTACGAAACTTCACATCTAAGAGGGTGAAATGGGGGTTAAAATGTTTTATGTATGTATCCCACCATAACTCTTGATTGTTTCGAGCAGTTTCAACCAAACTTTATATACATGTGAAAGACTATCTTACACGAAGCACTGTGAGAGTAAGACATCCCTGTCACCCTTTGGGGTGTGTTGGGAGGAGGGTGGCGTGTAAAAACAATGGAAAAATTCTATAAGATATTTGAAACCATAGTTATCGGTGCCGTTGAGATGGATAAGGACACCACCAATGCTTCGTTAGTTCACAATTAGACCAAATTGGAGATATTAAACCCCTAGCATCGTTGGAGTAGGGTTGGAAACGGGTGGCAGGTTAAAATTATCAAAAACGTCCGATACAGGTGTTGAATACATCCGTTTCGCGGTCGCAGAAGAGAGGAGTCACACTCTCAATGCCGCTTAAGTCCACAATCACCTCCAAATCGAAAATGACGTACATTGGTGGTGAGATCATAGTTTTCGGGGTCGATGAGATTGATAATGACATTATCGAAGACCCCAAAGTCCAAAATCACCCCTACTCTTTTCACCCCAAGGGTAGGGGATGCTAATTATCGAAAAATTGATATGTGACAAGTTCACTGTTTTCAGCATTACTGAGTTGATTGTAACATCCTGTAATCGTGTAAAGTTATATTCAGCCTCCATGGGAAATAACACACTCCTAGCACCCCGTGGTAAGGATAGACATGTAAAAATAATCGAAAGTTACCAATACAAGTGTGGAGACCATAGGTTTAGGGATCGCTGAGACTATTAATGAGATTTCCGATGCTGCTTATATCCACGATCTGCCTCATAAACCACAGCATCTCAGGGAAGGGCACGACATATAAAAGGCGTGACACATCGTGGAACGGTATGACTTCAGAATTTTCGGTGTCGCTTTGATGAATGGTATCACCACTATGAGAACGATTAAAGCTGGAGATATATTACAGAATTCACGTTATCAAAGCTGCGGGTATTCAGCTAGTACTTATATAAAAACATTTAATAATATACGTAGTTATCTATTTATTACTTCAATGAATCGTAGATATAATGTCCAGTGAAAAATCGAGATTAATAATGACAAAAATTTGAAATGACATTCTAGTCTATGGAAAATCCGCCACTATATAATAATTTCAAGTCTAAATTAAGAGAAACAAAGCGACGTGAGACGAAGCATAAGAATACCAAACGAAATTAGAGTTGACGCAATAAAATTCAATGAGAAGAGGGGAAAATATGAAAGGGTTCTTAGAAGTAAATAGACCAAAGAAGGCGGAATATAACTCCAGACAGAGACATGAGAAGACAGGTCTGTCGTCTGGGACCTGAGTAAGAGATGTGGAATAAACAGTCGCGCGGAGAATCGCTACTGATGCCGAATATTGACCCAGATTAAGATAGGATCTAACGATTATTTACGTAAGGGTGCATGTGTCTCAGGCGAGACGCATTTGGAAAAGTGTAGACGAAATAAAATTAAAAATTATGTACGCATGGTCTGGAAGAAACGCAGACGTGTGGAAAAGATAATTAAATTTCGAAAAAAAGGAAGAAGGGGGAGCGTGGGCGACTTGCGTCCGTCAGGAGAATTTTCCGTCTTCGAAACCCGGGGTCAATGGAGGCGAAACAGAAATTTTGTGGTGGAGATAAACTTAGCGACACTTAGCAACACAGTTAAACACTTACTTTGTTACTTACGTACTCACTGATGTTCCGAGCAGTTGCTGAAACTACTCAGAGTTAGTTCGGAAACTGAGATGCAGATTCAACTCGGTTTGATTCACGGTTGATTCAGAAATGTGATCATTCGCTGCTCAACTCGATATGCGCTTGACGTCCTACGATTACTGTTCATGTACGTGAGTTAGTGCATCAAATCTTTCGATATTCCGAAATATTCGAATTATTAATTCTGAGAACAATAGAGAATTAATAGCGGAGCATCATAACGAGTTAATGATGATCGTTCAAATTTCTAATAATTCCGGACAAAACACGGACCTGGAGTCCAGACCGTACGGGGAAGGCGTGCCAAGGTTACGTAGTTAGAAATAAACAATCATGAATAAAAGGGATCAAAACAACATGTTTGAGAAAAGGAATGTAATCGGTACCTAGAGTACTACACGTTGCGAGAAACGTGTTGACTCACTACGTTCACTAGAATTCAGAATGCATAGCATAATTTGCTTAGTTTGTATTTCAGATTATTAATGTTACAATTCCCTTTGGGGTTTTCCTGAATACGGAGTCCTAAAAATTTGGTAAACGTAACAGTTTTTAGTCGGGTTCCGTTTATCGAAAGTGGAGGAGGAAGATATTTTGTTATATTATTGCGAAATGACATGGACACAGTTTTTTCAGTATTAACAATGAGACGATTTGAATGGATCCCAGAAGAGAGGTTAGATATAATTTTTTGCGCCTTGACATGTTTACATAGTAAATTAGTGTCATCAGCAAAGAGCACCATTTTGCAATCAGGTATGGCGCATGATATATCGTTTACCAACAATAGAAAGAGGGTATGGCCTAAAATTGAACCTTGAGGACCTCCGCAAGTAAGTGGCTTTGTGTCTGAAAGATAATGCTGGAATACTTTATTTTCAACATGGGAAATATGTTGATCTTTTAAGTAGGAAGTTAGCCATTGATTTGTCATTCCACGAATGTCGTATGAATTCAGTTTTTGAGAGAAGAATTTCGTGATCAATTACATCGAATGCTTTCTACAAATCAAGAAAAATACCTTGAGTATTATCTCCACGGTGAAGAGAAATGGTTACATCGTTTAAAAAAGAAAATATGGCGCTGTTAGTACAAAGGGATTTCCTAAAACCGTGCTGATCGTCTGAGAGAACATTATTATGCAATAAGAAGTCTAAAAGTCGCTTAAGATTTTTTCAAGAACTTTTGAGAAAGGGTTTAAGGATATGGATCGATAATAATAAGTTTTATTTATTCCATTACATATTTACATAAATTTATAGGAATAATTCTAGATCCCTTATCATGTAGTGGGAACTAGTACAAAATAATAATGTCTTTAAACTTGCTGAAAAGATAACGTGCACGGCGGTCTGTAGTGTGATGTCCTCAGATGGTTAGCCGAACATTTACCATTAATGAAAGAAACAAACAAGACTTATCAAAATCTTTACAAATAAAATTTTACTAAAAATTACACTTACATAAATATACGAACAAAATAAGACCACATTACATACTGTTGCAGAACGAAACTTTACTGGTCAAAATTCACTGGAATTTACAATTTTGAGCGCCTCAACTAATTGATCTCAGGGTTCCACAATAATTTCTGGGGTTCGCATTTTTTTAGTGGAGGAAAGGCCCATACAATAGTTCCACTCAAGGAAAACGCTATTGACAAATAAATCAATTTAATTTAATCATCATTGTTCCAATTACAATAAAACCCCTCATGCTGTTATCCCCAAAAGAAACAAACACAAATGGTAGCCAAATGATAACATAAACACTAACACCTAAATGAAATCTTTCTCTCCAAAAAACTAAAATACATTGAATTTAACGATGATATCATTCTATCACCGTTTAAAATCTCTCTCTCTCTCTCTTAAACAAATAAAATACAATAGCGTAACTACCTTATCAACACTATCTTATCAACATTTAAATCTCCCTCTCTCAAACAATAGAAATACACTGAATTTAACAATGGCATCATTTTATCAACATTTAAAATCTGTCTTGGCCCTGATTAAGTCCACAGTTCGTGTCCCTTTTTTATAACTTATGCCACATTATTCATTACGCGCAAGCGCAATACGACGTCGGTTTAAACATCAACCGTCGTAAAATACCTCTTAAGATGACCAACCAGGGCAGACCGTAGAGAGTAGTGTCCTCGCAAGGTCGGCCAGGCTCCGATCTCGGGCGATCGTTGAAGGTGGAACGACTACCGGAAGTTGCTCCAATCATCCTCTGCGAGCTCGGTCCCTTCAAGCGCAGCGTCAGCCTAACCTCGTTCATCCGAATGACCACCCGGAAATTGTTCGTCCGTGGCTCGGATCGAGATCAATTTATCAAATTTGCCCGATGTTCAAAAAAATCGACAAACACTCTACTCGAGCGCAGCATCTTCAAAAATGAAGTGCTAGTGTTTAATGCGAACTCGAAATACTTGTTTCAGAGCATTAACGCAAACATAGCTGACACCGAAAACTCAAAAAGCAAGATAGTTAAGTGTCGAAGCTATGAGCTGAGCTGGTTAAGAAACTATGAGATACGAGCATGAACGAAACATTGCTCGAAAAAGCCGATAGATCTGACTGATGTGATCTGAGAATCTGAGCTGCAATGATCTGAGCGATGTTCTGCGCCGAAAAAAATCTGAGCGATGTGAGAATGTAACTTCATTTTCCATTCCTTAAATGGTCTTACTCCTTTCCTAGACCTCCCTTACCACTTCCAAGTCTTCCAAATTTTGAACTTCACGTGACCGAAAACTTCCAATGCCAAAACGGTTCCCCCTTAAGTCTAGATTCTGATTGGGAAATTTTAAAGGATTTCCAATAATTTCCAACGCTTTTTCTGCCAACGATTTTTACTGACAAGTTGGTTCTTGCACGTCCACCCTCGCACATCCTGGGTTACTGCGGTCGGGTTAGGTCACTTTCCCCACCCCCTCGCTATTTCTAAAAAGCTATAAATTTCTTTCGACAACAAAGCCGACAGTGGGTCGTCGCACCATACCAGATGTGAGCGCACTCTTCGTCATCTCTCAACGGTAGGCCTTTAAATTTCTAGAAAGTCGTAAGACATCCCTTCTTCGTCCGACCTTTGAATTTCATACGCCCGAACGAGGATGATTTTATTATTCTAATTACTAGATATTCAAATCTCACAATACATATATCTTAATTATATAGATCCATCCAGTATGCATATACAATATTACTTTATTGATGTACAGTAATCAAACTGACTTTTAACCTTTAAATAAAACCGAGACAAAACGATTTAACAGATTGAGGACCCTCAATAAAATTACAGATAATTTTTCAAAAACGAATGCATTGTTTATAAATTTATACATACACAAAAACACTATTGTGGAAATATTAAACAAAGCTATGACAAATTTTATACATTTTCTTAGTTACTAACAAACTAACATATACCTAATTACATTTATACATAGTTAAATCAAGAGACTTCAGAAATGAGTACACAAGGTCTACTATCGGAATTTTTTTATATAGACCCCTTACTTCTAATAGCTGTGGTGAGTACAAAATTTCGTAGAAAATCACAGTTACCGCCAATGGATTTGTAATTATGTTTTGCATATACCCAAGTGAAAAATTTGGTTTTATGAATGAATATTAACTTTTTTTTACCCGAAATGTTTCAAAAAGCATGATATTTTTACGGTTTTTGCCGATACTTCATTATTTTAAAAAAAATAAACTAAGAGTGGCAAACAATTCTTATTCGGCGAATGATCAGTGTTGTGTTTGTGACAACATTTATTAATTTCAATCATCTACTTGCAAAATATAATGAGTTATTTATTTTTTTCGAAAACACTGCTAGAAAAGACCAGACACATTATTAAGGAATAAAATTTATACTGTCGTATAAATGGTAATTGTATTTTTCTGCGATTTTTGTTGTACTCTCCACAACTATTAGAAGTCAGGGGTCTATAATAAAAAAATCCGATAGTAAATAAGTACTTTGAGCACACCCTCATTACTAGCTTGTTTTAATAACCATATTTTTGGCAAAGAGTTTTATATTTTTACTATTATTTATATCAGGTGATAAACAGTTGTAGCATTTTGACCCTAAGAATACAAAACTTGTTCTGAAAATGGTTTTATATTGTAAGATTTGATTAATTCTTAATTAATAATCAATCTTATAAGGTTATTAAAGATCCAAATGTTTGTTAGTAGGCAGAAGAGTTCCGTGGCCGTTACAGAAAGTCGTAAGGGAAGGGGGAAGGCTCTCAGTCGTTGGAGTGGGCGCAGAGCTTCCTTGTTCCAGGAATACAATATAAAGAATAGCGAGGGAAAAGGGGCGGTGTACTACGCTCAGGACTCTTCTTATCAGTGTTAATTGAATAAATTGGGCATAAAAGAAGATGAGCGATATTAATTGTTTTATGTTTTGAAATTCAAGTAATATTTGTTGGTTTTTAGATGTTAAATTAAATAAGGGGTTATTTTGCAAAGGATGTGTTTTTATAGTTATATTTGGGCAATGACGTGTGGTTTTGGGGGATTGTGTAGCATGCTGATTTTAAATTAAAATGTACTTGTGTGATTAAATGATTAAGTCAATTTATTTTATGCGTTTTCCTTGGATAAGGAACCCCAGCGTGTGCTATTCACTTATTTAAACAACACGAATCCACTAACTACTAATTAGAACGAGCTAGCCGAGGCAGATACAATTCTTCATATGATGAGTGTTGACCACTACACTAACCTATTCTTTATTCCACCCCCACCCCCCCGTTTTGTTACAATATAGCTTAGGTCGCACTAGTTGCCCTTGAGTAGCTGCTCGGGTTCTGTTGTATTGT
Source organism: Laupala kohalensis (assembly GCA_002313205.1). Classification (NCBI taxonomy): domain Eukaryota; kingdom Metazoa; phylum Arthropoda; class Insecta; order Orthoptera; family Trigonidiidae; genus Laupala; species Laupala kohalensis. The sequence continues at coordinate 104,041 of NNCF01130871.1, read as the reverse complement.
CTGTCCGTATGTCTATTTCCGCTCCTTAAATAAAACAGTTTAAGGACCTTGTAAACAAACAAACGTGTCAGTGGCATAATGTTAAGTTTAGTGGAAAGTGGAAAGGTTGATTCCCTTTTCGGTTTTCTTGTTATTAAATGTATATAATGGTTTTGTGTGACGGAGAGTGGTGTATGTTTTTGGTGGCCGATCCCCATAATTCAGTACCATAACCTAATCTTGAGTTTATCAAGGCAAAATACAAAACTCGTAAGAAATCAGGATTTAAAAAATGCCTTAAAAAGTAAAATTTCCTAATGTTATTTCTTAATTCTGTATGCAAAGCGGTTGCATGGTTTTTCCGACTTATTTTGTCATCAATTTGGATTCCTAGATATTTAATACTATTTACCTGGTTCGGACAGCTGCAGTTTAAATCTCCGTTACAATGGATTTTATGAAATATTAAAGGGTTTTCAAAACAATATTCTTTTAAGTCAAAATTAATGTACTTAGTCTTACAAGCGTTTATAATCATACCATTTTTGCTGCACCAAATACACAACGCCTTCAGATCGCTTAACAATCCTAGTATTCCAATCTTGGCTCGCGTAACGAATCGTGACGTCATCTGCGAACGCGCTCGTAACTCCCCTTTGGCGGTTGATGCAGAAGATCAGTAATAAATATTAAAAATAAAGTCGCTTGAGGTACCCTCTTTCTAATGTCTAATTGTTTGCTGAGTCAGTTTTGAATGTGTACTTCCTCGCACCCAGAATTTATTTATGGAGAGCGCTAGAGGAATGTGAATATAGGATATAAACAGAGGTGCCCCCCCCCCAATAAATTGGCAAGATTCCCTCCAAAAAAAATTACCCCCCACTTCGCTTTGACTCACTTTCAAATCATTTCCAAAAATTTAGAAATATTTTACAACTTTATCCCCCATATTTACCTTAACTCCATATTAAAACATGTTGTAGAACCAATGCACATTCTTTCTCATTTTAAGACTCTTATCAATATAGTACGCAAACTAACTTTACAAAAAACAAAGCAACTATTTTCATGCAACCTATATTGATGTTGACAACAGCAGTTTAATCTTCTGCGTATAAAATAAAGGGAAAGTGATTGCTTGAAAATGGCTATTGTTTGGTACCATTTTTCTTGAGATTTTGCGCAGAATCCAAAATAAAACTAATTTTTTGTCTCTTACATGCACGGTAAAAAGTAGTTTGCACTAAGAAATATCCAGTAGGCGAATCATTCCGACCGCGGGGTAAGGATGTTGGTTTGAGCGAAAGGTTATGTGTCAGAGAGCAACTCTGGGTCCAGACGTTTGGGAACGAAGAAGTGGTGTCAATGAAGGAGGTAGCCAGCCGGCTTCCGATATTACGAGTCATACGGTATTACGCACGTCGTGTTAAAAAAAACTTTTGGTATCAGAGACGCTAAAAACGAATATTTCCTTCGAAATCTACCGTTGCACATCACTTAAGATATTGTGATTATTACATTAATTTTAAGTAGTTTTTGGCAAAGTTCTATCCACTCATCATATCTAAGAGTTTATGAATAACAAGAAACGCAAAAAACTATTGCCAACAGTGAAAATTGGTTAATTCCTCACAAATCGGGTGAAGCACTAATACAAAAACACGCAGGCTCCCGAACGGCGATACATGGGAAAAAGAGACGAGATACAAATTTCAGCTCCGACCTTGATCACGCGCAGTAAACTTATACACTGAAGGCAAAGCAATGAATCTTCAGTGCAACGTTGCTTTCTAGATCGGCAGTCTTACCATTGCAAGATGGAGAGGCAGGTATCTTTTGTCACTTCGTTCACGCGAAGGTGAAGAGTCTCTCGGTGTTTTGACAGACATGAGATGACTCCCCGACCCGTATCCCACGCTCGCGTCTGCTTATTCAGCGGTCCAGATCTCTGCACAGCATGACTTTTTTTGATTTATTCATCAGTTTTGAAAATGAATTGAAATTATATATCATGTTAATCCATAAAATTAAAAAATTAATCCGAAATTATGATTTTTTATTATATGGTATTTTTAAAAGTATATTTATTACTTAACTATTAAATATTCTACTTCCAAAAAAACTCAATTTTTCGAACCCAATAGTGTTTGTTAATAGTTTTAAATATTCTCAGAGACATTACTTAGGCATAGAGTACTCACTACTTATCTTTATAGATTTTTATCACGAACTTTGATAGGATTTTTCGCGTGAGTATATACCATAATCTTTCATACTAAAGCACAAGTACAAAAAATTGAATTAAGTATTTAGTTACAATTATCCGAGAATAATAAACTGTCTAGAGTGACTACTCGAGGAGAACCCCGACAGAGGGTACTGAAAATGTGTATTTGGATGAATGAGAAATATTCTTGATGTCGCCTCAAAGTGTAAAAGTTATGCAAACACTTCCTTCAGGAAGTGTTGACCCTTGAGAGAAATGTTCCGAAGGACGTCTCCGGAATGGGAGCTGATATTTCTGTTTACGTTGCGAGATTCACAGAGACCCTGGTAGAGCGAGGAATTCGTGGCTGGAACCTGGGTTCGTCAAAAATTTGAAGTTATTAGCTTACTCGAAGTCGGAGAATTTGCATAATCTTTATATATGTCTATAAATCAATTTTGAACATAAAATTATGCTCTATGTATTTTCGATTTGGTAGTTTTTTTCCTTTTACAAAAAAATCTTAGACATTTGAGGGGGGAGGGTTTTAACCCCTTTAGCCCCCCCCCCCCCGTGGGTGCGCCGCTGTGGCTGAGTGCGTCCTTCGTGATAGCTTCTGAACCAGTTCAGTGATACTCCTTTAAAACCTATAGCTTCCATTTTCATAATTAAAATATCTACTTAGTCAAAAGCTTCGCTTAAATCTATAAAAATACCAATGTTTTTTCATTATTTTTAATGTTGTTGTAGATTTTTTCCATAAAAAGGGATATTGCTAGTTCAGTATTTTTACCTTTTGTGAAACCAAATTGTCTTTCATTGAGAATAAAAAGTTTGATTTTCATTGCTTTCTCAATCACTTTAGAAAACAGAAAGTAAAGCAATCGGTATCTGGTTCTCCAACAGCTCTCTATCCCCCCTTTTGAAAACTGGTATAACTATAATGTTTTTAAACTTAGTGGGAAAGACACCAGTTTCAAAACTAAGTTAAACTTGAGAACACAGGAGAAATAGCTTTACCAATATTCTTAATCATGTAAACAGACAGTTGGTCTATACCTGCTGATTTTTTGTTTTTTAAGTTCCGTGTATACTGTCAGTTTCATGACTTGTAACAGGAAATATAAAAAATGTTTTGTACATTGTGAGTAACAGGAGAGGTCAGGGTTAGCGTCAATAGTAGTATTAGATAACAGTTTCATAGGTTCATCAGTAAAATATTTGTTAATACTTCAGCAATTATTAAATATTTCAGTAGGGTAAGTTGTCCATTAAATTTTACACTAGTTACTTGTTTCTTATCTGTGTTATCAGTTAGATTATTTATAATCTTCCATTGTTCAGTTAAATTCCCTTCATGACTATCAATAAGGTTACGATAGTATTTTTCAATGAGTTTATTTCAGTATTCAATGTAGTAATGTAATTGTTGAAAAAGATAATGACTTCTTTTAGCAATTTTTGCTAATTTAGTGCGATGTTCTAGTTTCTGAAGTATGTAATTGTTTATCCATGGAGAAAATAGTTCAGCTTTTTTCATTTTATGTGTCATGGTAGAGTGAGTAGTATTTTTGTTAATATTTTTCTGCAGGATATTGTAAAACTCGTCTATAGATATATTCACATTCGTACATATATCTATCGTCGATTAAGTAAGTCATGCTGTAGTCACAAAGTCAATGTGTTTTCTGTCATAAGTAATGTTTACATGTGAAGTTATTTTTTTACAATCAAATACTAATACAGTTAGACTATGATCGGTTATGTCCAAGTGGTAAAGCGCTGTTCTAAAAAGTTGGATGTTTCTATGCCTAACAAATATGTGGTCTATGGAAGTGCGAGTGTCCTCAGTAATTCGTGTGTTTATCGATAAAAGATATAAAACTATTGTTGTACAACAGTGATACATATGATTCTTTCTCCATGGACTCCCCTTTCAAATCAATATTTATATCGCCTAAACGAATAGCGTTAGACTTTAATCCATACAATTGTCCTTCTAACTCCTGAATACATTCTAATTCTGTATAACTATGAAATCTATACATACAAAATATGTTAAAATGATATTATTAAGCCTAGTTTCCTAAGTTAGTATGTCTGCCGTTATCATTTTATTGTCTATTTTTAACAGTTCATACTTTTTTTAACATATACAATCAATCCTCCCGCCCTGTACGACTCATTGCAATTTGAAAAAGAATTATAGCCACCCAGTTGATAAAAAGGTAGTTCATCATTAAGTATCCATATTTCAGTTAATACTATTACATCTACTTTTAAACTATGTAAGTAACCTAAAAATTTTTTTTTCTCTCTCTTAAACTTCTGATATTTAAATGCATAACACCTATCACCCTCATATTCGAATTGAACAAAAGCTGAGTCAAACGTGACGAACGTAACACATTCATTCATTTAATTAAACTAAAATAATATTAAAAAGAATGCAACAACTTTAACATGTCTGTCTTTTACATGCATCGTATTTACACGGTCTTCATGTCAAGACAATCAATTCTACGACACAGCTGATCCGCCTCCCTTTTTCCAAAAAATTTGCTCCCTTTTCTACAAACATATTTAGTTTTTTGTTTGATTGCTTCCTTGGTTTTTGAAAGTGAAAACTTAGTTTCAGGAGAGAGATGATCATACCTTGATAGAGTGACCAAATGATTGGTGAATCTTATCAGTGGCCCGGTTTGTTTGAAGCTGGTGATCCAGGTAGCTTTCTCCTCCCTCGTGCAGAACTTGACGATAATAGACGCAAATTCCTTGTTGAAGGACGGAACCCTATGGGCTGTCATCACCCTGTCCTTGAAGTCTACGCCGCTGGAACGTCCTATGTCTGTCAGCGCCTGGTCCAGGTTCTCTTTCGGTGTTTCAGGGACACCGCTTCTCTCAAAATTCGATCTTCTTGAGTATTGCTCGAGGTTTCTACGCCTGACTTCCATCTTGTTGACAGCTTCGTGAGAAAACCCAATTTTCTGCTTTCAAGAGACTGTTTTCTTCCTTGATTTCTTTATACTCCCTACCGATCTGGTGTAATAAGGTGTTATTCTTGTCCACTGCATCAGATAGGAACTGCAGAGAATCCTTAAATTGGTTGAATTCAGCAGCTGCGTTTTTATTTCCTTAACTTCCTCCTTGAAGGTCTCAAAAATGTTCAATAAGAACTCTTTAGTCAGTGTTGTAGTAGTATCCACCGACCTATTACTAATATTATTTTACTAGTATTACTAGACCAATTTCTAGTATTATTTGTCCTACATAGTTGTAATTTACGCACAAATAAAGGGAGAACATTCTGAGAGTTATTGTGTAGATTTGAAAAAGGACATAAAAGAAATTTGGGTCATTCTGAGGGAATACTGCCTCAGATACAGGAAATGCGGTCCGATGCTCTTTTGTCATTAGTTGGCGGAGGATAGTCGAGAAGCATACAGTATTGTACCTTATCGTATAAGAACGTTCGCGTTCGTTTGTACCCATTATTCATAAAATTCTGAATGATAGGAATTGTTTGATATTATTCAATGACGTGAAATTAATGACGAATAAGATAACTAATATTGTTGCAAAATATGAACTCCACGCATGTGTTATCGCGATTTGCCTAATATTAACCTCAAAGTTTTATATAAATTCGAATCTATATTTTTTACTGTATTAAACAGTGGTAGAATAATATGTTCGTCAAAATTCTAAATAATGTTCTATAAAATTATCAGAGTACAAAGTTGAATTGTTTCCCTTTCCTGTTGCTTAGGCTGTATCTATCTCTAGAGGCAAGCTACATTCTCAAGTTTTACCCTTCTATGTTAGTAACAGAAGCTTAACCAAAATCCTTCGAATAATCCTGTTTATTGTTGTCGAAACCTCATATTCGTAGAATCTGTAAATAATCTCTGAAATGACATAATATGAAAAAGCTTTAAAACTGCAGGATAGCATACAAAACTTACTTGAGAAGTCGGTTCAAAATTGTCTTAATTTGAATATGAATAAAAGTGGGAAAAGGAATTCAATTGTGATAGAGTATGAAAAAGAAAGTGCTATTTTAGGTAGACTCTTGGAAGTAAAAGACTTTTGTATACTACTCGATATCATACATATAAGCCCTTATAAATTTACTGCATATAAATCTTTAAAATGTCTGGTTTTGCATCTTACCTCTGACCTTTTGGAAGATTATAAAACTTCACAACCTTTTTCATAGACAAATTTTATTTACAATTTCTAACAACTTGTTTAAATCTTCATTTGCCTAATAAACATTCACATCTTTTGTATAGTTTAATGACAAAAAAATAATGTCTCCATATTCATTTGCAAATTTATAATTTTGAGTAGTTTCTATATACATTACTGATGTCTATCATTTTTTTTTCAAATTTTCTTCTTTATCCATAATCTCAGTATCCTCCCATTTCATTCTCTGATTTTAATTCAAGCGACGATCAACTATTACACTACTTTTATCATGCTTGTCAACATTCCTCCTAAGCTCATTAATTCTAATCTTATCACTTTTTTCATTTAATTTTTAGCTTTTATATTTCTAAATTTTCTTTTACAAATAATTTACAAAGCTTGCCTAAAACATGTTGATTTTTCGGAAATACTGCATAAACTTTATTTTGATATTTTGTTCTGATTCTCCAGTATTCTTTCTTATATTATAAATCCTCTTATTTATGGTTTTATGAATAAATCCAAAAGGACAGTTGTCGGTCAGAACTGTAACCAGTTCAATAAAAACCTCTTATTTTCCCAAGTTAGTGTTAATTCTGTATACATTTGTGTTTCAAATAATAATTATTATGTGAAACCTTTTTACATACATACAGCGTTAGAAGAAATTTGTGGTACATTAAAATCAATTAAAAGATTGCAGAACGGTTCGATATTGTTGGAAACAAAATCCAGCAAACAAGCATCGACCCTTCTCAATTGTAAAATGCTGGGAGAGTTCCCTGTCAAGCGCGAGCTCGATGCTGCGCTTAATCGCACCAAGGGAGTAGTAACTTGCAGGGACATAATGGATATGTGAAGAACTCGTAACGGAATGGGAAGCTGACCATGTAGTTGACGTCAGTCAGATTGTGAGGAAGGTTAATAGTGTTCTGCAGAAGACCAGTTCCTTCGTCGTGATTTTTGACTGTCCTAAGTTGCAAGAAATAATTGGGGGGTGGATTCATTGGGAAGACTGTAAGGGAATCTACAAGGTTTAATTCGAGATGGGGTGCATGATCTTTGGAGGGTAGCGGTGAGGCTGCACGCGGCTAATGAAGAATATAGAGAGCAAGTAAAGTTGAAGGAGCAGGTGGTGAGGTTGGAAGAGAAGATTTGGTGGCTGTGATAGATGAACGAGGAAATGATATTAAAGAAGTCGGAGTTGTATTTGTGAACATGGACTAGATGAGCAAGAGAGAGAAGAAAGAAGTGTAGAGATTGTTATTTATGGCTCGCCAACATCGAGGTCATTAGAGCCCTAACATTTTTGTACATGTATGTAAAATGTTGTTACGCACTAAGGGAAGCCAACATGACTCTCCCTGCGTGTGGGACTCGCCGAATGACTCAACCATACCCACTAAAATCCTTCCTGAAATACAATATATCCAAACATAAAAAGGCGGGGAAAGAGACAACAGTTTTTAAAAAAATTATAAAACCCGAAAACAAAGAAAGAAGTAAATTTAGAGAGAGAAGAGTGGATTTAAATATCTTTTCCCTCTATTTCTTTAAATTTAAACATTCCCGAGAACTTGTGGGAGGAGCCCCGTTTCGTTTATGGATTTGAATAATGACATACAAGTAAAAATCAAATAATGTGCCAAAGGCCACATTCCTGCAAGAATTTAAAAAGGTGTAAAAAGTCGGTTCATTGTGCACAAGCATAACATCCAAACTATTGGGTAGATTGTGTCGCCGTCAGTTGGTACTATATTTGAGACACTCCAAAAGAAAGTTTTCCACGGTAAGTGTTGTATTACAAGTCTCACAAATGGGGGAAGGTTCACCGCGTAGGAGATGACCATGGGTAGGATAGACCAATACGAAGACGTGTAAGGATCACTTCTTCACGTCTGTTCGCACGGGATGGTGACCAGGTCTTAACGGAGTCTTTAACCTTTCTCAGCTTGAAGGTGCAATTTTGCCATTCGTCTTGCCATGTCTTAAGAATACACGATCTTATGACAACCTTTGAATGTGACGTAGGAACAGTTGAAGGGTCAAGGACTGCTCTTTATGTTCCCCGGTTCGCTGCCTCATCAGCTTCTTAGTTACCCACGTGCCCAGGAAACTAGCAAAGGACTATTTCAAAATTTTGAACTACTAGATGGCTTATTATATTCTGAATAATCAGTGTAAGGATGTCAGAAGTGTACAGTGAAGACACTGACCACAGAGTACTAATAGAGTCACTGCATAGAACCACACGCCGTATTGAAGATAGCTCAATGAACTTCAGCGTCGTGCAGTGTACACGCTGCAAAAGGAATCGAGACAAAAAGAACGGGTAGGGCTATGGCAGTGGAAAGCAGCACCAACGGATTCATTCATTGCTGAACCATCAGTGTATATGAACATATGATCCAAATAGAAGATTTTCAGTTCTCCAAAGTTCTACTGCTACACAGCAGTAAGAGCGTCTTGCTTTGAAAGTTCAGACAGCCAAATGTCAATGGTTGGTTGCATGAAGGACCAATGTGGTGTGAGAGAGAGTGGATATTTCACTGGAGCAGGTAGTGTGATGACGTTTTCCTCCAGCAGCTGTTTAAAGCGGACACCCGCTGGACGGGGTAACGAAGATCTTGCAGCGTAAGATGAACAAAGTTTGGGGGAATGGATGTGATGGCGAGTAGGATGATCTGAAACTCCCATCAGTTTCACTCCGTAAGATCCAAGTAAAATATCACTTCTTCTGTTAAGAGATGGTTTGCCAGCGTCTACTAGTAAGCATTCTGTGCGACTGGTGAGGAAGGCACCAGTTGCAATGCGAACTCCGGCATGATGAATACTTTTAAGGGGTCTGAGTTTCGATGGTGAAACGGAGACGTACACAATACTGCCAGACAGACCGAATAAGACTTCTATACAGACGAAGAAGTGCGGTCTGCGCCCCATGATGATGCGCTTAGGCAGCGAAGGAGATTTAGGGAAGATTTACAATGGAATTGCAGTTTTCGGATGTGATTGCGCCAAGTTAGTGTGCGGTCGAATATGAGACCGAGGAATTTTGCGAAGTCAACGATAGGAAGACGTTGGCCTCCAAGAAAAAGATCTGGATCATTGTGGAGATAGTATATCCTACAGAAATGCAAACAGCATTACTTAGATACAGACTAACACCGGTAGACGTGCTCCACTCGCATTATCAGTTTAAAACCAATTGCAGTTGCCTATCGATGACAGAGATGCTGCAAGACGAACAATAGATGGTCAACAAAGAGAGACGCATGTTCTGGTGCTCGAACCACTGACTCAATACTATTTATGGCTATGGCAAAAAGAGTGACTCTCAAGATTGAGCCTTGTCGGACACCGTTATCCAAAGGATGATTAGAAGATAAATGAGTACCGAGGCGAACGCGGAAAGTGTTGAGATAGGAAGCTCTGCGGGAGCAGAGAAAGACAACCTCGGAATCTCCACGAGTGCCATATGCGTAAATTTCCGTACCTCCAGGTTGTGTCAAGCTTTTTCCAGGTCAAAAAAGATGGCCACAATGTGTTTCCTCAATACAACGCTGATCAGATGGTGGATGACAACGCAACAAGGTGGTTCAGCGTTGACCGCTGTTTTCTGAAACCACTATCGCAAGATGACATTTTTTCTGTTATTGTAATTGCTTATAATTTCACGCGGAGAACGGGAAACAAGCGAGGGACTAAGGTGCGCAACGGTCAAACCCCTTGTGTGTTGCCGTCTTGCGTTTTAGGCGGTCAGTCAAGGACATGCCGCGACCTATTGCTTTTTTTTGTAACAACGCGACTGGACGCTCAGGAAACATGTGTCCTCGCCACGATGACTTGCGTTGGCTTTGAACCTTCTAGAAGATTCTAGCTTTCCCAGCCTACGCCCGTTGATCATCCACTTTCGTATACACTAACGCAGTCCCCCCTCTCTAAAGACTAGAGACCACGCCGGGGGGTTAAACCATATAAATACTTCTCCATACTCTTGAGGAGACAGTTTCCAAGCGTTAAGCGGATGTTGTTGTAGCCTCTCGTGGCCACCTCTTACATGCGCTCATTTCGTTGGGTACGACAGACTGCCTATGAAAGGACGCTACTTGATGCAATTATTGGTATGAAAACGAGTATTATGCGAGCGAAACCATTTCGTTACTCACACCTGTGGTCTCAGCTTTTTCAAGCTTATTGTTGATATCGTTAATTGTATTATACTGAAAGCTTCCATATGAAACTCAGTATGTCTGTTGCGTCGAGTTGTAAACCTTATATATCTAAAATGACAGAGATTCAAGAATATTCGAGTTTAACTCAAAATCCTATATTATGTTGTATTCCACTAGTGATAATGTACTGGTTTAATATTTCAATATACTCACTTAAATCGGAAGATACTTCAGAATATCTGTCATAATATGTCAATGTAATTCATTCAGAAAACGTCTCAGATTATATTCATAATATTTCTAGGTAATCATTTAGATCAGAAGATTGAGTTCATCCGAATGAGATAGCCAACTTGTTAAACATTATATTTATTCAGTTTTGATAAGATATTTTACTATAACACTGACGTCACCTCCAAGTAGGAACGCTCCCGGTAATGACTACCAAAATATCTGAGAACTATCCTTACCCACTCAAAGCCCCTTAAGGGTTGAGGTCCATCATTGCATTGACATATTCTGCAAATGTCGTACATATTTCCTCCTGTGCAATATATTGTACCCAATTCTTATCACTATATATACCACGTTTCTTTAGTTCTTTTATCCACTGTGCTATTTCTACTTCCACGATCTTACATTTATGTGTTACATGATTTATTGTGTCTTCCTCTTCACCACATACTCCATTTGCTTGTTGTTAGATCGCGCAAGCATTCTGTTGAAGAAACAATGGAGAAAAACCGGAGGAGTTAGAGACTCTTTCGGATTGCGATGAAAGTTCCTCAGCAACGACTTCGGGTGAAGATTGAAGCTGTCCATTTACATTAAGACCAGGGATGGAAAGAGAGTACCACGAACCTTGAATCTTGCAAACTTTCTGCAATACAACTGATGTTGGAGTACGGGTTGTAAGATCTAAAATGTAAGCCTTCCAGGATGATGACTTACTTTCTCGAAAAGTTCGTTTTGCTCAAGCTCTGGACATTTTAAACTCAATGAGATTTAACTGTGATATATTTGTGAAGCCGCACTAAAGTTTTCTTTCTTAAGCTGGTTGCCTTGGCGCATTCTGAATTCCACTGTGGACCTGGGCAATGCCTTGGATTACATGATTTAGGGATAGCAACATCGGCGGTTTCGAGAACCGCGTTAGTGAAATTGGATGCCATAACATCCACATTGGCTAAAGGTTTATCCCAAAGATTGATGTGTTTAAACACAACCTATTCTGTTTTTAATATTCACTGAGAGGGCGTGAAACCGAGGGGCAACAAACGCACTAATGTACAAGAATCGGGTAACGGTCACTCACATGCAGATCGTCAAGAACTGTCCAGTCTAAGATTGGGGAAAGAGAGGAACTGCAGATTCTAAATCCAGCACCGAGAAAGATCGGGAGGCTGTACAGAAGTGAGTGGTTGACCTGTGTTAAAGAGCGTTATATCTCGGCTATCTAACCGTTTTCCAATTATATCACCATTAGGGCAGTTGAATGAAGAACCCCAGAGCAGATTATGGACATTAAAATTCCCGACAAAAGAGAATGCGGACGACAACTGGTCCATCAGACCAGCGAGATCCCTCTTCGTGAATGACTACCCGGAGGGATATAAATATTACAAACCGTAAGTGATAGTAGGCTCACCCTCATACATACGGTCTGAAAGACGCTGGTTATAGACTTCTTTGGCATAGACTGAAGCGTCTACGAGCACAGCGACGCCAGTGTCCACGCAGATCGTCTTCTAAATCCATCCTATAACACGTATAGTCACGAGTGAAGGAATGTTTTGGTAAGAGATGCGTTTCCTGAAGACATTGACGTGCATGACCGGACAGCAAGAGCTTAAGGTCATCTGAACGGACACAAATGCCATTTACATTTTAAGAAAGAAGAGTCATGTTTTCTTATTTATTCACTCTTTTATCGACGTCTAGGTATTTTGTGTTAACGACTATAAATACAGACCCTACTGCGGTTTCCTCTTCGGGAGAGTCACCGTGAGCACTGCTAGAATGATCGCTATAGGACATAAGTTCAGTTTCTGCTCCTTGAGCGGACATGCGTCGGCGACTAAGGATAATTGATGGAACATTAGCCTGACTTTAGTGTGTCAGCTCTGCGGGACTTTGGGGAACTAGTTCTCCGCCGAGAACGACCCCGAGATGGACGTCGGGGGGATTAGTTAATAGGAGACTGCGGTTTCTCAGTGGTGGTAGTGGAAGTAGAGGTGGAAACAGATTTTCGTTTCGGTACAATCTTATACTTAGAAGGTATAAGTATCTTACACCCCAGGAATTCCGCATTCAAAGCAGATCATCAAAACAGGCCTGAGTTCCAGAGTTGCACATCGTTTGTTTCTGAATTGCCTCGAAATCCACCTGACAGCCAAACGAAGCTATAAGTGGTTTCTTCGCGGTCACCGCTGTTGCAAAAGATTTTGTTATTGCGAATGGATTCTTAATCATATACGCCTGGCCTCCGGAAAAGTCACCCTATACGTAACGCGGTTCTTCTGGATGTCCTTTTCAATAAAAAATTTAAGGCATGAGTTTGAATTGAAAGGATGGTTTTTCTTACAATTCACACAACACGGAGGCGACGTCTCGTGCGACGGCTTACCGCAAACACATATGCACAAGATGACTTGCAGTGGGCCAATGTGTGACCGAATATCCGGCAATTAAAACAGCGCAGAGGACTCGGCACATATTGTCGAACACGAAGGGTATAGAACCCACAGGAGATGCTTTCTGGAAGAAAGGGTCAGTCTAAGGTTCGATTCAATGTGGAAGAGGGGACAAACTTCCCCTGTACCTTCCTCTTGAGTCTGTGAATATGGACACCACCTTCCGGCTGAAAAAAATCCTTCAGGTCTTCATCAGTTTCTTCAGCAAAATCATCGTGATTAACCACTTCTTGGCACAAGTTCAAGCTAGGGTGTGTGCTCACATTGACTTTTATGCCAGCAATTACGTTTATGGATCTTACAGAATCAATTTGCTTATCTGTACCTGCGTCCAGAAGAATTTCTTCGTTCCGCTGGCGCCCGTCAGACTGGAGCTTTCGTATTACCTCGTCGATTGCTTTTTCAAGATGGACCGCGCTTACAGACTTCAAAGTGTATTATTCCTCAATACAACGCATGAAAAGGATGCGAGACTTGGTCGGTCGGTCGCTATGCTGGCAAAAAAAACTGTTTAAGTCGACATTTGGAAATATTTGGGAGAAGTCTAAAAGATGAGTAAAAATTTAGTTGGTAGAGGCGAAGATCGGTTGTATTCGGCAGTGCAAAAGACTAGGCGTAGTCAAACGCGAATGCAAGGGGAGATGATTGTGTTAAAACAGAAATGTCGAGAAAAAGGGCAAGAACAAGATATATTGTGAAAGAACAAGATATATTGTGAAAGACAATGCGGGATGAGAAGGCTAATATAAAAATAACGACAACAAGGGATACAATGACATACGAGACAGTAGTGGTTCTACCAGACAAAGATAAAAAGATTGCGCGATTAATGAGAAGTAATGCGGATGTTGATATACAGGAGGTTGGAAGAAAGCAACCGCGAGTCCATGGAGTTGAGCATAATACTACAGAGAAATAGTTTATGGAGGAAATTGCATTTAAAAGTTTAGATACAGAAGAGAAGAGGGTGAAATTTTGTACGACACGGATAATATATCGGAGTAACGTGGTGCAGCGAACGCTAGAACAATGGATATTGGAAACGGATGTAAATTATTATAAAAGGTTTTTGAAGCAACAGCGATTATATATGGACATTTATAACTTGATAGACGAGGATACTGAGCCATTACGCTGCTACAAGTGTCATCGCTTTGAGCATATGGTTAAGATATACAAAGAGCGTCATGAAATTTGTGAACAGTGGTGAAGAGGGTCAAAATAAAAGGGGTGTTTAAGGAAAATGGAACTAATACTTTGTTTCAATTGTAAGCGAAAGAACCAAAAGAGTAATCATAGGCCAATAAGTAAAGTTTGCCCTGAATATAAAAATGCAAAGAGGATGATGAAAAGTATTAGTTATCATTAGAGCTATACAGCGAAATGTGCAACGGGGGAAAGTATCGAGTATGGAAATAGAGGAATATATGAGGACAAAAGGAATACAAACAGAATGCTATCAGAAGACATACAATTTAGAAGGGAAATTATAGCATATACCCTTGGCGTTCCGTGTAATAGCTGCTCGTAAGCCATGGAGTGCAATAATAGTTAATGGTCCACAAGCGGACATAATGGTGCTAAATCAGTACTTCACGACTCATACTCAGGCTAAATTACATAGAAAGTTAGACATAACAATAGCTGTGATTAATTGTTATTGTCAATATCAGAATATACGTGAAAATTTGGACATCCTAGAAAGGATAATACAGTGTGTTCGAGGCTATGATTGTATTATAAGCATGGATAGTTATGCGCGTAGTAAACATTGGGACGATGTAAGAACGACTAGAAGAGGAAACTCGAAATTTTCATGATGACACAAAAATTACTATTGAGAAATGACTTCGGACAAAAAATGTATTAGGAAACGATGTTGAATCAATAATTGATCTAACTTTGACAAACAAATAAAAAGTAACGGTACAAAATTGGGCAATAACAAATGGTGTGCGTTCATAAAGCAATAGAATTTGAGGTGCACGTAAAGAGATACAAGTGCTAAATGATTATGACAAACAATTCTGTGGTAACAAAATAATTTGATCACGCTTCAATATTGAAAAACCAAAGTTACAAGAGGATATTGAGGACATGCGACTTAATCATGAAGCAAGAATAGACGACAAAATAAATGCACTATAGTTGGGATTGTAGAGGTTAGGAGTAAGGTGTAAAAATACTGCAAAAGGAGATAGAACACCAGTCAAATGGAGGACGTCCCATTTAAGAACATTGAAGAGAGCGAAGAATATAGCGCGCAAGCATATGCATTCTGCAAGACCGAAGGGGTTGGACACGAAGAATGTGCTGAACCAATACGAGGAGCCGTGATTAATTTAAAATAGAAGTACAGCAAGCAAAAACACACGGAAGAAATTTATTGAGAGGTCATTTGAGAAAGGCACGCGGGGAATACCTTATTTTTCATGTGTGAATAAAATTAAACGAAAAGAAGTATGGATGACGTTGATAACTAATGAGGCATATAAAACAAGTTGGTAAGAAACAGGAATAAACTCAATAAGACAACTTACAACGAAATATGCTCCGGGTTATGATAGAATAACGCATGTTATGATGGAAGCGGTTATAAGTCAGACATTACCAATGTTGGAGACAATATTTAATATGCGCCTGGAACAATCTTATTTTCCGAAATGTTGGAAGATAAGTCAGGTAAAAGTATTTCTCAAAGAAAGAGACAGCAGCAGCGGATGCCATGTCCGACAGACCAATGTCGCTTATTTCAACGTATGGGAAAGTTTTGGACAGGATTCTAAGAAATAGAATAAAACACTATTTAACTTTATAAAACCCTATTCTCAAACTCAATAATGTTACGAAATGTAGTTTTGATCTCACCAAATACAATTAAAAAACCACACTTCTTTCATTTCAATATCAGAATTTTTTGCTAGATTTATGCTCGTCACCAAAGACGAAACTTTCGTCATTTAATTTATTAGGATTTCTTATTCTATAACCTGAAATAACTCAACTTTAGAATGCATCGATCGAGAAGACAAACACAATTATGGATAGACATCGAAATGACAAATTTACTATCAGTCATTTGTTATATTCGTTTAGAAATATTGTTTCAACACTCAATATTAGATCCCACTCTAAACCATATACCTTATTGATTTTCCAACAGAAAGTTAAAATACACTTTTTAAATTATAATTAGTTTGATATTAGTAAATGATAGGGTTGGTTGCCCTTGTAGGTTTCATTCAAAGGCACACATGGCGACTAATACATGTCATTATTGCAAAATCAGCAATATTAAATTTAAAGGTACCTAAAAAGTGATTTGGAAGAGCCACATTACAATGTGTGCATAAAGTACAGTTACGTGAGACTATTGTATAGAACAATCTTAATACTTGAGGATGCTAGGTTGTATTAAATAATAAACATCTTATAAAACGGTGCTCAATTTCGATTTTCCGAGCATTGTATGTTTCGATTTTTTCAACACGTTAAACAAAAATAAAAGTAATGCGAAGACGTTCGAATATATCAGAAGATACGGAAATGAACTGCGAATGCTTATCTGCTTAGACGCCAACAAAGTTGGTGCGATGAAACGTTATGCGACGTTGCCCAATAGTACATTAAGATTTTCTCAGCATCGTGAGTTTTCATGAAGATATCGTTTGTTTCACTTCCCATACAGACATTCTCAGCTGATTTATAATTGAATTCGCTTTCAAAAATCTTTTCTCGTGTTTCACCTGGGATTAAACAAGTGGCTTATAGATCGTATCATTCGTGGTAGGGCTTCGTTCTCCTGAGCCACGTCTCCCATGCAGTTGGGAGGGCCATTACACTTCAAATTACTTCATTTTACACTTAGAAATTATTATATTCTTTATAGAAAAGTATTTTTTGGAAACAAAATTTCGTCAATCCATAGAAATAAATACAAAATTCTGCAATTTTTCTTTGTATTGTTATTTGTTGAAATTATTTCTTTCATCTACGACTGTAAGTAGAAATGTTTGCAATACCTTATCTGATCAGACGACCTCGTGTTTCTCAGTGGAGGGGGAATTTGACTTACACGAGCTTAGCAAAGTGAACCTTGCGAAGTATTCTACAGCCATATCTCATCATGAGAGCTCCGTTAGGGAAAAAGTGATTGCGTTGGTGGAAAGTGCCAATTTCAGTGCCTCGGCAGCTAGAAGGCAATATAGAGTAAGTCGGAGAACTGCTTACAAGTTGGTTCAACAATATCGTGAAACTGGGGAGGTTGGAAGGCGTGCTGGTACTGGATTGTGGCGAGTGCCTAACGAAGCCCAGGACGCAGTCTTGGTGAACCAGGCTAAGGAGAATCTTTTCCGCTCTTCAGAACAGTTAAGGCGCCTGTCTAATTTTCCCGGTTGCGCGAGAACTGTTAGAAACCTTCTGAGATATAATGGACTCCAATCTAGGAGGGCAGCGACAAAGGAGGCGCTTTCCGAGGAACATAGAGTATAGGTTAGCATTTGCCGAGGAAAACATTAATCGTAATTGGGGAAACGTGATTTTTCCTCTGGAAATGATGGACCCGTGCGCGTATATCGACCTCGTGGAACCCCACATTATCCTGAGTATGTGAGAGAGAGTGCACGATCTGGACGCGTATTTGTTGCGTGTTGGGGCTGGATAAGTTCTTGCGGTGTAGGCGTTCTGCACAGAATACAAGGTCGTCTTGATGGGCATCATATCTTGCGAGATATTATGATCCCTTCGGTGCGGCAATTGTATCCTGCTGAAGAACTATATTTTCAGCATGATAATTCATCTGTCCAAACGTCTCGTTTGGTGCAGGAATGGATTGCAGAGCAGGAGGAAGTGGAAATTCTCCACTGGCCCCCGCAAGCCCCTGACCTCAACGCAATCGAAAACGTGTGGGCGGAGACGAAGCGTGTCATGGCCGAAAATTGGCCTGATCCACCTCCCACAACCACTGATACGCTCTGGGATGTATGTGAAGCGTGGGAGGAAATTGCCAACAGCACGACTTATGCGTCAACCTTAGTTAACTCAATCCCTAGACGGTTGCAAGACGTGAGACAATGACGGGTATTGGATTCATGAAGTGAACAAAACAGCCCTTTTAAGGGTTCAAAAATAGAAACAAAGATATCCACAACTTAGCGAGCATTGAATACTTTGCTTAAAAGATGTTTAGTTTTAGTTAAAGTTTGAAGGTAAGAACTTAAAAAGTGGATTTAGAACCAGGTAAATTCACTTCACACTTTCCATCTAGCGAGCACATTAGCAATGTGCCAAACAGCCTGTGTAAAACCTAACGTTCTTACTTCTGATTCCATGAGATTAAATTATAAGATCTTTTGAATTACACAAAAAACGTATTTTAATAAAATAAAAGCATACCTAACCTGATCTTTAACGGTTATTAATTATCATTAGAGTAATACGGCTATTATTAATTTTGTCCTTCACTCTACCGCATCTAAAATTATCCAAGTGTAATAAAGACGAGTAGTTTTTCATCCTCTGTATTTCTATTCTTAACAAGGCATACAAATACGAATGCTATATCAATGCCACGAATACTGTTAGTTTAATTCAATAAGTGCATATAACTTTTTTCTTTATTAAATTTTGTGCTACAAATGTATATGATAAATCTAGATGCTATATGAATGTAGTTTATTGAAAATATTGTTTGGATATAAATTAGACAACGTAAGGCATATCCATTTCCTATTCAATATTTTTATTACAATCAAGTATACTTTTACATAGTTCCTTACCCAAAACTTCACATATTTTGGTGAGCGTGGTAAACAATGCTATAGTGTATTAACATATAACACATTTCAGTCAGAATTAGAAATTCTCGAATTGCTTTTTGTATTGTTTTCTTTAAAAATTTGTAGAATTGATTGCTTTTTAATTCAATATTGAATAATTTCTGCATGGGTTAATTGAAATAACAAAAACTTTAAAATATTCCTCCTGAAATATATTATTAAATACTATCATTCACAGATGAACAAACTAGAAATAACTTAAGAGATCAAGTATAGAAATGATTTAAAAGAAACGAACTAATGAAATAAGGAATAATTATACGTCGTATACTTAGGAAACGTTTCAGCGTAATGCAGATTAAACTTCGAAAGTGTTCCAACTTTATCTCCTTTAGTTGCTAGCCACATTGCCAGATTGTCGTAATGCGACGTTGCCGCATTGCCAATTGCTCAGCGTATGTTTTAAGATTTTCCTAAGCAATGTGAGAGCATGAATTAAGGTTTCGTTCATTACAGCTCCCAAAAAGATAATACGAGGTCATTTGATGCATAAACCATTTTAAAAAATCAGTGCGTAAAAGTCATCGGGAATCGAACCAGAGGCCAAGCGACAGTAGAATTACAATAGAGCTTTATTTCTCTCCGCCAAATATCTTTTTACTCAGACGGTATAACATTTGTTGAAAATCTCTACGTCTCTATCGATCACATAGGAAACCTATTTAACGTGTTTTGAATGGTTGATTTCGGCCAGGTTAAGAAAAAATGACCCTTTTTGTCAATGGAATAATTAACATTTAACTTGCGAGACCCACAGACCTCTCATGCGGTCCATTAGAAATTATTATTCTCATACGTTGGGACTCCCTTGGGAATTACTTGAATGTGGATCGAAATTCTCCGATTTTTATGTGCAAGACAAAAAGAAATCTCTTGAATTGCGATTAAACCGCACAGCCAGGTATCAGATTAAAAACATAGCGTGTATAAGTTGGCATTAGCTAGGAAAAGCATGAATCAAACAGGAGAAATGAGATTTTCTCAGACGAGACTGATCAGATCAGCAAGATGTTTCATCGTGAATGATTTCCCAGGGGGAAATAAATATTACATACCGTAAATGTAAGGAATGGAAGGCTCACCCTCATATATACGGTCTGTAAGACGCTTGATATAGACTTCTTTGGCATAGACTGAAGCGTCTACGAGCAAAGCGACGCCAAGGTGTGCCCGTAGGCCGTCTTCTATGTCCTCCCTATAACAGGAATGACCACGAGAGATAAGTGTTTTGGTGAGAGATGCGTTTCTTGAAGACATACTATTTGAGGAGAACGACGAGACAGTAAGTGCTTTAGGTCATCTGAGCGGACAGGAAATTAATTCAGATTTCAGGGACGAATAAGTTCTTGAGTTTCTCCGCTCTTTCTTCGATGTTTGGATTTTTTCCTGTGGACGACTATAGTCAGTCCCTGCTGTGGTCTTCTCCCCAGGAGTCGCCGTGATCACTGCTTAAATGATCACTTGCAGACATAACAAGTCCACTATTTCTGCTCCTTAAGCGTAGGCCACTAGAGGAAGTAGAGGCGACATGGAAATGACTTTAAAGCGTCAGTTCTTCGGGACTGAGGGGAGCGAGTTCGTCGCCGAGGACGACCCCGAAATTTTCTTCGGGGAGAATTGTTTCTTCGCGGGTTTCGCCTGCTGAATGTTAGTAGAAGTTGAGGTAGAGACATACAGATTTTTGTTTGGATATCTTATACTTTGTAGGTATAAGGATTTTGCACACTAGAAATTCGTCTTTTAAGAGAAAAGGATCATCCAATGATGCCTGAACACCGGAATTACGCATCTTGAGTTTTTCTATTTCCTCCAAAACCACCTTACAGCCAAAAGAAACTGTAGATGGTTTCGGTGCGGTGACTGCTGTGCAAATGATTTGGTGATATTTATCGGATTTTTGATATGGTAGCGACGCCTGGCCTCGGGAAAAGACACCCTTTCCGTAACGCGAATTCTTTGGATGTGTTTCTCCATGATATATTTTGCGCAGTTGTTGGAATTGTTTGGATGGCTTTCCTTACAATTCACGCAGCACGGAGACGACGAGCAAGCTGACGACTCGTGCGTCGGCTGTCCGCAAATCACACACTTAACTCAGGTTGACTTGTACCGGTCGAGTGTAACCGAATCTCTGGTACTTGAAGCAGCGCAGAAGATTCGGTACATACTGACGCAAACGCAGGGTATAAGAACCGCAGGATATGGTTTCCGGTAGAGGGCTTATCAAACGTGAGAACCAGTGTGGAGGTGGGGACTAAATTTCCCTGCAACTTCCTCTTAATTCTGCCTATATTTACCACGCCTTGGGTCTCAAAGATTGCCTTCAAGTCTTCATCTGACTCATGCGAAAAGTCTGCGTGATTTACGACGTCTGTGCACATGGTCAAGCTACGATGTGTTGCTTTCTTGATTTTAAGATCAGCAATTTCTTGCAGTTTTCAAATGCTCTCGATCTGCTTATCTATGCGTGCCACCAACAGAATTTCACCATTCCGCTGGGGTGCCAGGGTTGACACGAGGATATAGCGGGGGCACGCAGGGTTCTTTAAGCAGGGTTGCTCCAACGCCGCGGATCAGCGGGAAGGACCTCCTGCCCCTCCCCCTGGAGTTCAGTCGAACACCTAGTCCGAGCCAATTGCTCGGGGGTGAGTTAGCCCCCGACCGCCCGTCTAGAAGAGGCCGAGGCCAAAGCAAGCGTATTGCCACACATACTTCTCGGTATGTTTGCTTCAACTCACCAGGACACCCATTCCCTCCGAAACTGGTCACCCTGCACGGCAAACACATGGGTGAGCGTTCAACACACAGAGAAGGCCAGTAAAGAAGATAAAAGCGAAACAACTAAGTAAATAGGAGAAAAGTAAAAGAAATTAAATATTTGAGAGCCTTCTCTGTTCCCACCCTCAGGACGTGGACCGACTCACTTCGACGGTAGTAACTTAAGAAGTTCCATTCCTTACTGAGTGGGCTCACATCCAAGTTTCCCCAGCGTGCGTCTAGAGCGGGTGTGGCCTATGCGCGTTACGTTTTTGATTGGCTGCGCCATTTTTCATTCAATGCGGAGCGACTTTAAAATTCCAAGATACATTACTATTGAATTCATTAATGTCACTTTATTTTCTGTCGGCCAGTAAACCTCCCAAAACTCGAGAACCACTTATCCGATTTTCGTGATTCATTTTAATCACAATGTTCTCTGGCAAGGCAAATATATATATATATATATATATANGAGACCGTAGATTAAATAAGTGTTTGATTCATTCACGTTCTCAAAATTAATGAAATGTAGAGTTCAGAAAAAGTAGCCAGCAAAGGATGAAGTTAGAAACATGTTCAAACACGCAAGCGAGCAGAGAGAGTATTTTCCGAAAAGCAACAAAAGATTCTTAGAAATTGGAGAATACAAAAGAATCATAAGTTACTGTTCTTAAAAAACAAAAAGAAACGCCGCCGAGTACCACCCAAATGTAGGATACAAGTTCAAACACGCAGCAACATTTAGGAAAAAGAACCTTTGTCAAAATTTATTCTAAAAGACAACCCGCGAAAGGGACGGATTTCTGGGAATATTATTTTCCCTGAACGATAATAAAACGCATCTTAAGAGAGGCCGAAGTGGAAGCGTCGCAGGATCTCTCTGGGGACGTAGCTCGTGTTGGGTTGCGCAAAATGCGGAAAAGAATCAAAGGGTCGCGCCAGACTACTGCGGGAAAGATTTCTAGTAATAAAGCAATAAAAATAAGAATCAAAGAGAGGAACCGCCAGTACAGCTGCGCAAAATACCACGACGTAGGTTATTGTTCGAAAAACAAAATGGTGGAACGACACATTTCGGCAACATGCAAAGTTTAGGAATAACGAAAAAGAAAAACCACGAATCAGAGAGCAGAAGGGGCGGAGCAATAAGCGTCTATTGGCAATACGAAGTTTCGACAAAATGCTTTTCAGAAATAACCAATCAAAATTGTAGTGAGGAGAGCAGCAAAAAGATATTGGAGAGTAGAGATTTTAAATGGGAGTCGGTCACATGACCAATTTTTGCGATAAAAAGAGTGGACACAGCTTTTAGGATGGATTGAATTGGTTGAGATGTTGGTTGGATTGAGTGAGATTGAGGGGAGATGAGAGACTATTACGAGACCGATTAGAACTTTGCTAGGGCAGACGAGGCCAGTGCGTGATCATCAATTGATCCATGTATTTTCGGTCATCTGCGAGTGGAAATTCATAAGTTTACATTTTACAAAAGTTATTTTATTGGAACTCCACATTTCAACTTGTTTTATGTTACAAGTGTTAACTTTAATTGACATCCGAGATACAGTGCGCATCGTGAAAGGTTGTCCAGTTCGGGATAATGAAGAATTGTTCAGCGAGTGCATCAAAATTTTATTAACATTCCGAGATTTGGGAAACTGAGTTTGGCTCGTGAACAATATTCCGCGAACTGGTGTGAATTCGAATCGCAGGAAATGCTAAATTCAGTAAAGCAGACGTGACAGTATTACATTTAAAAAATTTGAATAGTGATCAATAAAAACAGCACTGGAAAGTAGTGTTAATAACAAGTTCGTAACCAGTAAGAACATCGACCAGGACATAAGTTGTCTCCAGCGAGTAAAAAGCAGCAAAATTCAGAGATAAATTGTCCGCATTAGAATCATTAATGTACAATTGTAAGCCGAGACACGGCAGTGTTCTTGCAAAGCAGCAAATACCGTGAGTGCACTTTATTTTCAGCCAGAAGGCATGGTGTTTGCACATAAACAAGTGACCACGAAGTTACAATTAAATGTTGCAAGGAACTAGTAATTAAGAAGTACGCAAAGTGATTAGCGGAGCATAGTACGACCCTGAAACAATTCGCGATAGTGGAGCCAGTCGACGACAGTGCAGTGGAAAAGTCAAAAACGGTCGAACAGTTACGGAGCGAGCATCGAAGTGGTGTCCTAAACATCAACATAAGAATCACTGTGAACTTGGTCAACATCGAGGAAAACATCAGTAAATACATAAGTGTCAAAAAGTGTAATATTTTTGCTAAGGGCAAATGAATTGTAACGAGAGGTAATTAGGCCCAGTGTCAAGTGTGGTATATGTGCGTAAACATTGTAAGGTCAATGACCAGCTAAGCCCAGAGGCAGAAATAGTGGTACCATTTCTCAATATAACAAGGGAGAACTTTCTTTGCGCAGTAAGCGTCATGATGTCTAGTGATCTTGTAATTTATGTATAATCAATTAGTGCTGAATGATCATTTCTGTGTGTGTAAATCACATGAATAGTCTCTACCAGATAATAAAAACATTTCATGTCGTTTGAACTTCATATTGTTTTTAATTGCAAGGCGTTCCCATAGAAGCGAGAGTTCAGTTCCCAACCTTTTGATAATTAAATATGTTTTCTAAATTCTGAGACAATTTTTATTTAATTATTATTCATTAATTGTTTATAACAATCAAATATAAACCAGAAGTCTCATTGGTACCCGAACATGTGACCATAATGAATATTCAATTTTTATTTTATTAAATTTTTTTGTTTATGTTAACAACAATTTAAATTGTTTATAACAATTACCGAGAATATATATATAATTATATATATGCATAGCAACCATGAATGGCAATATTGTTCTCCTCAAAGAGATCTACAAAATAGTAAGCGATAGCATATGTATATCTACAAGCGTTACCCAAATCAGTGAAAAAAATATACATTAAAATACTTTGACTTAAAAGGGTAATTCAAGTAGATAAAAATAAATTCTAATCCAATTAAATCCATTCTGTTTTTTGTGCATTGAAAAAAGATGAAAACTGTCTTTAAACCTTATAATGTACACAAATAGTTTAGATTTTACAATCGTTTTATTTTACAAACGGTCGCGGCCGCATCCCCTGTGCCCGTCACGTGTTGCCTCGGGAGGACCAGACAAGCATTTGACTGGCACGTTACCTTGTGGTGCATCACGTGAAACAAACATTCTCTACTTACATTAGTGTATTTGAATCACGCGCCACTTTGACTGAAACGTGGCGGGGTAGATCGGCCACTCTCTGTAGACGTACTGAGTTTTGCGAGAGGAATCCAGAAACAATTGCCAATCGCGTGTGGCAGGAGGCATGCAGCGAGGGGTGAATTCTGTTATGATTTATTGTATTGTTTGAAATTGTCCAATGTTCTGATGAAAGTAAATTTCGCTTACGTTGAATCATATAGTTGAATATTTTTTTATATTAAATAGCAATTTCAATGCATTATTCAGATTAAACAATAAGATAACCTGACAAATAAGCAATTTAACATTCACTCTCTTACTTTGACAATCAGGTACATTATTCTTGAGTATTCATTAATTCGTTCTGATTTATTCTTTGGCAGAGTTGGGTTCCAGTATGTGTAATGTGCTGCAGCGTTATTTTGTACAAAAAGTTGTTTCTTAAACAATATGTAATAAAAATGAAACAAAATATGTATGTGAAATTGTAATGAATGTACTGCCAGAAAAAGCAGCTACATGGTGCGTATGACCATGTTTCTTGCTTATAGAGCTTTATTCAGAAAACCTTAGTTTCGCCACAGAACGGCAAAAACCACGAGCGAGCATCCAATAGGTGGCAATTAGGGGTACGTGGTTCCAAAAATTTTGGGGAACGTTTCCAAACTCAAATGCATATTCTTTCTGTGTGTGAACCCTTAAGGATTGCAGTGAACTAGAGCGAGAAATGCATGCATTCTGTCGTTGTGTCGGAGCTGCTTCCAGTTGCCGCGTGAACGTACTTGAAGTATTTTCAGGATACTTACATGTTCTGTTTACGGTCAAAAAAACTTCAAAATTTACAGTAAATGTGTATTAATTTCCTAAAAGAGCATACCGATGAGTGGATAACGACTTGGATGAATTTCTGTAAATGAAAGGTCCTCGAATGCAGTTCAATGTTACAACACGTGAGAAGTCCAATTTATTATATGTAGACTCATTCCACGTAGAAGAATCAGTCCTCGTCTCAATCCGGGAGCAGTGCCTACTCTTACATTTCCAAACGAGGTTCCGGAGGGAAAATAGGCCAGGTATCACTACACGTAAAGAGCAGGTGAGAAATTATTTCCGTTTATTGACTAAGATGCAGGACCCATTTCAATAATTGGGAACAATATCGATGTAAATGATGCATCTTGCTTGATGAAAATAGTGACGTCGGCACTAGGGCATGGATTTGTGCGGTGCTGTCGTCTCTATGGATCAGGAAGCGCCTGCGAACAAGGAAAAAATTGTATTATGTTCCTTTCTCACGAACGATAAAAAACAATTTTTCACATGTCCAATAATGTAAAAATACATAAACAAAAATAACCGAGGGTGGAGTTCAGAATGAGCAATTATATCTTAACAAATCCCGTAGTTGTTCGCGTATTATGGACTACTTAAGAGGTTTTGCATACCAGAGACGGCACATAAGGAAGACTCACATGTATCCAAGGAATAAGTAAACACTCAAGGTTACGTAGAATGTGGCAACATGCAGAAAAGTGGGATGTCATTTGCTGAATGTTTATAGTACACTATGCTCCATGCCTCAGTCACCAAACGTTTGATTTACATGTAACTCATTGGATGTTTATAGATAAAAAGCCGGCAGTATGGCTTCAGTATAACAGCCAAAAGATAGTCGCAACATCTCGACCCAACTTAAAAAATTATTTGAACGCCATAAAATCTGGTACAGTAACATCTCTTCCTCCTTCATCTGTTTTCTTCTGCTCGTCACGTCTGCATCGGCTGACATTCCATGAACGGTATTTCCTTCATCTCTTATTTTAGACAGGTTTTTTTTTAATTTTTTCCTTAAACATGGTGTAGCGACTTTGGTTACAAGAAGCAACATAGGACAAGTGAATATTCTATGGACTCAACGCTGTTTCATGCCAATGAGTGACATCTCTCGATAGTTGAGCTCCTGTGGATTATTTACTGAAATCTCATAGGTTTATTAAAAAATCACGCCACTGAATTAGGGAAATTGTATTGATGAACGAGCCTTCAATCATCACGAAGTGTATAGGAACTTAATTCTGTTTCCTCGCCAGAACTACAAATTGCTTTACGTAAAATTGACCAAGATGGACGATCGCTATGCAGTTCGAAACATGATCGACCTGAGACGTCACGGGTTGGCGCGCGGATCGTCGTCGCTACGAACATTCATCCGACTAGCAGACGCTCTAATTCTCCTTAACTCGCTCGCCCACTTCTCGTCTGGCGGCCACGCCGCCGTCTCCAAATCGGCCTGGAGACACCACGCTTGTCTCGTTTGCCTTTTCACAACAAGGATGGCCACGAAACGATGTTGTGGTCAAGTATTCTCGCGCTCATCTTGAAGCCATGCTTTCGACCATAATCCATTCGCTACATCGTGGAGCCGGCCCCTCAACATCAATCCAACGTAGTCTAAGCTGAACGACTCTCGTTTCATTTCTGCACCTCATCCAGATTTCATCGAGCACTCAGTTTTTGAATTTCTTATTTTAATGGTTTATTTTGCTAGTTTCAATTTCATTTTACCAAATTATTTTGTTGGCACTCCTATATTTCAACTCAACAACCAAATGTACCGCAATTTTCCCTTAAATTCTGTACACATGTTGTCTCAACATACGTTATATTGTCACCTGCCTTCTATAATTTTAAACGTAATATTTGTTTCAATTATATCTTCTACCTTCATTTCTTTGATGTAATTTGCTCCCTCCACCTCCGTATAATTCGCAATACCATGTTAATATGGCTTACTGTCTCCTCTACTCTGCCGCGTACGCACTTTCCAGATCCTAGCTTCCTAAATCTATGTAAGTGTTCGTTCATGTCTTCGTGTTCCAATAATATCTGCGTCATTTCCCCGTGTGGTTGAAACCATTTTTTGTTTTTATGAGCAAATTTTACACCAGGTATCATATTACACGCCTTCTTTTGGCATTCTTTGTAGGTGCATATAGTAAGATGGAAAATTCGAGCACGGTGATGAAGTCAAGACAGACCCCATTTTTTTTGGAATTAATGCGCACTGGCCTAAAATAAAGTCATTTAGAATCATTAAGTTTCATTTGACTGTAAGGAGACTTGATATAGCGTTCCTAGAGATGCGATTCTCCTTCACAAGTTACTGTACAAATAAAAAGAATGGAGTTAAGAAATTATCCAAAAGGTTGTGATTGCTCTTTTATTATATAATATTCATATATTAGAGAGCAATAAGTCAACCAATAAATGAAATGGATATTGATTTAATTATAATAACAAGTATTAGACATCATGATAAACATATTTAATTCAGCATTTCCAATTTACTACCGAACAAAATTTTACATATAACTTTACTAGTAAAAAAGATGAGACAAAACGTCAAAGGAGCATTATGTAATATAATCACAGCAATGGCACTACAACCAAGTTCAGATAAGAAGAGGGAAAATCACAATCATCAAAACCATTCCAACAAATGGGTGGTTTAACTGTTATGTTTACATACAAATTACTAGCCTCAGTTTCAACGCTGAAATATTGATTTTCTTCATATATACAACGAAAGCTGGGGAAATTCAAATGTCTAGAATAATCATGATACGTCTCAGCTTCATTTATTTCTTGCAATATTATTTAATTTTTAAATCAAAACAAGAAGCGGAAGATGAATTAAAATTATTCACTGCTACCACGTTCGTCGTGTGAAAAAATCCAAACAGATTCCAAGGATTAATCAAAGAGTAATTGTAACATTACTTCTGTAGAAAACTATTTTATTTCACAGATTACTAAATAATTCCAAGGATTGTAAAGACTCTTTCTTGTACAAGTGATGGATACAAATAAATGCTCCAGATGTATATGATTTCGTAAGGTATCCGATAGATAAAATAGGCGAAAATGACCGTTTTCTATACTTCATACTGGCGAAGTATGTTCGTTGACGTCATCAGCTTCGAGCAACCACGAAAGTGAGGTCGACTTACATTCTATGCACCTTGCTCATTTGTCTCTCTTGTAGGAGCTTTATTTTCCTCTCCATCCTATGGACGTCTCACTTATATCTTCACCTTAAGGTGTTATGTGTTTTCTCATTTTCGCTCCGAGCACCCATTTTTGGAGCTACTATCCTACACATTTATAGACATCATTCCTAATATTACATTGAGTGCGTCTGTTGTTTTTCATGTTCCAGAGTCGTATAGTGTAGAGTTTTTCTAGGTAGTAGAATCTTTTATCTATCCTCGTATTCTTCGGCACTCAATACGATATACTCATCCATACGCCATGATCAGAACTATCACGCTCTAATAGAGTTGCATTAGCTGTTTGTTGCCAACGTTATATTTGAATATTCCAATCCTTTGTAGTTCGTACAACGTTGCACTTTGTCTTATTTATTTTATAAATAATGATATCTTTGTCTATACTTTACATGGCTTTTGAAATTAAGTTCACAATCCCACATTATCCCTAAATATATCACTTTTAGTTCTATCTGCCGACGTTTTCTTGTAATCGTATGGCGGGTACTCTTATGAATATGTTTCATACCAAAAACATACATTTTCTTTCTTGCAATTTTCAGTCCATTTCTGTCACTGTACATTGTGACAATATTCTATTACCCATCTCTATTTTTCTCTGGGATCTGCATTCTACTAATTTTACAATATCGTCTGCATATGCCACTTCTTTACATTCTTGTATTTTTTTTCAGGCGTAATACAATGATCATCAAATCCGAGAACAGTGGATCTCCGTGTGAGCCCTATGACCATCTCTCATCGTTTTTTCATATTACTATTTTCTGATCCTACTTCAAGATACGAATACTTTTCCGTAAAGTAAACTACGATTAAATTGTATCTTGATTTATTTACTCTATAATACATCGATTTTCCGCAATACTGTTCCCAAGCATACATTATTGAAGCCACCTTCAATGACCAAAAATATATCTTCCCCACATTCTCATTCTACTATCTCCGTTGGTGAGATTGATTTCTCTATTCTGTAAGCGTTGCTCTTTCTCTAAATGGTCTACAATTCCTATGAAATTTGTTAAGACTGTGTTTATTACCTTCTTAAATTTAAGAAGGCAGTAGGTATATATACTTCAAAATATGCACATTTTGGCGATCTTCCATTGCCTCGGTAATATTCCACTTCTTAGACAATCGTTGAAAATTTCCACCAACTCTTCGCTTCGTACTTCATGTTACTTTCAGTTGTTCGTTAGATATTACATCGTGCCCAGGATTCTTACTAGCCGTAGTTTGGGCATTACATTATCTACATCATCTTCCGTTACCTCCGCGAAATCTCTCTCGTCTACCATTATAGCCCATTCTCTATTTTCATTGTCTTTTGGTACTACAACATGAAGGCTTTTCCCTGTATCATTATAATTATTTGTTTTCTCAACATTCGTTATCAGCGTGCTCCACATAGTCTTTGTAATCTAGTTATGTGCAATCTCAAATGGCATCTATACTAATAAAAGTTAATTCCATGGAGTTTCTGTTGGAAGAAAAAGTACCCAATGAAATAATCTGAAATATTTAACGAAACTCCTTTGGGATAGTAGCAAGTGTAATGCAAAATATAGTGATTATTGATAGGGTACAAGAGAGTTGAAAATGAAAAACCTGGTTTCTTCGACGTAGACATGTTGATATGTTCATGGTATCCTGAAGCTTACTGATGTGGCCCCTCGAAAGCCCCGATAAGTTCCTTGGTGTATGCTTCGAAAATCTATTGATCATGTACACTATAAGACGAACTCGCGCCGAATGTGATTTGTAAGAAGATCTGCATATTACTGTCTTATATTAAAAGGTGCTTCAAAATTTGTTCGAGCCAGTGTTTCTTGATTTGTTTTCACATGTTGGAGCATACTCTACCTTGAAAACTTTTACATCGAATTTCATTCGCTCGGTGGACCCACCTCGGTGGACTCACGTGGAGATGTATTCGAACTTCTTTGAGAACGGAGTTTGGAGAATACTATAATTATATGCATTGATTGTTCAACTATCAGTGGAAATTTCTATTTTATATTCATTTGAATTAAAAGCACCCGAGTGTTCAGTCTTAATGAGTGCATGTTTCTTGATTAGTCTGACTTAAGACTTATTTACTTGCATGTTTGGAGCTAGGAGAACACTTCTTGAAATTTATCACGTAAGATTGGTTGTTATATATGAGAACCTATGTTTTATACACGAAATTGGCAGGTCCTGTTTGAATGCTGTTATGTTCTGAATGTATTTCTAAATAGCATTTCTTGACATTTTAAAATCATTTCATATTACTATTTTTTCACACAGATTTTCCCATGAGGTATGTAGATCGGTTCTGATTAAATACTGGAAAATTTCCTTATCTATTTTAGGTAAAATTTAGGGCTTTAATTTCTTTTGCAAAATTATTACGATAGAAAATTTTAGATATGGGGACTGTATACATATTTTGCTTGTAAAAATTTTCCTTCTTCCAAATTAACTTAAAGCTTCAAATTGTAGAAAAGAAACTAAATATAACAATAAAGAAATTGGTCTAGATATCGACAATTTTGTTATATTTTTATGTGAATGATTCAAATGTTCTCCTTTAATGTGATATTTCTTATGTACAATTCTTCCTTTGAGTAGGATGATATAGGACATGGTAATGGGAGAACATACTGGGAAGGAAGAAATCTGTAATGAAGAATGGCGCTAAACGCCACGGTGAACGCCTAAGTACAATATGCAAGGGAAAACAGAAGTTTTGAACAAGTGAAGGAGATATTGACCAGAGTCATAACGAGAATATATATTTGCAGACCGAATGGAATAGGAGATCCAAATAGTGGGAGATTCCGTAGATAAGGAAATATGAAACCAATTAGAGAAGAAAAAATTCTAGTTTCAGATACGTAATCGCCACATTTATGGGATACCGACATTCAAGACGTTAATTAGAAAGTCAATTATACACATAGCTATATAAACACAACCACGGATCACAGAGAAGATAGGAAACGACCATAATACGATAGAATAAGAATGACAGAACAACCGGATACAGAAGATGAAATTAATTTCTGACAAGTACATTGGAAACGATGGGATAAAGAAGGGAATAAATGAGCAGATGTAGAACGGAAAGGACTCAGGCGCACATGAAGAAAACTTACAAAATAACATCGAGGAGAATCACGCTCTTCTGCAGGTGGAGAAAAGGGATCCGGGGAAGACAGCAATGGTGGGATGAGTTAAATGTACTGAAAAAGGAAAAACTATTACGACAGAAGTATCAAATACAAAGCAGAGACTGACGAAAGAGAAAACGGGCATAGAGACCGTAAGGCGGCAAAGAAAAAATGCAAAAAGAAAATTGCGGAAAAGAAACGACAAACTAAAAGATTTTTAAAATATTGTACACGGATTTTAGAAGATACTTTACGAGGATCCTATATCATTTGCACTTGCAATCTGAAAAAAAAACATTGTATGGAACAATATATGTGCAGCAGCCTTTGTAGGCGCCGGGTGGCAGGAAAAATATACTGCTCGAGGACCAACCATACTGTCCGTAGTCAGAGATGGACAATCCGATATCAATCCCCTACTGTGGGCTTCTCTGTCATATTTGTAGAGGTCGTAGACTGTGCTGGAGTACTCCAAAAGATGAACCGGCGATAGAGCCGCAGACAGGCCAACGGCACATGCTCGAACCCGAGAGAAGATACAAGTTATTATTAGGATTTGTTGACTCTTCCTCGCTTGTTTTATGCCGAAAATAATATTTCTCGTTACCTACTTTGAAATTTGTACTACATCTCGCGCTCAGCTCTATAAACGTTTAAATCGCTTCCTACATTCACTTTCACACTCTTCGGTACTCTTTTCTCAGATGTTTCCTTCCTTCACCAAAGACACGTCGTCTGCGTATAATTATCTTTAGTTCGACGTGGATGAAGTGGCTGTTTCCCTGGGTGCACCCTCACGCTATGCTCTTAATGATCCTTTCCGAGCCTGTCTCCGAAATTTTATGTAACTATTCTCAGCGAGTTTTTCTGTCTCTCCCATATCTTCCAATTGTCCAAGCACTGTGTCCCTTCTATATCGAAGGCTTCCTTCCGTTGTTTATCATCCCCAGCAAGTTGTTTACCACATTCTCTGTGCCTTTATCTTCGGTTAACCTATATTGGCGATAGTTTATTTTCCCACTTAGTTTTCTCATATAAGATCCAATCACTCCAATAACGGGTAGCTAAGAAGACGGTCTGTAAGATCTGATCCCTATTGTATACTTTTAGAAAAAATTCACGTCTTCATTCATCTCTACCTTCGAGGTTCTGGACGAATAGCCATTTTAGAGCACATGTTGAAAAAATTCACTTTTTCATATATTCCTATCGCCTTTTTATCTCACTAGTTATGTTATATCCTGTATTGTATTTCAAAAAACCAATCTAATACAACAACAGATGTATTTATTCTTACTCGATTTGAAGTACCATGTGCGAGAAATGAAAACAAAGTAATCATTAACTTGTTCATCAGAAATAATAAGTAAAAAATTAAAGACAGCACGCCAAAAATGATCAATTTTGCCTAGGCTCTTGTTCAGCAAAGTTGGTCAATGTCTCTTACTTCAGCGACGTTCACTCGAACTTTTCTTACAAGCAGCAGTACACTTCTGCCGTAGCCTAGGTCATCTTGCAGCGTAATCGTACATGGGCCCGCAGTCTCGCTTCGTCGTAGACACTTGAGTTGCTCTTTGGGCAGCTGTCCTTCCTCTGCCCAGATATTACACGGCGACCCTCTTTAGACCCCACCGAATTGGGGGGTGGTAAGGCAAAGGTTGCAGTCTCACCTCAACCGAAGTTTTGAAGTTTAAAGGCACTGTGTCTACTTCTAATTCAAACACGGCGTGCGTAAAACGTAAACTCCACACCAAATTATTCTAATTCACTTATTGTTATTAGTTCTCTTTTTCTGGGTTTGTGGTTCGGGCGTAAGTTACAATACTTTCTCTATCATAATTTTCGCAGTTTCTTGCCATCCGGTGAATAATCCTGCTGCACATATAATTCTTCTTCTTCCTGGCTTTATCGCAATTTATGTGGGGTCAGTCCTAATACTTCTGCGGCACTCCGTACGGTTGTGGGTTGTCTCGTCCGTTGTATTCGTCGCAATCATGTCACTTTTTATCGTTTGTTTCCAGATTACCGGCGGTCGTCTTCGGCCTCGGGCTCCATGGAAAATACTCGTTTAGTTATGTAGTCATCCTCACGCCTCATTACGTGACCATACCAGCGCAGATGGGCTTCTCTCTGCTTTTCAGAAATGCACGCAAACTTGAAGGAACGACGGATGTATTCATTTCTTACTTTGTCAAACATTTCTACTTTGCCACCACCCGACCAGCGAAGCATCTTCATCTGTCACGTGCATTGTATTTTTCTTGTCGGCCAGCATTCAGAGCCATAGAGAGAACTGGTCTTACTGCTTTTTAATAAACGTTGCCTTTTATTTTGACCAGAATACAGGTCGCTGAGTGATCTCCACTTAATCTATTCTGAATCTGTTCTAAATATCTTCATTGGTACAGGCTTTTGACGTAACAGTGGATTCAAGATATATAAACTCTATTCTTCCTTTTCAGTGGTTTGTTTGAGACAAGTGGGAATGGGATGTCTCTTACATTTATTCCAGTGAAGTTGCAGTACATATATTCCGTCTCCTGTCTACTGACTCTGAGACCTCTAATGTCCAAAGATTCCTGCAATCTAATGAGAACTATTTGCACTTGTTAGTGATTCTGCTATCAGAACCATGTCACCAGCGTACTGACCACGGTGTCCGCTTCTGGATGTCTTTCGTGATAGAATCAATAACTACGTTGAAAAATATCACGCTAAGGATCGAGTCTTGATGAGCATTCATGTTGACCTCGAAGGATTTGCTTTTTGCCGTTGCGTTAACACATTGTTAATACATGTCCTCAAGGAGTTCAATGTAGAGCTCCGGCGCGAATTGCGCTCTTAGTGCCTGCCAAAGATTTTCGTGGTTGGCGGTGAAAAACTTTCTCGAAGTCAATAAAAATAATATGAAGATCTATTTTGCGTGCCTTATACTACTTTTCCATGAGTTCTTTTACGGAATGAATGGCAAGTTGTCCTCACGTCACTGAAACCGCACTGGTTCGGAGTGTCTATAGTAATATTTGTAAGCCTTTTTACGATGACATTTTCCCAGATTTTTACAGCTTCAAAGTTAGTTTGATTCCTCTAGTTCCCTAAGTCCGCGACGTCTCCTTTATTCTTATAAAAGGGTATCACATTACTTGTTCTCTACATACCTGGTATATTACCTCTTCCAAAGATTGTGTTAAAGAGGTTACTGAGCAATGCTACGCCAGTGTCACCCATGTCTCCATAGTTCGGCCGGTATTTCGTCTGTTTCTGACCCTTTCTTATTTTTCATTCTTGAGATGGATGCTCCGACCTCGCGAGATAAAATCTCGTCGATTGGTCCTTCAGCAGGTGGAATCAGCGGAAATGGTTCCTGAGGAAGAGAAATGCTTGGTAGTATTCCTCCCATCTTTTGTTCACACCTTCATCTGTCGCTAACAATTTTCCGCATAACTCTTTGATATACTTGTTGCGTTTGATGTTTTCCGATGTCATTACGTGATTTCGCCACTTTGAATAGCTCTGCGGCAGTTTTAGCGTTTTCTAGTCGTTGATAAAAATATCCACGCGAGGCATCTCTCGCTATTGCTACGCACTAATTGGTTCTTTTTTTAGAAAGTTAAATTCTAGGCGATCATCGTCTGTTGGTTTTTTTCCACATTTTAAAAGTATTTCCTTTTAGCTGTGATTTCACATTCTCACCCAACCACATAGTTCGTTAGTTTGTCTTTTGATACACGTACAGCTTTTTTATACAATATGGGTGGAAATAATTCAAGAGAGTTAATTTCTGTTTTAGCTATAAGACTCTTTCAAGTATGTGTTTTCTTGAAATGAGCATTTTACGATGTAAGTAGGTTATACCATTTTATAAGATTTTTTTTGTTGGGGCTTTAGGGCTCGTCAACATCGAGGTCATTAGAGCCCATGCAAGTAGGGAAAAATGCAGTTTCGCACCATAGAGAAGAGCCGCAATGACTCTTCCCCGTGTGTTGGACTCGCCGAATATCTCGACCATACCCAATAAAAAACCCTCCTGAAATCAACAAATATCTAAATAGAAAGAT